>CM026281.1:4001559-4524481 GCA_014851415.1 Cnaphalocrocis medinalis
ACCACTTACTTTATTTATTTTGTTTAAATTCTTAAAGTAACTCGAGTCGTAAACGCCACTGTTACACATATCTGTCCTATACGCCTCATTCGATAGTCAGTATTTTTCACATCATTATAATTTTAACTGGTGTATCGACCGAAACCTTAATAATGAATTTTTTAAAGGTATTTACGACTAAAATTCTTGCATTATCGACGGTAAACACGTGGGCTGTAATCACCACTTTTTTGCGAATTTTAAAACTTTGATAATACAGATCGATAGAGAAAAAAAAAGGAGTAAGATAGCATTCAAAAGTCATTTTGGCCAAAATGGTGATTACGCCCTTTGAGATTTAAGGTATCGAACATAATAAACACGTTGTAACAATAATGTCAATTATTGCTAAAAGTGGCCGTTTTTAGCAATTTAACATTATTATTACTTGTCGCGTGTTAGAAATTAAATATTGTATTGCATCTTGAATAATTCAATTTATTTGGATCTAAGTCTGTAATGTTTTATTTTCTTAAAAAGTATCATATTTTCGCCACAATCAGTGTAAATAGTTGGCGGCGCTAGTTTCATTGTATAGCCCCTTAAATACAATGAACATATTTTATCTTGGAGCCATCTAGCGGTGAACGGGAAGGCTAACATTTGTTAGGCTGCGACTACACTGTCACCTCTTCCCAAGTTTGTTTATTTTAAATTTTTGGTTAGTAAACAGTTTTGTTAACAACTTTTGTGAGTAGGTACGGTGGCCAGCACATCAAGTTACTACAATCTGTCATATTTCCTCAGTTGATATTGAACCAAACACGTTTGACATAAAAGTGGGGTTCGAGTGAAGAAATTTGACAGATTGTAGTAACTTTATGTGCTGGCCACCGTACTTTAGTCATATAGGAATTTATTTACTCACGGACTTTGTCTTTGAAGTCGAATATGGCCGGGTGCTTTTTTCTACGCACAGTGCAGAACACACACACAAAAAGGTGCGTAACGATAGTCATTCAATTACATTAAAATGCGGCTGATGCCATACGGTAATGTTTTTTTTATTTGATTTCGATTCTGTTGCAGTCAAGCTTGCAGATTGATTTAGATTTTGAAAGCAAAAAAAAGTGTGCTGGTGCTAAGAAATTTAATTTCTTAATACCTTCGACGGTACCGGAAGAATTTTAGAAACTTGGCCTGTAAGATTTGCGGCAATCAGGAGAATTGGCTATTTCAGGGCCAACCTAACCTAACCTAACCTAACCTAACCAATGTGGTTACTATACTTGCCCTGGCAAAACATAATCGCCAGTGGAGCCATCAATTAATTTCATGACTTAAAAAATACTGCTGTTGATATTATGGTGCGAGCGACTATACACACGATAAGTTCTATAGTGTTTTTAACGTCGTAAGACCCAAAAACCTGCTTTAAGGCAAAAACATTTTTTTATGGTGTCTACTGTCTGGGCCATACGATAGTCTTTAAAATTAAACCTTTTTATATTTTATATCAAAACCATTGGTTCTTTATCATGGGAACTCTGTTAACTTTAACGTTCGTTTGTAACGACCTTCGTGACTCATAAGATTTGTATATTATTGTAAAGATTAATAATTTAGTGGTTGAATTATGTACATAATTAAAATAATATTTTAAGTTAAGGGGCTATACGAATGAAACTAGCGCCGCCAACCTATTTACACTGATTGTGGCGAAATACGATATTTTTTAAGAAAGCAAAAACATTACAGACTTAGATATAAGTAATTGAATTTTTCAAGATGCAATACAATATATAAAACACGCGACAAGTAACAATAAAGTTCATTATTGCTAAAAACGGCCACTTTTAGCAATAATGAACTTTATTGTTACTTGTCACGTGTAAAAAATATTGTTTTGCATCTCAAAAAATTCGATTTACTTGGATCTAAGTCTGTAATGTTTTATTTTCTTCAAAATATCACATTTTCGCCACAATCAGTGTAAATAGGTTGGTGGCGCTAGTTTCATTCGTATAGCCCCTTAAGTAATGGTTCACTACCTAAGGAGTCTTTATTCATATATTTCCCAGGTTCAATTTTTGCTGAAAATTAAAATAAATGAATGACTAATGACTGGCCAGTTGGCGCATTTGATAGCCTAGCTTAATTTTTTTTATTAAATATTTAAGAAGGTATAAAAAGATGGTAGGTGGGTAAATGCATGGACATAATACATAATTTACTAACAAATTGAGTAGGTAACTAAATGAGTAACTTTAAAAAAGAAATACCTAGGGTTTTATTACTTACGACATTCAGAAACGGGTACGCAGTTATCATTTGCGTCTCTCGCGTATCCATCATCACAGTAACATTTCTTATTGCAAACTATATTCTTAATCGGACAGTTTGTTCTATTCTGCCTGCCAATTGTTGCGCATTCATTATCGCATGCACTGTTGCAAGAATAAAATTGGTTCGGGGCACTGCACTGGTCTGGAAAAAAAAACATTAAAAAATAAACTCAAACCTCTCGGCAGGTGGGACAGTGTTGGTAACATATTTAAAGGTATAAGTTCCTAATAGTACCAATAGATGGCGCTGTAGGTTAAATACATCGCACGAGTGTTGGTTTTTCGGATTACCTACGAGCAATGTGATTGTTTATTAAAATTTTAGCATAGGTAAGGACCTATATCTATGATAGGTACACCCTGTATAGGGATCTCTCTAATATTTTTTGTAACGCTTGAAAAGAATGAGTAGGTAAGTAACTTTAGTCAAATGTGAATAAGGTACCTACCACATTGGGCTTCCGTTATACATTCTCCAATAGAATTTCTGAAATATCCTGTTGCACAAACGCATTTCTTAACGTAGGGGGTCACTGCACATTTGAAAGCTATGTTGCGATTTCTGCATGTTCTTTCGGGTGGGCAACTGCGTACACGACCGGGTACTTCATTAACACCACAGCGCAAGGATTCTGATTCTGAAAATGAAAACAATATTGTGATAGTAAAAAATAATTTTATACAGTGTTGCTTTAAAAATAGTTGTTTACCCAAGAATAATGCTTGATTTGATTAATTGTAAATAACGTAAACTTACAAAATATGCTTATTAGTAAATAAATAGGTACTTATATCTTCTACTTAATTTAATAGGTAAGTATCTACTTACCTAGGTAAATAAATCGATTGTTTTTGTCTTTTTTTTCTGTTAATAGGTATTTATTGTTTTTTTTACTGAAGTAGTTCTTTCGACCCCTGACGACCCTCTTACAGAAATCTCGCGACCCCTCAGACGGTTCAACCCACAGTTTGAGAAACACTTGTATGATATACCTAAGTGGCAGTGGCACCATTATTTATTTTATAAATACACTAGGGTAACCGAGACAGTGATTGCCCACTTAAGAAAATAATGCAAAGTTTTATTTCAATTAAATCCTTTATTTTAATGATTGGGTAGCAGTTTGCGACTTTTATGTACACACGGCAGCACATCAGGTTACCCATTATACATAACTATAACTACGACGCATCAGTTGTGTTAGAAAGAAAGTCGCTTTGACGTTATTGGTGGATTTTCTACAGTATGCCTAAATTAGCCAATGGTTGATCTGACATAAGCTGAGCGCCAATAGAATGGTTTCAACGATGGTAAGCCACACCGCCTGCGCGTACGTTAGAGATGGGACTCAAATCGATAGGTAAAACTAGAATCGAGTTGACGCGTAATTCGAATCATCGCATCGATTTGAATATTACTAATTGACTTTTTCCAAAAAGTCTTGACTTTCAAATAATCCCCAAAAATTATACAACGACTACCTTCACCAGAATGAGTGTATAAACTTTTGACTATACCTCATTCTTCACAAAAAAAATGCACAACATACCTACCCTATAATGCCGACTCGCGGCGCGAGCGGTCATCGAGTCGAGTTTTCACCGTCACGATTCAAATCGAATGTGGTTCGAGTCCTATCACTAGGCTAAGATTGTCACTTCAAATAGAGCAGTTATCAAAAATTTAAAATTTTATCTATCTTAAATTGAATAAATCTGTTTCATTGAAAATGGCGCCTCAACTCTCAAGAGTTGAAAGGGAGCGAATAATTGCGCTTAGAAGAAGTGGTTACAGAGTAAAGGATATTTGTGACCAAACTGGCGTAACGGTGAGTTATTTTATTTTGTTCTATTATTAAAAATATAGCTTTAGAATCATCATCATCATCAGCTTGTCTCAGTCCACTGCTGGACATAGGCCTCCCCCAATGTTCGCCATTTCACCCTGTTTGGCGGTGTGAAGATTGTGTTTACGAGAGTGAAAGATGCGGATTTTATGACGATGAAAGTGAGTACACAGAAGATGATGTGAGTGAATGTTGTAAGAGCGGCGAGGATGTAGATGTTGATGGATGTTTGCACGAGGAGCCAGAAGTGAGCAGTTGAGCACGACTGAACAGCTATCTGAGTCGGAAAGTGAGTTAGGCGAAAAATCCAAAGAGAGCATGAGCATGGAACTTGAACAGCAGCTGGAAGATAAAAACATTCAGCGAACAAAGATTTAAATCATAGATATGCCTTCGCCACACTTTGACCGCGCCGATTTGAGTCGAACCTCAAATAACCTAGTGTAACTCAACTGGGATTAGCGCGTTATAGTTGCCGTTTGCACACGGTGACAGTTGGACGATACAGCTGCCTGGATTTTTGACAGGAAAAAGCACTCAAAATTCCTTCATGTGCCTTTTTATTGTGCAAGAAAAATACTACAAATTCAAATAAAGCAAATGGTGTAACATTTGACTCGTAAGTATTTATATTTTATCAATTATTTAATTTATTTTATTTTGTTGACAAAACATCAAAGTCTGATCGGCCAACGCGTGACAGAGAGAGTAGTATTGGCAATTAATGTGAGACAAAAAGAGACAACATCATTATCTCGGTGACCAATATACTTTGACCCGCTGTAGTACTCAGAACCAAAGATTTTACACTATAACAAGATGGTGTACTATGAAAATGAATGCAATGTTAATTTCGATTCTATGCAGTGAGAATAAAGATTATTTTGAAATGCCAAATCGCTTTACAGAAAATCGAGCCGAGCGAGATGGCGATCGACAGGAATATGTCCTTGTCTAAAGGGTTGCCATCATAAAAAAAAACCTTTGTGGTATAACTTACGCAAAGTTTATATTTCTTCTTCTGGGGAACTTTCAAATATTGAATAATTTAAAGGAATGATACGTTGGAATTAATAATGTCTTTTTTATTTTTTTTAATTTTAAACCATGATAAACGACTAGTTTTATGTAAAAGTCGGTGATATGGTAGTTTTAATTATAATAAATATGCAACACTTGGCGTCTGGACATCACCAATATGGCGGCGGCAAAAATTATTTGAAAGATTGTATTATTGTGACGACAAAAATAAAGTGTAAAAATTGTGCTTATTTATTTAATAATGGTTCTCACTTGTTGTGTGATAGGATGCAAAAGTGAATCATATAAAGGTTGCGGTGTATCTTTTCATAAGTAAGTGTTTAGTCAAAGTTTTATTTTTGCATTGAGTAGGGTGTCCATTTCGCTTGTCATCTAAAGACTGGATTTTTTACTGTTTCAGATTTCCAAAGAATGAAGAAATTAAAAAAAGGTGGCTTACCGTCATACCGGGAAAAATTACTAAACAAGTGATTTTCAAACGTTTCTAATGTAAGTCCAACCTTTAGAATGATCAGTTCATATAGATAGTGCATTCGCATATAGTGCTAATGCAATAAAATGTAAATTTTCAAAGCTGTATTTTATATTTATGAAAATGTAAAATTTCTTCTAAGACTGAGACTCAATGCTCATAAAATTAATACTTGAGTGAAACATGTGAGACATGTAAAGCAATATAAATTTAATATTTTGTTAAATTAAATAATGCTTTTATAAAGACACCGGGTTTTCATTTATTTCATTAGAGAGATTTGATCCCCTAAGATCTAGTCTACCTGTTACTGGGATCAAGTCTCCCAGAATAGGGGACAATTGATCCTTTTGGAAAGTTCTGGGAAAATGCAAAAAATATATATATATGAAGCACTAATAAACATAATAATCAAATAATGAGGAACAGTAGGTAGTTAACAAAATTGCCTACCTATGTACGTTTTGTTTTTATAGAACTAACAATGGGGATCAAGTACAACATATGTCAATGATATGAGTAAGTGTTTGAATCATAGTACCTGCTACCAATTCGCAGACGATACATGCCTGCTAATCGCAGATAAGGACCCACAGAAAGCGTGTGAATTGATGCAGTCCGATTTAAATTCAATGTTGCGGTGGTGTCATGATGCTGGCCTGGTACTTAACAGTGAGAAAACTAAACTTATGGTAATTAAATCCCCCTACATAAAGCATTTGCCCAGGAAACATATAGTTGCTCATGACCATGACTGCATACACAGAACAAATTACAGCGGTATCTGTAGTTGCCCTCTAATAGAAATTGTCAAAACTATAAGATACCTAGGTTGATAATCGACGATAGGTTTAATTGGGGCGACCACATTGAACACGTGTGTACTAAACTAAGACAATTCTTGGCTAATATTGTAATACTCAAAAATCGAATACCATTCAAAGTTAAATTAATGCTGTATAACGCACTTGCGGAATCATATGTTCAATATGGTCTCAGTAGCTATGGCCGCACATTTAAATCTTATCTGATGCAAATACACAAGCTTCAACTTAAAATAATAAAAAACATAGTGTCAAGTAATGTTAAAAATCAATTTATAAATGACGACAGTAGTTTGTTCAGACACTGCAAAGTCCTACCAGTGCAAACACAGTTTAAGAACATCTTTTTAAAGAATTACTTCTTTGAAAGTTCACAAAAGAAGGAACGCAACCACCCTGTATACACTCGCGCGGTGGCGCAGGGCCGGTTTGCTACGGTCCGCGCGAACAATACCTACGGCGAGCGCACGGCGTCGTACCTCACTCCCCGACTCATCAACCAGCTACCGCTTGAGTTGCGCAATAGTATTACGCCAAATAATATTAAAAATAAGCTTAAGGCTCACTTTCTGCAGCACTGATGGAGAGGTGAGGCTTAAGCTTGGAGACTGAGGTGCGAGTAGGTGCATAGTATATATTATTAACATATTATTGTTTACTTTACATACCTACTTACTTAAGTAATATTTATAAGTATTAATTTTATTAGTGTATCGATGCAGAAGGCAGCATAATTACAAACCTTAGTGGTTTATCAATGCTGTATAGTGATTAATTATATTGTAACTACCTTTTTATGTTGATAATAAATAAAATAAAAAAAAAAAAAAAAAAAAAGTGTCCCCAGTTTCCCCAAGAATTTGTGAAAAAAAATTAAATTTTAGTCAATATTCTTGCTCCTTAGAACCTTCAAATCGCAAAGTGTGTACGTTTGTATGAATAATACGCTATGGCCGGTTAAATGTGCGGCAGAGTGTATTATTATAGGTAGGTAAATAGAAAATCTAATAGGGCTAGCACAAACTTTTCGAAAAGTCGGTAGTCTCTTTGACTGAGTTTGACAAACAATAATTGTAATCGAAAATCTAAATCGTGTGGTCACCTTATTAGAGTAGGACGCCAATCAAGTTATAAACATCTCACGAGGCTCGAATGCAAGTAATGAGTACGCTATCTAGTTCTTATATACAATATCTTTGCTCAGAACTCAGTTGATAACAGCTCATTTGTTAATGGTTTACAATAACCGAGAAAAGTACGGTTGCGTCAGCAGTTTCGATAGGCATTGTTTTAATAGCGGTCAGATATAAAATAGCAATTTTATTTCGACTAGAAATCAATAAACATGGGAATAATTATTACGTATTATTTTTAAGTGAACATTTATTGTTTTAGTTTTCCGCGTTTAAAAGAAAAATGTATCAAAGTTATCCAACCGGATCGAAGGGATGAATACTGGTTACCTGGACAATTTAGTCGAATTTGCTCTTCTCATTTCAAAGAAAATGATTTATGTTTGATTTTCCTAGGTCTTCTAGGTCGTAAAGTTACAAGTATTATATTTGTGTTTCTTCTGTTGTCTTATTCTATAACCCAAGTGCTTAGCTTAGCTTAAGCTATTTAGTACGGAGTCAGGACATTAAATCTGGGGTTGTGTTAATTTATTAATTAATTATTAAATTATAGTAAATATTACTCATATTTTTCTTAAGGAATAGTAGGGCAAAGGCCTTTATCATAGAAATCAAGTCATAGCTACTATGATGGGATTAGGCATAGTCACCACCCTTTATTCGGTTTGGTGATCAAACCCGATCAAATAGATAAATGTAGTGTAACATTTAGAAATAAAATATCCTATAAGTAAAATTGCTTTTAAATTTAGGAATTGTTTTATTTTTAGTTCCCAGTATGAAAATTTTGCTGACCGTAATTTATCCTCATAGATAGTGACTTTCGATGACACGCACACGTCATGTCATCATCAAAATATTGCCTCGTTTTTAGGTGTCAGGGCATATCTATGATTTAAATCTTTGACAGCGAAGTTATAATCATTCAGACGTTGTGATGATCGATGACATTAGTGTCAAGCCGTTGCGAACAAAAATGCCAACGAACGGTGATGACAGAAATGACAGCAAAATAAAGAAAAATAACGACGAAGAAGTTTTGATCGAAAAAAGCCGAAAGAAGTTTGCAGTCTACGACGGATAACAAGAGGACGTTCCGCAGGACAAGGAGGAGGGGTAGGCAGAAGCGAAAGAGGACACCAGCCGATAGTAGGTGGCGTGGAGCTAAATTTAAAGAGTTAGCGGTAAAAGATTATAAGAAGAGGAAGAAATTTTTTGATGCGTATGTTTTTATTAAGATGTGTTTTATGTTATGTTGATTTTTATAAAGTTGTAAACAGTTTTTAAGGTGTATGGAAGAGCAGTATGAGAGCAGTATGAGGGCATACTGAATGCAGAATGGCCGAGTGTTGTATGGGCGATCGGTAGATGCATGATATGGAACGTGTAAAGAACGATGTTTGAATTAGGATGACGTGTGAGAGTGAGGGAGAAGACGAATGGCCGCGGACGACGGAAGATGTAAAGACGGGAAGAATATTATTGTTAAATACAAGAAGAATTCCTCGGAGGGTTCAGGTGGGACTTGAACCCACAACCTTCCGCTAACCGGGCAGATATGCTATCCACTTTACACCATCCGAGCCCCTTACTAAGCCGACGAATTTCGTAAGTGCTTAACTCGCCATGAGCTGACGATAGTCTCATCAATATTGTAGGTATACTATACAATATCCAGTGGAAACATTATTACAAATATTTGACCACTAGTTAAGATGAAACTGCTAAACGAATAATTTTTATTTTTGGTATAGCAATTCTTTGCAATTTATTCCCTTCCGTATACGAGGTGACTAATCTCATCATGCTATACTAGGTGGGGTTTGATATACCCCAAACATGAAAGGTAGTAAAATTAGCATAATTGATATTTAAGATTGTTAAATAATAATAAATATGTTTTTATACCTAATAATTAATTGAATTAAGTAAAACAAATGTTATTTTTACATTACAATAGACTTTTATTAATAAAAGTACAAAAACTTAACTTTTTCTTCTAACTATAATCTATTAAACCTTTTCTTGAGGACTAAAATCAAATGGCACATAATATTAGAATCAGTCTTCTTAATTTATAAGACTACAATATAACTAGTTTTAAACATTAACAATTTAGTAAAAACAAACAATAATTAATCAAATCTTAATCACTTAAGTTTCCGCAGATTTGACAATAAAAATCTGCATGTTCCATACATATAGGCTTATTACATTTTTTACAAATGTACCTAGTTTTCCTATCTTTTTGTCTAGGAGCATCTTTGCATTGTATTAGACCTTTTTGCCGGCGGTTCTTGTAAGTTTTCAAGGGGTTTTTGAAAATACTTTTCAATTCTTTGGCGCAGTTCCCTAGGAAGTCTTTGGTTCTTTTGGGTGACGCGCTGTACAAGGTGGGGTGTGTGATACCCAAGCGCACTTTACGTACGTGTCACACGATCTGTGGCAGACGCCGGACTGAATGCTTTGCACGGATCGGAGCGGCAACGTCGCATTTACAGCTACTGAGAAAACCAACTTACGCGTTTTTTTCGTTTAAAAATTGCAACGATTTTTTTACCGCTGGGGTATGTCATACCCCACCTCGTATACGGAAGGTTAAGTAAATATTGCACTTAAAAAATTCCTCGGAGGGTTCAGGTGGGACTTGAACCCACAACCTTCCGCTAACCGGGCAGATATGCTATCCACTTTACACCATCCGAGCCCCTTACTAAGCCGACGATTTTTGTAAGTGCTTAACTCGCCATGAGCTGACGATAGTCTCATCAATATTGTAGGTATACCTACTATACAATATCCAGTGGAAACATTATTACAAATATTTGACCACTAGTTAAGATGAAACTGCTAAACGAATAATTTTTATTTTATTGTATAGTATACCTACAATATTGATGAGACTATCGTCAGCTCATGGCGAGTTAAGCACTTACGAAATTCGTCGGCTTAGTAAGGGGCTCGGATGGTGTAAAGTGGATAGCATATCTGCCCGGTTAGCGGAAGGTTGTGGGTTCAAGTCCCACCTGAACCCTCCGAGGAATTTTTTAAGTGCAATATTTACTTAAGAATAAATTGCAAAGAATTGCTATACCAAAAATAAAAAATACAAGAAGATATACTAAAACCTGTAGGCGTAACATGCGCACCGCGACAAAATTTTGTCGACTCTCGTTGTCGAGAGCGCATCTCTCTATCCCGCTCATCGCTCAGTCAGGTGAGCGAGACGCAACTTGCGCCGACAAAATACGAGTGTCGACAAATTATCTCGTGGTGCGCATGCTAGCCCGGCTGGTTTCCTTGCCCCACCATCCTACATTAATTAATTTATTTATTACTCATTTTTGTTTATTATATATAGGTACTGCATAGTTTTAACTGCTTTATTCAACGTGACATATATATATATTTATATAGTATAATCAAAGTTGGAGACGAACAATTGTTTTAAAAACTTTGCTGCTACCTTCTTTGCACACCTGCATACCTATATAATAATACCTAAGTATTGTAAACATTTACGATTACGTCAGTGATTTTAAAAAGTGATGTAACCGAACAATTACCTTCACAATAGATAATTTTTATCAGAGAGATTAAAAACTTAAACGACATTGTCCGTAAAAAAGTGTTTAAATTAGTTTTAAAGTTACATATTTAGACAATTTCCTTTGTTGTAGATTTCAATGGACACCGTGCCCGCGGAGATTAAAAGAAGCCGGAAAAAAATGTTGCCGCTCGCAAATTTTTTAACAAATTACCACAAACCCTTGTTGATTTACCCATACATAAATTTAAATCTCAAGTTAAATCTTATTTGATGGCAAATGCCTATTACACAGTTGAAGAATACCTAAATGACAAGAATTTGTGGAAATGATAAACTGTTCACCTACACTGTGTTATAAAATGTTAATTTTATTAAATTCTTCAAACATTTTATGATTTAAATCTGAAAAGATTTAAGTTCTACTGAGTTTCTTCTGATTCTTCTCGGTGGAATAATAACCTTCCGAATAAGCGGTAGGTAGATTATAAAATTTGACATTCATAAATGGACGCAAATATGCAATAGTGTGTTAACCCACATGACTGTCATTCCGAGAAAATGGCGTTTGAAAATTCAGAACAAGTTTTAAATACTTTGTATGGAGATTTTTTGAAAAGTTGGACATGTTTGATGATAAATTAAAGTTAATTACTTAATTTAACTCATTTTATTTTAAAAAATAGAAAAATATAGTCGTTATTACGAGAAAAGACAGATTTTTTATAGCAAAACTTTCTATTGCTTATTTACACCTTGTACGGGTTAGTGACCGCACAATAGGTATAATGTCGATGACTCAGAATTTAGGTCAATAACGCGGTTATAATTATTGTTTACCTACGTCTGGTTAGTTAGCTTTTAATATCTACTTATGAATAAAATCAGTGTTTGATCGACTATCATTGGGTTTGTTTCGCACATTAACTTTCCCTCATCTCTCACTCATCTTATAACTGTAAACACACTACACACCTAATAAAACATTTTAAGAGACATAGAATGTTTTTGCTAAATAACCAATTGAACTTGGTAGATTTTTTTAAATGCGTTAAGTGCTTTGAAACACTTTTGTAAAATTAAAAACAGTTGCGGTTGTTGAGTAGGTTTAAGAAACAAATCATGTCTCTTGAGTTGTTTTTGAATATTGTAAAAAGTATTTGAGCGGATAGTTTAACACTTAACTTATCCGCTACCTAAAAGATCATTCGCTACTCCATGACCGACAATATGGTTTTAGACCGAAACGCTCCACAGGTGATCTTCTAGCGTTCGTATCACACTTCTGGGAAGATGCTATAGCGAAGTATGGTGATTGTTGGAGAGCCACGCTTCGGCATGAATGGGCCGTCTCGACCGGAGTGATGCCACTGCCTCACAGAAAACTGGCGTGAAGCCGCACCTGTGCACGCCGAGTGAGTGAGGGTACCGGAGGCCCACCCGGAGGGGGGAGGGGGAAGGAGATAAAAGGTTGGCAGCGCACTTGCGACTCCACTAGTGTTGCAGGTGTCTATGATCCGCCTGCTCGTCTGCTACCTTTGTCCCACTGCTGGGCAAAGGCCTCCCCTAAAAGTCTCCATTGGACTCTATTTGAAGCAATGGTTCGCCAATGGTCGGAGAAGTGTTCTAAGTCATCACTTGTCTACTACACTGTTCGCTTCTCTCCAAACTTCCGGGTTACGGCCCTGAAACCTCGCTTATTTGCGATTGGGTTGCGGGATTTTTGGTGGGTTGCAGGATTCGTGTCCTTCGGAAAACATCGTGAAGAAACCTGCACGTCTCTGAAACGTGTAACCGTGAATCGGATGGTCTGGTTCCCCTGCTGAAGGGTTGCAAAGGTCGGAAGGCAGTCGCTTCATTGTAATTGCCAGACTCCCCAAATCCTGGATCATTGTCAAAGCGTGCCCCGGACTCCGAAGCGACCGCTTTGGACGCAACCGGGAATAACACGCTGAGATGTGGTGACTCTAGTCTCAATCGTAAAACGTGCAAAAGATAATTTTACGAACGTTTACAAATCATCTGTCGTAGGTATTCCTAAAAAAATCTTTAGGATAATAGTTGTTTGGTCGAATGTTTTAGGCCGTATTTTTAATCGCAAACTTGAAGGTAGAATTTTATTTAGCATAATTTTCTTATCCAAATTTTAATTTTGCATATTTTCGTTTAGCATATCGTTTATTTAGTCGTAATGTTATTGAGTAGAATTTCACTTGGCATACTATGAAGAAGGCAGAATTTCATTTAGGATAATTTTATTATTAAGTCGAACTATTATTTGGTAGAATTTCACTTGGCATACTTTGAATGACAAAATTTCATATAGGATATTTTTAATAGCATATCGCTCTTTACAAAAGTATACTTATAATCCTACTATACTATTATAAAGGCGAAAGTTTGTAAGTATGGATGTATGGATGTTTGTTACTCTTTCACGTAAAAACTACTGAATGGATTTGAATGAAACTTTACCACAATATAGCTTATACATCAGAATAACACATAGGCTACAATTTTTGAGGTTTCTACGAACCTGAAGTCCACGCGAACGAAGTCGCGGGCAAAAGCTAGTTTAATATTATATTACTGTAATATATCCTACTACTATTATAAAGGCGAAAGTTTGTAAGGATGTATGGATGTATGGATGTTTGTTACTCTTTCACGTAAAAACTACTGAATGGATTTGAATGAAACTTTACCACAATATAGCTTATACATCAGAATAACACATAGGCTACAATTTATAAAAATTCATTGTGTGGATTGTCCAAAATATGACGGTAAGTGTCAATAATTAACCCCACGCGTACGAAGTCGCGGGCGGCTGCTAGTATTAAATAAAATTGTAATATTTATTATAATAAAATTGAATATTACTGTTTTGTCAAAAACGAATCGCTGCATAACCGACTCCACGTAGTCTTGTCTGCCCTACCCCTAGATGTAATACAACCCCGCGTAAGCGCGGAGGGGTGAGCAGATGGTTTGTTAGTCTAAACTGCGGTGATGAGCGAAAACCCTCTGCGACGATGAGCTGTGAGTGGGATCACCGGAGCCTCGCAGCGCCGGAGCCGAGACAGAAATCATGCTTGCATTCCCGAGAACGACACGAGTCTTTGTGAGAAAGTTGCAGCAGCAATAAGCATTATCTTCGAATTTGTAATCAATAAAATTTTCTGTTCTACGATTTTTGTAAGAAATACGAAATTATTCTATGAATATAATAAATGTTAATTTAATGAATTTTAACTTATTATCATCACAATGTGATCATATTTATAATTGGCGATTCATATGTCATATATATGTCACGAGCAAGAATCATCTGCGACGATAAGCTCGCGTGGGACCGCCGAAGCCTTGCAGCACCGGAGCCGTGACAGAATCAATGCATGCTGCATACTTGAATGCCTGCATGCATGCCCGGTTGCATGCATGCTTCACCTGAGCCACATTACTTGTCAAATTAATGATTGAAAATCATAATAGAAATACATTTTTAAGTAATTGTTGTATAAACTTATTTGTTTTAATAACATAGAAAATGAAATTCGTACTAAAAAAATTCGAATTTAAGATAGGTAACCATAAGAAAAGTATACCTAAGGATTTCTGCGTATACAAGTTCAGTCGTTTCATAATTGTGGATATTGAACTTACCTTAGGCATACCTAAAGATGATTCAACCTTACAAAATTATGCGTTTTGAGTTATGCTTAATGATACGAGCCAAAATATTTTCGGCGAAATGAAGTTTCTGCCATTCGATGTTATGCAATTCAATATTATGATATAAAAAAATCCGAAATAAAAGTAGACCCTTCTTATATCCAATTAATACACTATAGTTTTCCTGAATAAGCAAATTTACAGTCATAGCTGAAGGTTAATGAAACAATATAGGTATTCAACATCATTTACAGATTTCAAAGCTAATTCTTACAATGTTGTAGGTAAATAAAAATCGAATCGTTATCTCTAAAGTAGATGTCAAGTATTTCAAAGTGCCAAATGTCAAATTTTGAATTCCCCGCTTTAAGTAGCCCGTTTGCTTGTTAAGTTTTTCAAACATTGTCTATCTAATAATAAGATTGGTCTTTTAGCGTAGCAAAATAAGGTTTAATTCGCGTTGCGGGCTGCACTGGGCAGCACGAAACTAGTGAAGTAGAATCTGCCCAACGCTATTTGTCTCTTTCGTGCGATTTTCTCCGTTCATCTTTCGATGCGCTCAAGGTCAAAGTGTAGTAACTTGATGTGCTGGCCACTGTACCATTGGTAGTTTAGCTTTGAGATAAGTGAGCAACAATTCAAATATCTAAAGAATATTTGTAAATATAACGTTTTGCAAAAAAAATCTTAAAATTTGTTCTAAAAATTCAGTGATTGCCCACCCCCTCTAAATACTAAATGGAATGTTTTTATACCAAGATAACTGCTTCAAATGATACATCAAAGCTTTAACTAGCTCGTTGTTTAGCTTTCACATTCAAAAAATAAAATAAAAGTGACACAATCATTAAAACTACTAAGTGTATCCGATTCTCCTAAGGAATTCGAGTTTTTTGAAGAGACTAACACCTGCTGTGCAAAAACAGCCATTATAATACATATTTTTTAAAATGTTGACAAATTTCTTATTTAGAATTCTGCTAAAGAGTACTCTAGTGTTATTTAACGGATTTAATTCAAAACTACTCCTTTGAAAATAAGTTAAAATCTACGTTAACCTTAAACCTGGCAATCACTGTACCCTGGGCAATCATTGTCTCGGTTCCCCTACCTACTTTTGTTACCCTATAAACATTTCTTCTTTCTTTCTTTCTTTTCACTAACAAATATCCGCTTGTCTGTACTCAGCCTTATTATCAGTACCAATGCTCAGAATAATGTCTACAAAACATTAAATTTTTCTGAGTTCCAATGACATAACATAAAAAAAAACTACTGTCAGGCACATGTCAACAAGTCAAGTCAACTAACTGTCTAAATCACCGAAAAAATGTAAACAAGTTTGTGAGTGCATAAAATTATTAAAATTTTTGGATTAAAAACGATAAGTGGACTAAAGTAGACAGTTTTCTAATATAGATTAATACAGTGAGCAAATTTATAACTGAACACCAATATAAATAGTGCCGGTTTATTTAGTTATTTCACAATGTGGGGAAGAAGTGCGTTTCACTTGCATAAAACCCATTTGATACCGTATCCGTCGTCAGTATTAAAGTCTACAAAAGGTATAAATATTCTGAAGAAGTTTCCAAGCGGCTTATTATTGTACTTTAAGAAAGTATCGGAACCTAACCTACAATATACCATCTGAATTAACACACAAGAAGTTACATGATAAACTGCGAAACTATGAGTCGGAAGAGGACTCGAGAAAAAATTATAATACATTCACATTCAGAACACATACTTGTGGTGAATTGCGTCCTTCAAATGTCGGTCAAAAGGATAATATTATGTGGTTGGGTGCAGTATCATAGATTGTCCAAATTTTTACTTCTACGAGATGCTTACGGCTTGATACAGTGTATTATGAATGAAAATAGTAATCTGCCTGCTCTCCCTCTGGAAACTGTAGTTAAAATCGAAGGAACTTTGTTACTGCGGCCTCAAAAGACCATCAACCCTAACATGCCTACAGGCGAAGTAGAAGTCTTAATCGAAGAATTAAAAGTGTTAAACGAAGTAGAATACCTTCCTTTCAACTTGAGAGACTATCAAAAGCCTAAAGAACAGTTACGGATGCAACATAGGTATGTTGATTTACGATTCCCTGAAATGCAGAGCAATCTAAGGCTCAGATCACAAATGTTACATAATATGAGAAAATTCCTCGTGGAAAATCATGGTTTTGTTGAAGTGGAGACACCAACTTTGTTCTGTAGGACACCTGGTGGAGCTAGGGAATTTGTTGTACCGACTCATTTTTCCGGGTTATTTTATTCTCTCGTGCAAAGCCCTCAGCAGTTTAAACAAATGCTGATGGCTGGAGGTATTGACAGGTATTTTCAAATAGCACGATGTTACCGAGACGAGACAACAAGACCGGACAGACAACCCGAGTTTACACAGTTGGATATTGAACTATCATTCACAAATATAGGAGGAATCATATCATTGATTGAAGAGTTAATTTATTACAGTTTTCCAAAATCATTACCACAGCCACCGTTTAGTAGATTGACTTACAATGAAGCTTTAGAAAAATATGGAACTGATAAGCCAAACATGACATATTATGATCTTGAATTAAAAAATATAAAGCACTTATTTGAAGACAAATATGAAGATCTTAGTTTTAAAGCTTATGCCTTACCCTACCCAAGAGAATTAGGAAAACTGACTGCAAGTACTAAAGAAAAAATAAGGACACTAGTTAAGAAGTATCACGCTAAGATTATTTTAAATGAAAATGTAACAAAAGAGTTTGGATCAGAATTCATTGATAAATTACAGATTGCTAAAGAGAATTCTGTTATCATTTCTTTAGGAGAAGGTGATAATGTTTGTTTATGTTTAGGAGAGATCAGGGAATTGATAGCTTCACTATTGAAGTCCAAAGACCTCTTGCGAGTAAATGAAGATGCAAAACCATTATGGGTTGTAGATTTCCCATTGTTTGTTAAAGGGGAAAATGGTCTAGAGACATGTCACCATCCTTTCACTGCTCCACATCCAGATGACATGCATTTGTTAGAGAGTGAACCCCTAAAAGTGAGATCATTAGCTTACGATTTAGTGATGAATGGTAATGAGATTGGTGGTGGCTCTGTTCGTATACATAACCCTGAACTGCAGGAGAAAATATTGAGGATGTTGGACATCAAGCCAGAATCTTTAACCCACTTCCTAAACGCACTGAAGAGCGGCTGTCCCCCACATGCAGGGTTAGCCATAGGCATTGATCGGTTGGTGTCTATAGCTTGTAACGCGGAGTCAATAAGAGATGTTATAGCATTCCCTAAATCACATGAGGGTAAAGATCCATTATCTGGTGCTCCTAATCAAATATCTGCTGAAGATAAAAAGTATTACCATATAAACACTGTTGAAGTTGTCTAGTCTTAAGATTTATGTAATATTAAATGATTTATTTTGTTTAAATTATGTACTCTTATTATTTAAATAGTTACCCTTTTGACCTTTTGATGACAATATTATTAACCCATTTCATAAAGGCGTCAAATAATCGCACTGTATCAGTAGAAATGTTACATTTATTGTCATTGATATTACTTATGGGAGAGAAACATGGCAAGTCCAAGTAAGTTGATAAGTGGTTTTGCACATCTGATATAAAATTGTATGAAGTTACCTATATTGTTATAATATTGTATGAAAAACAACTACCATTTTCCTTTTAACCAAAGAGAACTTTGAACTAAAACACTGATGCTATAAATATTTACATTTATTTATAAAAAATCATAAAAAGTACAGTCAGCAAAAAATAAGGCAAAACGATCCACAATCAAGTGGATTGGCTATAGGTTTGGCACAGGATATTATTTCTAATATTATTCCTCTGTGGTATTGGCGCCAACTGTGACGTTTGGATTGAATTTGACCTCGTAGATTACGATACTTATGAACTGAGTCGGCACGTAGCATTAATTAGCTTGCGTAACAAACGGGCGCGGGACATCCCCGTTATCGGGATGTCAGCTGTTCGTGTGTTGGGGCTTGGGGCTATCTGCATGTTACTTATTTATTTTTATTTTCCTTGTTTAAACGTAATTTACAAGTTTAGTACTTAGAACGGGTTTAAAATTTTTGACACAAACATTAGACTCAAAGCCCTTTAGCAGGAATTTTAAAGTTGATTAGTAATTCATTATGCAAATATTTTTATAAACAGTTTTTTCTCTAGAGACGACAAAACTTCCGCGAATATGTTGCTGATGCGTTACCGACCTTTAAGAGAGACTCATCTCTTGAACGTCACTAAGTATTTACACCGTCATCTAGTTAGTTTATAAAATCAAATAGGTACTTATTTGAAACTTAGTCAGTCTTAGTTTTAGAAATAGCAGGAAAATAAAAATACCTTACGGATTAAGTATCTAGTGAACAAGGTTAAATTCCATAGGTACTTAGACTTACCATTTCTGAACGCCGATCCCAAAGCGAAGAAGCAACACAAAATTACTAAAACTTGCATGTTGACTGCTCTGAACACAAACTGGTTGTGAGAATATAACGTATTGTTTTTATCTTAAATATACGAGTCTCAATTCTCGCATAATACGAGCACGATATCCCGTATGATGGGTTTTTTAACTACGAAGGAAGTTGTAATTACTCGACGGTAGTATTATAAGACGTAAACCTAAGGTCACCTAACGTGTGATGCGCGAAAGAATTTATGAGGTACTGGCGGCCGCCCGCGACTCCGTCCGCGTGGAAAAGTAACTTTTTACCCCCCTTTCAACCCCCTTTTCGCAATAAAAAGTAGCCTATGTCCTTTCTCAGGGTCTAGCTTAGCTGTATACCAAATTTTATTTAAATCCGTTGAGTAGTTGTGGCGTGAAAGAGTAGCAGACAGACAGACAGACAGACAGAGTTACTTTCGCATTTATAATATTAGTATGGATGTTTGGACCGCATATCTGTCTAGCCACACCTCAGGTTACCACAACCTGTCAAATTTCCTCAATTGATTTTCAACTTAATGTGTTTGACAGTAAGATCGTCTATTGAAGAAATTTGACAGTTTTGTAGACTGATGTGTGGCTGTGCGTACATACAAACAATACGAGCCTGGGCTTGGTAGCCCGTTTTTCCTTAATTGATTTACACACGACTTATTGCGACGGTATTAACGGTAATCCCTCAGACCGGGTCTGATATCCTTCCCTAACATAAATTATGACTTACTACCCGTGCGGATAAACGCTGGGATTAGAAATGGCGGACCGACGAGTCGGTACCGTCAGCATACTAAGTACGTAAAATTATAATTAAATTTAAGTAAACTGAAAAATCGTAGAAAATATCGTTAGCATTGAAAATGTTTTGTTATTTTATTAATTCAAATAATATATAAGTATGTTTTATAAGTTTTATTATTTTGTAAGTAGTATTTTTTACTGTATTTATGTAAAAAATCTATGAAAATAATTCAGATTGCGATAAATTCTTTTTTCCTAAAAATTAATTGTTTATAAATAAATTATAATTTATAATTATCGCATTTATAAACTAATTTAATCTCACAAAAATATACATTTATTAGCGGTCCGCCCCGGCTTCGCCCGTGGTACATACATAGCCTATAGTAATGAGGAATAACGTACCTTTCTAACAAAATATGACAAGACTAACGAAAGGTTCAAAACCACGGAAAAACTAGCTCACAATTTTTTATTAAAACGCAGCTTTTTTTTTTGTCAGTCTGTACCCACGTGTGCGAGTATAGACGCAAATAGTGTGCGAGCGAGAGGTGAATAGTTGCGCCGCCATTTCTAATCCCAGCGTTTATCCGCACGGGTAGTACAGTATCTACTTATGTACAGTAGGTACGTACAGCCACACATCAAAGTATACAAAACTGTCAAATTTCTTCAATCGACTCTCATCTTACTGTCAAACACATTAGGTTAAATGTCAATTGAGGAAATTTGACAGGTTGTGGTAACCTGATGTGTGGCTGACTGTACCTAAGGCAGCCTTACGTACTGTACTCGTTTAGTCCCGAAGCCCTCATAAGAGGTAATACGATTAAAACCCTTTTTGTATGTTAGATCATCAAAATAAACAAAATAAAATCTACTGTTCCATACTGGCTTGATGGATGGCGCATTTGGTAGTGACCCTGCCTCATACGCCAAAGGTCGTGGGTCTGATCCCCACCATGGATAAACATTCGCGTGATGAACACCACTAGTTGGTTCAGTGTCAATCACAATAAATAATAAATGAGCGGCCGCCCGCGACTTCGTACGCGTGGAGTTCATTATTGACACTTACCGTCATATTTTGGACAATCCACACAATATATTTTTATAAATTGTAGCCTATGTGTTATTCTGATGTATAAGCTATATTGTGGTAAAGTTTCATTCAAATCCATTCAGTAGTTTTTACGTGAAAGAGTAACAAACATCCATACATCCATACTTACAAACTTTCGCCTTTATAATTTACTAGTGGCCCGCCCTCGCTTCGCTTCGGTATTTTAATTTTTTGAACGAAGTAGAATTCACAACAATCAAAGTAATTAGCAAAAAGAAATTTTACTGATACTTATAGGATTGATAATTTTGGTGATCGTAAACCTTAATGAAGGAATCTCAAAAAGATTCGATTTAAAAAATGCTGGAAACTCTATAACTTTACTTTGTCAAATTTAATCAGTTCCCCCGTTCACCCCTATAGGTGGGGACTTTTATAAAATTTGTATGCAAAGCCTAAATACCTACCAATTTTCAAGATTCTAGCTTCAAAAAATGACAATACTTCGTTTCAACCCCCTTTCCCCCCCTTTTTAGGTTAAAGATTCACTTTCATTACATTTGTATGAAAAGCCCAAATACCAAGTTTCAAGAATCTAGCTTTAAAAATGACGAATTTTCCATACGACGTTTTAACCCCCTTTCACCCCTTTGTAAGCTGAAGAAAAAAAAATGCTGAAATTACTTTCATTTAATTTGTATGGAAAATCCAAATACCAATTTTCAAGACTCTAGCTTTAAAAATAATAAATCTCCCGTACATTGTTTTAACCCCCATTTCACCCCTTTATGGCTTAAATTAAAAAAAATACTAAAACAGGTCAATTTTTATTTTTGATAAACAACCATAATCCAAATTTTCAAATCTCTAACATCAAAATTGAAAGACTTTCATACTAACGTAAACCCCCCCTTTCACCTCTTTAGGGGGTGAATTTCGCAAAACCCCTTCTTAGTGCGCGCCTACATAGTAAGAACTACCTATGTTTCAAATTTCATGATTTTAGGTCCAGTAGTTTTGGCTGTGCGTTGATAGATCAGTCAGTCAGTCAGTCAGTCACAGGCCGAGGCGTTACCTCTTTATTAATAGTATAGATATAGATAGAAGATAGATAATAGTAGTAGGATGTTTATGTCTGAGTGTTATATGTATTTAAGTTTGTATTTAAGTATTATATTTGTGTTTCCTCTGTTGTCTGATGTTACACATAAGCTACTTATTACGGAGTCAGGTCAGATATATGAGGTGTTGTGTGAATTTATTTATACCTTACTAAAAAAGAATATAGGGGGCAATAATGTATGGAACAGCTGATTTTATTTTTTTATTATTTTGGTAAATATTTTGATGCATAATGCTAAAGGGCCTTTATTCGTGTTACCTACTATGAGGGCTTCGGGATTTAAACGACTACAATTTGAACGGTGTATAGAATGCCATTTCTATACAAATCAAGTAATGTGTGATTGTCTGTACTTTTTCTTACCTCCTTCTGTTGGTTCAGTAGTAATGGAAACTTCTTTAGTATCAGGTGCCTCTGCTGTAACTGGTTCAGTGACTTCAGTGACGTCAGCACTTGGTCCAGTCGTAGCTAAAAAAGAAGCCAGGAAAAAGACCTTCATTCTATCTGACTTCAAGGGTTGGTCCAGTGGCGCAGCCAGAGGTGGGAGGGAAGGAGAGGTGGGGGGGGGGGGGAATTCGTTCAACCAGAGTGGTAATGGTACCGTCACCTCATCTTTTCATCATGGAATGGAAGTTTAATATGGTTAGATCGATCGCATAAATTACCTACGTCATACGGGGGAGAGAGGGGGTCTTCAAAGTGTGACATTCGGAGTGGGATGGGTCCTTAACTTTGTGACGTCACATTTTTAATTGTTTCTTGTTTGGTTTGATCTTAATTTTGCTATAAAATAATAAATACAAGTATGTACCTACCTATTGTAAAATCTGATACAGTGGCGTAGCGTAGTGGGGGCGGCAGGGGCGGCCCGCCCCGGGCGGCACATTTTAGGGGGCGGCAAAATTTCACAATCTATAAGGGAACCTGTTGTACCTCGGTCACTTTTTCATTCAACGATTTAAAAAAAAAAAACAGTTGTAACTATAGCAATTAAAACAACTTTAGCTGTTAGAAGAACTAATGTGGATCATAATATAAATTATATACAAGCATAGATCATCGTTTTGATAGGTTTTACATAATCTGAAAAAAAATTGGAATGTGGATCAAGGTACAACGGGGGTGATGTACCTAGATCATAGCTAGAACTCATCAAATAAAATCCATATTTCTCGACAAATAGCAAATATTTTTATTATTTTCAGATTCAACATGTCTTTAAAAAACTTTAAAGTAGGTACATAATGCCTCTTTAAAGTACATCTTGACAAGTTAAAATGTTTGGCAGCCCCTCTTAATAATAATTTTTTTTCTTTAACTAATTGAATAGCACTAGAAAGTGCTGTTTTTGGAACAGGGGTTCGTTTGATGTTGTTTTTGCTACGAGACATTTTACCTGTACAAAAAACAATGTGCGTTCCTAAACAGAATTAACAGAGTACATTATTTGTACCTTGACCATATGATCAAGGTACAACTGTTTTCCTATGATCAAGGTACAACACCCCTACCCTTTCATGTTTATTCGCACATAAAAATTTGGGGGTTATGACGAACTCAAATAAGCATCCCAGATAACAATTTAAACTTGAAACTGACTTGCGATAGGTTTGATGTATCAAACATGAAGCTTTGTCTCAAATTTGCCGTGGCAAGTGTATAAACTTGAGGCGAGGTTAAATCAAACTTTCTAGTTCCGAAGCAACAAACTTACTAGAAAATTATTCTATAAAGTGTATGCAAGTTTGACATAACAAAGTTTGGAGGCCAATCGGGGGGGAAGGGGATAAAAGGTTAGCAGCGCACTTGTTGTATGTGTTCATCATGGACAGCGGCAATTGCTTACCACCAGGTGATCCGCCTGCTCGTCTGCTACCTATCATATAAAAAAACCTTGTCTCAGTTCCACACACTTTCCCAAGCAGGGCGCAGTGGCGCTCCACAACAGTCACGATTGCAATAAAGAATCCATGACTCTAGTATTAATCACAAATTGGACTTCTGGTAGTCATTGTTTGGAAAAAAATCTCGTCATCGCGATGTAGAAAATAAACACGTCAACCGCACAAATAACTTGGTAATCCAGTACAAATACATAGCATTACAATTTTATATTTGCGGTTGTCGCCTTTCTTGAAGAACAACACGAGTATCTTTGAAGGACCACATCAGAAATGATGTAATCCGACAAAAAACCAGAGTCACCGACATAGCCCACCGAATTAGCAAACTGAAGTGGCAGTGGGCTGGTCACATTAGCCGCAGAACTGACAACCGTTGGAGCCACAAGGAGACCGCGACTCGGCAAACGTAGTGTTGGACGCCCTGCTACAAGATGGGATGACGACATTCGAAGGCTGGCTGGAGTGAGCTGGATGAGAGTGGCCGAAAATCGGGAGCGGCGGCGTGCATTAGGGGAGACCTATGTCCAGCAGGGGACGAACGTGGGTTGCTGATGATGATTTGCGGTTTGCTTTGCTAAACAAAATGCACAGAGTTCGTTTCGTTCCCTGAACCGCACAAATAACTTGGTAATCTAGTACAAATACATAGCATTACAATTTTATATTTGCGGTCAAACTTTGCTTCAAAATTATCAAAGCCTTGAAACATCATACCTTAATCAACAAGCTTACAGCAAATTTTGTCATAAACTTGATTTTTCATGTTTGACGTGACAATCTAAAAATCAAGTTTGAAGCAAGCTCGCTTGCTATCTGGGATACTACATTATAAACTTAGATAAAGTACTTGTTTCAATCAAATGGTTTTGAAAAAATATGTAGGAAATAACAGAAGTAATGAAAGAAATAAAAAATATTTAATATTTTACTTTTATGCCGCGAAAACGTTAAAGTGATCTCCCATGCAAACTCGATACAACGGCCGCCTGCAACTAATTTCATGTTGATTAGTCTTGTGAAAGTTCACTATATCATCGGAGCGCGGGGCGCGGTAACCGCGGTAGACGTGTGAATCGTGTGCTCCCGTATTTAATTCCAAAGTAACTACAAAATCTGCAGATCTGGCTATAAAATTATCATCAGTGTTTTGATTACGACACGACTCATCGAACTGTGATATTGTATTAACTATCTGTGCGTTATTTTTGACGATTTAAGCGAAACAATTTTTAAAAAACTTACCTACCTAATTTTTCTAACAAGTGACAGTGCGTGACAAGTGTTTGGTGCCTCGCTTGACCATAGCAAAACCGGTCATTGACCTCAATTAGCAAGCTCCGACACTACAGCTTATTGATATTTTTGCGCGCTTAGTCATACGGTCGCTTGGCCGAGTTGGTAGAGTAGTGGACTGCAACTGCGAAGTATTGGAGGTTCGAATCCCGAATAGCGAGTTTTATTTTTTATTTCGTTTTTTACTTAGACGGAATAAAAATGTCATCTAACAAATTAATTTGTGGAGGATGTCGAAAAGTAATAGAAGACCGAAGATATTTGAAATGTCATACATGCAAAGAATATTACGATTTAGAGTGTGCTAATGTATCTGAAGGTCGTTTTTATAATACTTTAACCAAAGAATACAGAGAGAAGTGGACCTGCGTTTTATGTAAGAGCATGCAACCTAAGCAGGATAACACTAATACACCGGTGCATGGAAATGAACATGGAATCACACTGCGGCGTGGGGCAGCTGTAGAGAGTCCCACTCGTCTTGACATGTCTGTTGAGGAGATGCCCATGAGCAATACTACCCAAAGTGCGCCTTTTACGGTCACTGATTTTCAAGCTCTGGTTATGGAACTGCGATCTTTCAAGGAAGAAATTCGCGAAGAGTTGAGGGCGAACAGAACGCAGATGGCGAGAATTAATGACACCCTAGCTTCTATAAGTGTCAGAGTAAGCCAATGTGAGACCCGACTTGATAAGTTTGACGAACGTGTTAAAGATCTCGAACGCCGCGCTGACAGCGCCTCTTCAGATGCGTCGATAGCAGACTCCATCACCCAGCTCAAGTCACAACTCAACGAGCGAGATCAAGACCTTCTCCTGAATGATGTGGAGATTTCGTGTATCCCCGAACAAGGAGGGCAAAACCTTGCTCATATTGTTACCACTCTGGCCTCCAAGCTAGGAGTGGCACTGTCGTCGCAGGATATAGTAAGCGCCGCGCGAGTGGGACCATTGCGAGATGTGCCAGCCGGGGCGAGTTCCGAGACGCGCCCGCGACCCATAGTCGTGCGTATGGCTCGGCGTGCCGTGCGCGATGAGCTCCTGCAGGCCGCTCGAGTGCGCCGCGGTGCGACTACTGAGGGTGTGGTTGTGCCCGGCCCACCTCGTCGCTTTTACATTAATGAACGGCTTACGAGTGCGAACCGGCAGCTGTTCCGACGAGCGCGCGAGATAGGCAACCACCTTAAATGGCGTTTCATATGGTCAAAGGATGGCCGCATATATGCGCGCCAGCACCAGGGCAAGGACAGTGCTCGTCATCGTATTCGTACTGAAGATGACCTCGTTCGGGTTTTCGGGCCGGATGCCGTTCGCCCTGCTGTTGCTGAATCTCGGTAGTGACTGTACCTCAACCTTAGTGTTTTCTATTGTTTTTGTGTATTCGTATCCATATTATGACTATTATTACGTAATGTTTTGTTTTAAAGAAAAAGAAACATTTTATATTCCTATATTCCGCTTTCAAAGTGCTTTTAAATATTATATACCTGTAATGTTTCTGAAACATGGCTCTGATATGTACCATACTGGCCGTATACTATTCGTATATGTCGGACAACGTCACCTAACTTTGTTAAAACAGTGGTTGATTAACTGTAAATATGTGCAGATTGTTTACTCATTTATTTTTCAGTATATTAATAATAAAAAGAACTTGTCTCTGGGCCTTTTGAATCCGGGATCTCTGGGGACGGGACACGATGAGTTTTATGCGGCCGTGGAAAAGCATGGCGTCGATATATTGGCTATAAATGAGACTTGGCTGCGATCGGGGGAAGAAGCGCGCGCTCCTGCACCACCAGGCTATAGACTACGCCACGTTCCTCGACCCGAAGGTGTTCGCTCGCGAGGTGGTGGAGTCGGCTTTTACATACGCCGAGGGATCTATGTCAGGCAACTGCTGCACCCTCAGGCGGTTTCGGTGGAACAGATGTGGATCAGTGTCAGTGTGAATGGATGCAAAATTGCTATTGGTACCGCCTACCGTCCTCCGTGGTTTAATGTAGACACTTTTTTTGATGCTCTGACTGAGTCAATTTGTTCTTTCTCCAAGTTTGACCAAATATTATTACTAGGTGATTTTAACATTAATCTTTTAGCGTTAGATAGCGTAAATGTAAAAAAATTCAATGAGTTTCAGAGGTGTATTAATCTCGAGCAGAACGTCAAAGTTGCAACCCATTTTACCGAGCACTCTGAAACTTTAATAGATGTAGTTTGCAGTAGCAATATTAAAGTATCAAATGTTTGTGTTGACTATATACCTGAGCTCAGTGCTCACGCTTTTGTTTCATGCGAACTCTCAGTGAAAAAACCCAAGCTGCCACCGAGATGGATATTCTACAGACCCTTAAAGGATATCGACATCGGAAAGTTTAATGCAGACGTAGAAACTATACCATGGGAGCAGCTAGTTGATGGGAATATTGAAGTTGCAGAAGCGGTCTTGGCTTTCAACTCTTATATAGTGGGTCTGTTCGATTTTCATGCCCCAATCACAAAAACCTTCATCAAAGAACAGAATCCGCCTTGGTTTACATATACAGTCAAGAAAATGATGAAATTGAGAAACGAAGCGCATGTTAAAAGCCGTATAACTAAGCGAGAATGTGATAAGGTTTATTACAAAGAATTAAAGAGACTAGTTAGTGCTGCACTCTTTAGTGAAAAAGCGGCCTACTTTCAGCATCATATCAATCAAAGATCCCGGAACCCCCGTGCACTCTGGAAAAACATAAAAAAACATATTGATTTCCATAAAAAACACTCTGACTTACCTCCGAGTATCGGTGATGCCAACCAAATAAATAAACATTTCCTCAATATACCTGGTAACGCGGAAGTGGAGGAGATGGAGCTTAATTTTTTCACTTCTAATCGCTATAGCCCTGCTGTATTTCATTTGCACACGGTGGATTGCAATACAGTCCTCAATATAATCAAAAGCATCTCAACAAATGCACAAGGAGTTGATGGAATTTCTCTGGACATGCTGATGCTCACGCTACCCCGTACTTTACCCATACTTACATCGATTATAAATAAATCCATTCAATCGGGGGTGGTTCCGGACATTTGGAAAGAAGCCATGCGGCCCTGTTATGACAAAACGCGTTAACCTGTAAAACGCCAATTTTCAAAAAACGGGTTTAAAGGTTTTTATCTCTGGCTCGTTACCAAATTGTATCTAGTAAAGATATAAATATGATTTATATACTAAACAATTACTCACAATAGTCGCAAGTCGTCACTAGAACATTATTTTATCGTATTATTTAATTTATAATAATTATACTAAAAAAACGTGTTTTGTAGTGATAGTATATACCTAGCCTACATTCGTATTTATTGTGACAAAACAATGTAAACTTAGTTTACATCATTTTGTACTTATAACAACTACAATTTCTTTTAGGTCGTGTGAAGTATATGTATGAATTTAACTATATTTATTTAGTGCAAGCTTGGCATATACATGGAATAGATAGTTTTTACAAGTAGCACACGTTGAGTAAGTAAAATTCTTAAGTAATAAAAAGTCATATATAAATAGCACGACGAAATTTGTCGGTTTAGTAAGAAGGGGTTCTGATCGAATAGTTTAAACTGGTAGTAAATCCACCTAGACTGTGGAAGGTTGTTCGAGTCCCACCTGAACCCTTCAATGAATTTTTAAGTGTAATATTTACTTAAAAAGTCGAACTCACTATATAACGCCGTTATAGTGATTAAATCGTTTGTTAAAATTTCTTATTCATAAACATCTTATTACGTCAATATAGGTAGTGATCTTATCAAAGATCTTTGGATCTTATAACACACTAATAAAATTTAACTCATGATTTCACTATAACCTATAACATTTTGAGCTTTAACGGTGATATAATGACGTTTATGGATAAGGAATTTGACAGAGGCTCTGTTTGAACTTAACATACGTTTTAACATATCAATGTTTTAAACTCATTTTAGTATTTTTTATGAATTTGACCCTTCGCATGTACTTACCTAGGTAAAATATGATAATTAAAAACATTTAAACAGAAGAAAATCACAGTTTTGAACTTGATCAAAAACGCTCCATATAAAATCGCTACATATCCGTGACGTCACAAATATGTATGTATTTTATACAACAACGACAACTACTGTGAAATGTTGCATTTAGACTTTTAGGATTTTTGGATAATTTAATAGTTTAAAATCGACTTACTAATTACGAGATACACGAAATAATTTTAAATTTTAACTAGCACAGAGTTATTTTCAATTTCAAATCTATCATAATATCCAACAATTTCATAAAATTTTAGGACCAGTCGTCACGCCTTTACGCGGCAAACTAAGCTTGCAGTGTTTTGCAGAAATAACAACGCGCACCCATCTCGCGCTTGCTTACTAACAGCGCTCGGACGGACCATATTCTATCATGGTAGAACGCTGCAAACTCAGCCTACAGCGTTTTGCAAAAATATTTCCTCCGTGTTTTAGGTTACAGCGGAATGTTATATGGAATATTTCGGTTCATAACTTGTGTAGAACTGCGTTTGTCAGTTAGTTTCAAAGCTTACATCAAGTAGATACATTTAGTGCATATTATTACAAAACGCTGTAACCCGGGTTGCAGTGTTTTGTCGTAACAGGGCCGCATTGTGAAACCGATTCCTAAGGTTAGTCAACCGACCGATATGAAAGACCTTCGACCAATAAGTATTCTGCCCCTCATGTCTAAGATTATAGAGAAGGTGGTTAGCATGCAAATGGTACATTTCTTGGAAGAACACAAAATTCTGCCTTCTAAACAGTCGGGTTTTAGGACTGGGTACAGCACTTCAACTTTGCTCCTGGATGTAATTGATGATGTACTGGGGCTCAGGACGTGGGTAATGGAACCATTTTAGTACTGCTTGATTACTCTCGTGCCTTTGATAGTATCAATATAAGGTTACTTATCTCCAAGCTGGTTTATTATGGTTTCGACGAGACAGCTATAAATTGGCTAACCAGTTATCTAAATGGACGAACCCAGCGTGTAGAAGTATGCCGTGACAGTGTAGATACGAAAGATATGTCCGATGCTGCACCTGTTGGCAGAGGTGTCCCGCAAGGGTCGATTCTAGGTCCATTACTGTATATTTTATATGCCAGTGATATAACAAACAGCATAAAAAATTGTAAATTTCATCTTTACGCCGATGACCTACAGGTATATATCTCTTTTAAACCAAGTGAAACAGCAAGAGGAGTAGCTTTACTCAATGAAGACTTGGAGCGCATAGCCCAATGGTCCGATAAAAATAACCTTACAATTAATCCAGATAAATCGAAATTCTTAATTCTAGGCACAAAAAGTCAAATTCAAAATATTAAAAGTTCTGATCCTATAATTAAAATTAGAGACAGCTATGTTGAGCAAAGGGATGAAGTGCGGAACTTAGGAGTGCAAATGGACGGGAGGTTAAAGTTTGAGAACCACATTTTAGAGATAGTCCGAAACTGTTATTACAGGCTGAAAGTCTTGTATAAGATTAGGCAGTATCTGAGTACAGAGCTTAGAGTGTATTTTTGTGAGTCCCTGATACTGTCTAAGCTAAACTATGCGGATACGGTCTTTGGTAGCTGCCTATTAGCTCGGACAAAAAAGCTGATCCAACGAGTGCAGAATGCCTGCGCGCGCTTCTGTTTTCCGATCCCCCGTAGAGCTCATGTCAGCCCTTATATAAATCGAAGTGGACTCTTGAATATGGACTCTCGTTATAAATACCACTTTGCCAGTCTTCTCTTTGGTATTATTAAGCATCGAAAACCTTGTTATCTTTTTGAAAAGCTAAATTTTTCTCAGAGACCTGTCCGAACTGTCTGCAAGCTTGCGTACACACAGCACACCACAGCCGCATTTCGGGGCAGCTTTCGACACGCAGCCACGAAATGCTGGAATGACATCCCTCCACCAATAAGAAATTCACAATCTAGGAACTGTTTCAAAATCAATTTTAAAGCTTATCTTCTTGATTTACAAAAGAAATAGTGTGCTGTGTGTTACCCCTTTTTATTTTATTTTTATTTGCATACGAAATTAAATTTGAATTACTTACATGCCATAACATGATAATTTAATGCTTTTGTGTGTAATGATTGTTTTAGCTTTTGTTTATGTGTTTTGTTAGAGTCAATATACAATAGTAAATATAAATGCCGTCACTGTGCCGTACCTATGTTTTTCTAGTTAGATTTGTAATTTTTTAGTTGTGTTATGTCTCCTTATATTATCACTTGAGGTGACCACTGAAAATCAGCGTCGCGGTTGCCTACTCCGGTAACCACGACACATGCTGAGTGGGAACCTTTTTAGCGCATAATTTTAAATAATAGTTTTGTTAAGTTTAGCTGTAAGCATTTTTATACTGATTATTGTGTGCTAAATAAACACTTTCTATTCTATTCTACTTTCTATTCATAGACAAAGAGACATTAAAAAGAGCGCAAACATTTCAAAAACGTAGGGGGCTCTAGGTACAAAGGGTGTCAAGGTACAACAGGTTCCCCTACATATAATAAAAATGTAAAAAGGCTGTGTCTGTACATTGAAGATTTTTATCTCAAAATAACTTAGGACGACTAAAAAACAGTAACAGAACATGAATCAATGATTTTTAAAATTTTTGTCTGTCTGTTTGTCTGTTTGTTCGCGCTAATCTCGGAAACTACTGAATCGATTCGAATGAAACTTTTTTTATTGTATAGCTGTAACATCAGGGCAACTTATAGGATATATTTTATTTTGAAGACCAGGCTCCTTGATGTAGAACCACAACAGCCCAGCTAAACTATAAGAGGTAGGTCAATGGCACCTTAACAAAAGTTGTTCAGATTGATAAGCATTTTATGATGCCATGAAAAAATCAAAGATCATGGAACACCTGGTGAAGAACTCTAAGAGCCCAGCTACACCATAACAAATATGGAATGAAATGGAATGCAAAATAGTCAAATGTGATGAGCATTTTTGGATGAGATCCGATAAGAAAGGATATTTCGAACTTAAAGGGGGTTCCAAGTTAGGTGATGGGACTACGTGATTCCTTGGCCCAATCTACTATTTAAATAATCATCTCTAAGTCAAGAGTCATAAAGTTCACGCAAACGAAGTTGCGGGCGGCCACTAGTAAATAATAAAAATATTTGAACCATATCATATTTTTAACGCAACTACAAAGGACCGATTGAAAACAAAGGGACTTGACCTAAGATTGTGCGCTCAGAAAGTAAATGCTTTGCAGATAATATTGATAGAGAAACGAGAGGAATGGGCAGATGGCGCTGTAAGTTATGCATAAAATATGTGTGTAGAACTCGGAATTTCCATAGAACCTCAGAGGCGCATAAGAAGAAGGCATATTTTTGATGACGGATCTAGGGATGCTGACTTGTCTTGTGAAAATGAGTTGAGACGAAAGCTGTTTTCTTCGTTAGATAGAATCATTGTAGAAATTCGTGAGCGTTTTCAGCAGCTACAGAATTTAACGGATAAGTTAGCTTATCTATCGCCGGCTATATTATTAGATCCAGACGACACAAAATTTAATCTAGACTACGCATCTGTCGAAATGACTTCGACTACGGACTTTCGTTGCTGCTACAGGTAACGAAAATAAATTAATTAATGAAGACTCACTTTAATTATTTAAATTTATTGTGGAGTCCAAGCTGGAAGATGCTCTGCCCAATATTTTAATAATGCTACGAATATTTTTCACAGTTGCCATAAGCAATGCCAGCTGTGAGAAAAGTTTTTCAAAATTGAAGTTGATTAAAAATTATTTAAGATCAACCATGAGTACTTTAAGACTAACTAATTTGGCTATCTTGTCTATTGAGCAAGAAATGTGTGATGCTATAGACATTGACGGTGCAATTAAAGACTTTGCTCTTAAAAAAAGTAGACGTATAAATAGGGTATTTGACTAATTTCGATATAGTAAAAAATATTTATACTTTTCCAAAATACTGGTAAATGAGAACCTATGGCCAACATTTTCAGTTAAAAATATAACGTCTAGCTGGTTTTATGAGCATTCAAAGTTTCATGGGCAAGTCCATTTTTAAAGTATACAATTTAAAAAAAATAATTATATCATTGAACTACCCGTACATTTTCCACCAACTTTTATTATGAAACCATTTACTTAAACGAAACATTTGATATAGCTACCAAACAAAATTTACTAGACGCGCATACAAGATACAAGCGTGTGACGTCACTTGCCTGTAGCCATTTGTATAGAGCGTTTTTGGGCTTGCCCAAAGTATGTGCTTTTAAAGTTGTGATATCTCAGGTGATTCAAATCAGAATCAAGCAATTCTTTCAATAATGTTTCTTAAATTGAGAGGTCTTTTGATTAAACACATATTTTTTTTTTGTCAAATACCCTATTTACTTTGACGTCTACTTTTTTTAAGAGCAAAGTCTTTTATTATAATAGTATAGTTCTAGTTTTTATTAAAAAAATATTTGCGTTTTATATTCAACTCTCCAATTATTTAATTTTGTCAATCTGACGATCGACAGCTGTACCTAATCTGCGGTGATAGGTATTGTACAGTCGAGCTCACATCAAGCTATATTAATACGCTCGCAGTTCAAGTTTCGATCTTATGCGTTTGTTAAAAAGAATGGTGCAAAGTCCAAAGTGTATAGGTTGACGCTTCTTGAGTGTACCTGTTATAAAAATGTATCAATGTATAATAAAGATGATTGTAAAACTTAGATAAACTTTTTTATTTAAATTTATGTTATGTAATGTATAGTATACATTAAATTGAAATATCTAAATAAGAGGGCGGCAAAATTGTCTTCCGCCCCGGGCGGCCGACACCCACGCTACGCCGCTGATCTGATAAGGATATCATCATCAGCAACCCTCACTCGTCCACTGCTGGACATAGGTCTCCCCTAATGCACGCCACTGCTCCCAACTTTTGGGCTCTCTCATCCAGCCCAATAAGATTAAGATTTATGATCTACTTTTTATTTAATTTATTAAATAGGTAATTGAAATGGAATGAAAAATCATTTCGGAATTGCTGTTTTACTTCCTATCAATAATTTCTAGATGTGACGTCACTCTAGCGAGGGGGAAGTCTCAAAAATGTGACAAAGGGTAGGGGAGGGTCTAAAAATCATAAAATATTCGTGTGTCGTAGTTTATGGCCCCTAAGTAACAACACACCAAGACTGGTTGTTGTCTCATTATCTTTAGGTATTCAGCAACAGTTTGGTATACTTAACAAATGACGCGTTTAATTGGCCAGGTGGCCAATAAAAATTTGCATCACAATCTTAATAACAAGGAAAGAAATTTGTTAAACTTTTTTCGGGTTATTGAATTACCTGGTTAAATAAAATAATGTACCTATTCAGTCAGTTAGGTATTACGAGTAGTACATCGCCGAATAGCGGGTTTTTTATGTGATAGGTGGCAGACGAGCGTAGGGATTACGCCTGATGGTAAGCGATTGCCACCGTTCTTTGGAGTCACAAAAGTGCTACCTAACCCCCTTCCCCCCATTGGGTCTCTGGTACCTTTACTCATTCGGCAAAATACAGCGCAGGTGTAGCTTCACGTCGGTTTTCTGTCAGGCCGTGGCATCTTCGGTCGCCCCGGCCGATTCATGCCGAAGCTTGGCTCTCCCACGGTTTGTTTTAGATTCTTAGGTCCAAAGGGGAATTTAACCAAACTGATTAAGATAAACGTAGGTAGCTATTCATAATTACATTATCTCGCAGATTAGGATTTTAGGACAGTCACTGCCGCTCTCAAAACGTCAATTAACTTTAATTGTCACTTAAGAAAAAATATTGACAGTGTAGGTATACGCATAAAATTCAGATAATGAACAATAAGGTTAATTGACATCTATGAGTGTTTATTTAAATGATAGGTGGCAGACGTGCAGACGGATCACCTGATGGTAAGCGATTGCCATCACCATACAAAAAATAGATAGGTACCTAATTATTATGCAGGAAATAATGATAAGCTGCAGCTGATTTTTATTTTGCTTATTTTAATGATCTAACATGCTAAAGGGGCTTTAATAGTGTAAATTGTATTAAGGGTTAGCTTGAAGGAAGCGGTTAAAATCAAACCCAAGCATACTCAATACCAGATTTATTTCTTTTTAGTTCTTTAAAATTTTGCGATGCTTACTATTATTATTATAGATGGAAATTAACGTGATGTTAATTTTCGGCACATAATTATGTACAGTCAGCCACACATCAGGTTACCACAACCTGTCAAATTTCATTAATTGATATTCAACCTAATGTGCATGACAGTAAGATGAGCGTCGATTGAAGAAGTTTGACAGTTTTGTATACCTACTTATTTTGACGTGTGGTTGTACGTAGGTACAGTCAGCCACACATCAGGTTACCACAACCTGTCCAATCCTTTCAAATTTTCTCAAATATTCAACCTAATCTGTTTCAAAAATTACGGTTTCGTATAGGTACTTTGATGTGTGGCTGAAGGTACTAACTGATTGACGTTTCGGATGCGTTGCAATAGCCGTGGTCACAAAGCGGACTCGACTGTACAGCCGAAACGTCAAGCAGTAACTGTTCTATTTAATAATTAAGTGCTTAAAAATTAACGTCGCGTTTGTCTAGAATAATAATAGCTTCTTCTTTTCATTTAATTTTTACCTTGACACTCTAATGAGTTGGCCAACTGTGGACACTGGCACTGGGGGATACACGGTGACGTCACGTTGAGCCTGTTGTACCCACTCTTGCAAGCGCACCCGGGGGCGGGAGGGGGGGCGTTGGTGCAGTCGATCCTTGCCACCATGGAGTTGCATTCTTCTGGGGGGCAGCTAGGCTTCTCCGGGACGTACTCTTCATTTGGGTCGGAGCATTGGTTATTTTCTAAATCAAATAGAAATGTTTATTAGTATGTGGGTACAGCTGAAGTCACTATACACTCCAGGTTCTAGTAGGTATTTGTTCCTTCATGATAGCATTTACTTATGAGCGCTCACCGAGTCATAAATACTTATTATGACAGTCTTTTTATTTAAGTATTCTTAACTTGCTACAAATCATTGGCGATGAACTCTCGGATGTTTTTTTTTTTTATATATGGCCTGTATAATTGTGTTCATGACACATTTAATTTTGCCAATGTCAAGTGAGTTTGATAAAGTGTAGTCAACAGTCGAAGTCAGTCGAAGTCACAGTCACTCAATAAAACGCCGGTGTTGAGCGTTTAATGGCCTAAGGATTCTGTGGAGACTATTTTTAACAAAGCCGTAGGTTTTAAGACTCTATTAGGTCAAAGCAAATTGTTCACGTGACAATTCACTCGACACACAATAGCAGTGTTAAAAACGACACAATTCAATGATTATTATATTAATATCACCCTGCGGCACTTCACTGCACAAAGTAACACCAAATTTGTACACTAAAAACCACTAGATACTAATTAAAATCTTTGGATTGCATCAGTCGATGCGGCTTGTTTCACAGTGACCCACAGAATCCCTCTCGGATGTTAAGATACCTATATTATATGACGTATTGAGCGTCTACGTGAAAGTGACAATTTAGACTCATCATAAATAAGCAGGGTCGAACTAAAGATATTTTATAATATCTTTGGGTCGAGCAGGGAAACCACGGCTTTACAAAAACGAGTGTGTAGGACCGCCTGCGGTGTATTTCGCCGAGCGAGTTCTGACTCGAGAGACACAGAGTAAAGGCCCAATCCAGTGGGAAGGAGAGCTCAAAGGCTGGCAGTAAATTTGTGACTCCACTGGTATCTATGGTGGCTATAATCGCATATCATCAGGTAATCCCTCTGCCACCTATCTTTGTTAACATCTTGAGCGTCTCGTGCTCATCATCGTTTGCCACCTATCACATAAAAAACCACTCAAGTTAACGAAATTTTACAGTGCAAACACATATCTAATAAAATCAACGACGACAAAGTAGACAATGATATTAGCCTTTTAACTCTGTCCCCCTTATTAAAAAACGTAGTCTAAAGTTAGTCTTGGCACAATACAACTGCTGAACTGACTGACTGATTGAACTGAACTGTGGTTGGTGGTTACAACTGATGCTGTCACTTCTATTTGTTACCTTTAGAAGCCTTTAGAATACAAATGACAGCATCATTTTTAAACCATGACTAACTTTAATCTCCGTTTTCTAATAAGGAATTGTGTGTTGATATTAAAGCTACCTACGTAATTAACTCTGAAACATCCTGGAAAAAGAAAAATAAAAAACAAAAGACATACCTACCTGTTTATGTTAATAAACAGTTTTGAACAACGTTACAGACAAGAACAACGTGACAAACAAGAACAACGTGACATACAAGAACGACGTGACAAACAAGAACAACGTTATAAAAAAAACAACGTTACAAACAAGAACAACACAGTGACAACGACAACGAAAGCAACACAAACAAAATCAATGACAATAACATCGACGACATTTAAAATTGTTGTAAGTAATCTATAAGTAGATAGAGAAACAACAAAGAAGTAGGTAGGTAAAACATGAACACAAAAAAGCAACACAAAATGTTAACAACATCGACGACACAATTAAATAAATAACATAAAAAACCGCTTTCAAAATAATCACGAACTAAAAAGTAAAAAGTCGAGCAAAAGTATGTTTCGAATTTTTCGAACATAGCTCGGGTTTGTGATCACCATTCCGCAGTAGGCAAGCGTGGTGATTTAAGCCTAATCACCTCATAGTAGCGATAACTTGATTTCTATGATGGAGGCCTTTGCCATGCAGTGGGACAGTATAGGCTGATACTCTTTTTTAAAAAGTTAAATTTTAATATACTTAATAATAATATTTTCAGAATTCTTTTCACGTAGCCTTTATCACAGTTCACGCGAAAAGAAGAATAACTTCCCAGGTTATGCACGCACATCTAAATTGGCTCCAAATAGGTATTTCGGAAACTATTCACCAGACAGCACATGTACATTTTTACCACAAATTAACGTTGATTTACTTTAGGACACCAACGATTAACATTGACACAAAAATCAGAAGCACATATTTTTACCTTTACATCTACATCTACATTCTGGGGTGTTCCTCATCTCTGGACATTCACAAGATGGAATACATGGCGATTTTAAGCTAAGCCTCAGGAAACCCGGCTTACAGGCACAACCAGGCTGTGGAGGAGGTGCTTCACTGCAGTCATACTTTGAGACTATGGATCTGCAGGTTTCAGGAGGACAAGACCGCTTTTTGTGGACATATTCTTCATTTGGGCCAGAGCATGTTTTGGCTAAAATAATCCCAACATGGTCTTATTATCTGCTATGTTAAGAATCTCAAATCATAGAAAAGTGTTTTCTTTTAACTAAGAAGCTATACTTACTAGCCAATTCTTCGTCACAACTCACAACTAATTAATGCCATAAAACTAAATACCTTTACAATGCAGAAGAAAAGCCTGAATTGTGAATTTTATCTTAATACTTTACCTATCTGTATAATTTAGTAACTTTTGTTTGTTTGATCTATGATTACAAATTTGAAAAGATTAAGTTCTAGGTACTGAGTTTCTTGCTGATTATTCTCGGTAGAATTGATCTTCCGAATCAGTGGTAGATTACAAAATTTGACAATGACAAATGTTCTGTGAAGGACTTCAATTGAATAAAGCAATATGAGTTCTAAAGTCATGATTTTTTGAATCTGCAATTAAAAGTATCGATCATTACTTTGTAATCAAAAGACCATTTAGGTATTTACCTTTGCACCTGTCAGTGTTCCTCACTTCGGGACATTCGCAGAAAGGTATACATGGAGACGTGTCGTTCAGCCTCAGGAACCCTGACTTGCAAGCACAGCCAGGCTTCCTTGGAGGTTCTTGACTGCAGTCAAATCTTGCAACTATCGATAAGCATGTCTCTGGGGGACAAGTCCGCTTTTCTTGGACGTATTCTTCATTTGGGCCAGTACATCGTTTGGCTAAAATAATCCCGACGGTAAAAAATATATAAGTTACGATTATCCTGCCTACTTTGACTAAGTTTTTTGTACACTTACGTAAGCTAAACATGTTTAACCATGTTGTTTACCCATAGGTAAACATGTTCATTAGATTACCGTCTAGTTAAGTCCTACTTACTGTTATATTTATAAAGAAAAGCTATTAACAAAGAGATTATGCTTGCGCACATACCTAACCTTCTATCGATTCTATTTTATTCTTCGATTTCTTCCGTCTGCTCGTCTGCAACCTATATCATAAAAAAAAACTAGCCTTTGCTGAGTTGACGATAGCGCGAAAGACTTCAAACTATTTCAAAGCGCCTCTAAGGTACTTCTTAGAGGCGCTCCTTAGAGACGAGCTTTGCTGTCAGGTCCGGAATCTAAGACTTTCTTCTTCTAAGTTGGTATCACTCTTGACAGAGTAGTCGTGGTCATCACTTCAAGCATTGGAGTGGCTTTACAATACGCCGCCACTCTTCGATGGATGGATGATGAATCTAAGACCTACCCAGACTATATTTACCTTACTCTTATGGACCTAACTATTTAGGTAAACTTATTTTGGTTTATTCTAGTTCCTCACAATGTTTTCCTCTTACCGCTGAAGAAACTACCAATTGTCAATGATTGCCCACGATTTGTGGCAATCACATATAATCAGCTTTTCGAATACTACCTATACAGCCAAAAGATCTACGTAAAACACGTAATAGTTACCGTTTACCTTTACACTCTGGAAGGTTCTTTATCTGTGGACATTCACAGGAAGGTACACACGGAGAGTCTAAGCTGTGTCTCAAGAACCCTGGCTTACAGGCACAGCCAGGCTGCGGAGGGGGTGCGTCACGGCAGTCATATCTTGCGGCTATAGACCTGCACGTTTCTGGAGGACAACTCTGCTTCTCTTGAACGTATTCTTCATTGGGACCATTGCATTTTTGGGCTAAAAACATCCCGAAGGAAATTTTAGTTAAAAGCCTATAATACATAATATTCCAGTCAAATTCTCACCTTACACTTAGGTACCTACTAAGACTTAATTAAGTAGAGCCTTAACAAATGACTTTCCTTCAACACAAATGATAACTTTGAATTAAAGAGGCCTAGCTAGAAAGTCAATATTAGTATTGCATTGAAGCGATAATAGCCATCAGACCTTAGAAACCCTGTCTATATTTTTAATCATGTCGGTAACCACTAGTAACCACTAGACAATGAAGAACGTAAAATTTGGAAGATACCTCCTCGTATTCCTTAAGATACACCTCACAGTTGACGTAGACCTATAGCGCTACCATGAGTTGTTATCGAAAACTGACATAACGTAAACTATTGCTCTGTCTCTTTCAAATGCATCACAATGAAAGAGACAAAGCGATAGTTTTCGATAGCGAGGGTAGTATTTTAAACTCATGGTAGACACAAAGTTCTAGACCCAGATAGTCACGACAGACTGAAGAGACAGAGAGACGTATATCTGACATAAAAAGAACAAACGACCTTTACCTTTACACTCCGGAGAGTTCCTCACTTGAGGACATTCGCAGAAAGGTATACACGGAGACGTGTCGTTCAGCCTCAGGAACCCTGACTTGCAAGCACAGCCAGGCTTCCTTGGAGGTTCCTTACTACAGTCATATCTTGCGACTATAGAAGTACATGTTTCTGGGGGGCAAGTCTGCTTTTCAAGCACGTGTTCTTCATTTGGACCGTTGCATTCTTTATCGGAAATATTGAAAAGTGATGTTTATTGTACTTACTTAGAACTGTGGAGATCTACTGCCTGAATACTGAAGCTATATGAATTTTTTGAACGACAGATTGAACTAGGTTATTTTGAAGGCCCAATAGCTTTCCATTCAAAAGTATTTGGAAGAATAAGAGAGAGTATGGTTAAAACTTACTGTTACATTCGGCGTATGGCACGCACACTCCATTCTTGCGCCAGTATCCCTTCATGCAGCGGCACTTGGGTGAGCAGATCAGTAGAATACCGATGCGACCGAATCGCTTAGGGCAACTTCCATCAGGGGTAGCTTGGCTGCAGTCATCGGTGGGGCAGAATGGTGGGCAGGGGTTGAATTCCTCGTTGACACCGCTGCACTTGAAAGGTGCTGTAAAATAACAAAAACACATCACAACCAAAATGTTCACTGCTCTAAAAGGATGTGAACTAAATACAGGGTGTATCTGAGAACAATTTGACATCATTTGACCACGTCTTCTATCAATCACCCTAAACAACATTTATTTGTTTTATGACTTTTGGAAATTTGCATTTTTTTATCTTTTTAGAGTAGAAAAAACCTTTCGACGAATTTTCAAAAGTCGTAGAACAAACGTTGCTTAGAATGCAAATGGTTAGTAGAAGACGTGGGTAAAGGGATGTTACTTAAATATTCACAGATATATCCTGAGTAAGTAATATAATGTTTTCCAACTTACGACATTCTCTTGTAGGGATGCAAACATTTTTGCTATTACGTCTGTAGTTGACACGACACTTGCAAGCTGGAGGTGGGCCACTTCTCAGGTTTGACGCATAACTGCGACTTCGATGCTTCTCTCTCATTCTTGGGACAGTAGTCACTACCGCATTTAGCAGGGCATTCATCCAGTATTTCATTATCCCCACATTGTGGGACATCTGGGATTTGGAAGAAGTAAGTTAAAAATTAAGTAGGTAATAGTGATTTAGTAAAGGAGTCAAAATAATATAATCTTCATATATCTAAAAGTTCACATTTAAATACATTATATTCAGTAACTCAAACGTTTGACAAAACTTATGTTGTGGGTGTGAGCATCATTAGGTGCCTATGTTACATGTACATGTTTTAAATTACTAATTAGGAATAGATAATATTCTTACTGTTTTTACTATATCGCTTAAGCCTACCATAATACGGCTGATATTGTATTTCTTACTTGCTTCGGCCAATTGATCTAAAGTCTAATCTATATTATTGAATGAAGACGTGTCTGCTGCGTTGTACTCGTTACTATTACCATTGTCATCATCCGCTGCTAATTAATTTGCACTTTCTACAGGCATTAAGGATCTTAAATCAAATCTAGATTGTTTAATGACTTACTTGCTACAGTCGTGGTAGCTTCAGTAGTGTCTGGTGCGTTGCATTCTTCACTATCGTTGTCATTGTTGACATCCCAGGCGATTGCGTCGGCCACTGCATTTGCTTGTGCTTCGGCCACAGCTGTTCCGCTTGCATCAGTACCAGCATTGGCACTCGCATCAGCGTTGCTCTGTGCCCTGACTGGAACATTTATATAAAAGTTTAATTTAAACACTTCTAAGTAGGTATAAGTACTAAATTGGAACATTTTGCGCTGACTCCAGAAGATCTGGGAACAGGGCAGGGAGATGATGATGATACTAAATTGGAACGCTTTTACATAAACTCCACTGTCTGTCTGTCATCGCCGTATCTGATTAATTATAATAGCTACTAGACTGCTGAGTTCTCCGCAATAGTGCAAATAGAAATGCAACACTAGGCGGTAATCATTAATTATGTACTGAGCTGATGACCATACATTAGGATACTACATTTTTTTCATACCATTTTACCACTATAATTTAGAGATTTTTAAGGCAAGAGAGTACAGGAGGGCAATTCATGTGCTATCGACATTGAAGTCCAAATGGAGATTTGTATGCACGAATGTAAGAAATCTCTAAATTTCGATTTCAATGTCGAGTACACAAGAATTACTAGACATCTTCTAAGTAAACGCGTGTCACCCTAGACCTCATCGTCACTTTCCATGTGATGCGATTGTGGTCAAGCCATGGCATGGTCTAAGTACTTATATGTATAGTTTAATAAAAAAAAATCTTCGTGATATTTTTATTTTATAAATTACTAGTGGCCCGCCCTCACTTCGCTTCGGGACAGTAATTCAGAAATGAACCAATAGATGGCGCTGTGTCCAATTACATCGCGCAAGCGTTTCGTGTTTTCGGTTTACCTATAAGCCTTGCCGTTGTCTATAGAAGTTATCTCTTTATAAATAGTTTAGAAGATTGAGGGAAGACTATTATATTATTGTAACCTAAGTACCTATACGTAGGTATAATACTTACGTTGTGTTACAACAATCAGTCGTAACTTTCTACTTTCTAGATAAAGAACCTGCTTTACAGTATTCTTTAAAAAATAAAAACGAATGATCTGTAAAGCAGTTACTTACGTAGGTACGAAAAAATTACTAATACTTATTAAACAGATGGCCATATTCAACAAATTGAAATTAAATACGCACTTTGATTGCCACCTGAACACATTTAACAGTGTTAAAGTGGCAAATAAAAATTTGCATAACTACCTATTATTTTGTTATTATTAGTTCAAAAGCGTTTTATTGTTTGTAGGTGGATGCCCGTTTGGCACGGTTGAACGTATAATGTACTTTAAACATTATGTTTTTTTAACAAATTAATGTAACCTAATATAGGCTACATATAATACTTACTTATTAATCCTGGTATAGCTGGAGGCACGAAAGTATAGCGAAACCGTTATTTTGCGCTCTTTTAAAAAAGAAGACTTTCTATCAAAATTGGTTTCTGCGCACTCAAGGTAACTACACTTTCTTGCCTCGGACTGTACTACTACATGCTACAGGAATAATGTCTAATTCGAATATTTAAAAAAAATTGATCTCGGTTATTTATAAATTCTTGAATGAATGAATGAATATGCTTTTTATTGCACACAAAACAGAGGTATAAAACTTAAAGCTAGTTATAACAGGAGTAATGTACAAGAAAGGCGGCCTTATCACTATGAGCGATCTCTTCCAGGCAACCTTTGGGTAAAGGACACTTGATCAAGGTGTAAGGCGGTGCAATGATACAATACATAAATACATAGGTATAAACATAATAATCTTATCCTAACTAATATTATAATCCTAACTTAATATTATAAATGCGAAAGTAACTCTGTCTGTCTATCTGTCTGTTACTCTTTCATGCCAAAACTACTGAACGGATTTAAATGAAATTTGGTATACAGATGATCTAGACCCTGAGAAAGAACATAGGCTACTTTTTATTGCGAAAAGGGGATTGTAAGGGGTTAAAAGGGGGGTAAAAAGTTACTATTCCACGCGGACGAAGTCGCGGGCGGCCGCTAGTATTATATAATCTTGATTGATTATGCCAAAAAACTCCTGCTTACGTCACAAATAGGAAGAAGTTTTTTTTCCTGTAGTTACGTCATTAACGGAACGGAATCTTAATCCTACTACTATTATAAAGGCGAAAGTTTGTTTGGATGTATGGATGTTTGTTACTCTTTCACGTAAAACTACTGAATGGATTTGAATGAAACTTTACCACAATATAGCTTACTAGCGGCCGCCTGCGACTCCGTCCGCGTGGAAAAGTAACTTTTTACCAACCTTTCAACCCCTTACAACCCCCTTTTCGAAATAAAAAGTAGCCTATGTCCTTTCTCAGGGTCTAGATTATCTGTATACCAAATTTCACTTAAATCCGTTGAGTAGTTTTGGCGTGAAAGAGTAGCAGACAGACAGACAGACAGACAGACAGACAGACAGACAGAGTTACTTTCGCATTTATAATATTAGTATGGATACATCAGAATAACACATAGGCTACAATTTATAAAAATATATTGTGTGGATTGTCCAAAATATGACGGTAAGTGTCAATAATTAACTCCACGCGTACGAAGTCGCGGGCGGCCGCTAGTATAATATAATTACTATTATGGTTCAAAATCTTTGAGTATAAATACAGGGTGTATCTGTAAACATTTACATCCCTTTAACCTCGTGTTCTATTGTACAAATTTCGCATGCTATTCTATATGGCTAAATAGGCATAAGAAACTTTTATGTATTAACACCTACAATATGTAACACCCTATTTAATGGCGAATAAAGGATTTTGTATTTTGTATTAACCATTCTGAACAACATCTGTCCAACAACTTTTCTAAATTCTTCGAAAAAAACGTGACTGACTTTGTATGGAAAGATGAAAAATTTTTATGCAAATTTTCAAAAGTTGTAGAACAAAATTTGTTTAAAATGGTTGGTAGAACACGTGGTTAAAGGGATGCAAATGTTCACAGATACACCCTGTATACTCATAGTTCAAAATGAATAAAAAAAACAAAGATAACTTTAAGGGGCTATATCGTCGATACTAGCGCCGCCAACCTATTTACACTAATTGTGGCGAAAATATGATATTTTTTAAGAAAGTAATTAACATTACCTACAGACTTAGATAAAAGTAAATTAGACTTTTCAAGGTGATGGTGATCAAGGTGAAACTGATGGTAAGCGATTGCCACCACCTAAAGACTCCTGCAACATCAGTAGAGTCACAAGAGCGCTGCCAACCTTTAAAAAAAATTGATCTCGGTTATTTATAAATTCTTGAATGAATGAATGATATGCTTTTTATTGCACACAAAACAGAGGTATAAAACTTAAAGCTAGTTATAACAGGAGTAATGTACAACAAAGGCGGCCTTATCACTATGAGCGATCTCTTCCAGGCAACCTTTGGGTAAAGGACACTTGATCAAGGTGTAAGGCGGTGCAATGATACAATACATAAATACATAGGTATAAACATAATAATCTTATCCTAACTAATATTATAATCCTAACTTAATATTATAAATGCGAAAGTAACTCTGTCTGTCTATCTGTCTGTTACTCTTTCATGCCAAAACTACTGAACGGATTTAAATGAAATTTGGTATACAGATGATCTAGACCCTGAGAAAGAACATAGGCTACTTTTTATTGCGAAAAGGGGATTGTAAGGGTTAAAAGGGGGGTAAAAAGTTACTATTCCACGCGGACGAAGTCGCGGGCGGCCGCTAGTATTATATAATCTTGATTGATTATGCCAAAAAACTCCTGCTTACGTCACAAATAGGAAGAAGTTTTTTTTCCTGTAGTTACGTCATTAACGGAACGGAATCTTAATCCTACTACTATTATAAAGGCGAAAGTTTGTTTGGATGTATGGATGTTTGTTACTCTTTCACGTAAAACTACTGAATGGATTTGAATGAAACTTTACCACATATAGCTTACTAGCGGCCGCCTGCGACTCCGTCCGCGTGGAAAAGTAACTTTTTACCAACCTTTCAACCCCTTACAACCCCCTTTTCGAAATAAAAAGTAGCCTATGTCCTTTCTCAGGGTCTAGATTATCTGTATACCAATTTCACTTAAATCCGTTGAGTAGTTTTGGCGTGAAAGAGTAGCAGACAGACAGACAGACAGACAGACAGACAGACAGACAGAGTTACTTTCGCATTTATAATATTAGTATGGATACATCAGAATAACACATAGGCTACAATTTATAAAAATATATTGTGTGGATTGTCCAAATTAAGACGGTAAGTGTCAATAATTAACTCCACGCGTACGAAGTCGCGGGCGGCCGCTAGTATAATATAATTACTATTATGGTTCAAAATCTTTGAGTATAAATACAGGGTGTATCTGAAACATTTACATCCCTTTAACCTCGTGTTCTATTGTACAAATTTCGCATGCTATTCTATATGGCTAAATAGGCATAAGAAACTTTATGTATTAACACCTACAATATGTAACACCCTATTTAATGGCGAATAAAGGATTTTGTATTTTGTATTAACCATTCTGAACAACATCTGTCCAACAACTTTTTAAATTCTTCGAAAAAAACGTGACTGACTTGTATGGAAAGATGAAAAATTTTTATGCAAATTTTCAAAAGTTGTAGAACAAAATTTGTTTAAAATGGTTGGTAGAACACGTGGTTAAAGGGATGCAAATGTTCACAGATACACCTGTATACTCATAGTTCAAAATGAATAAAAAAAACAAAGATAAGTTTAAGGGGCTATATCGTCGATACTAGCGCCGCCAACCTATTTACACTAATTGTGGCGAAAATATGATATTTTTTAAGAAAGTAATTAACATTACCTACAGACTTAGATAAAAGTAAATTAGACTTTTCAAGGTGATGGTGATCAAGGTGAAACTGATGGTAAGCGATTGCCACCACCTAAAGACTCCTGCAACATCAGTAGAGTCACAAGAGCGCTGCCAACCTTTAAACAAGGTTGGCAACCTTTAACCCCCTTACTTTAAGCATGTCATGCATGAATAAAATGAATGTAGATAATAATTGATAGCATAGTTTTATTAACACTAAAGAGTATAAGACACGTTTCATAGTACGTACAACAAAGTATACAAAAATGACAAATTTCTTCAATCGACTCTCAGCTTACTGTCATACACATTAGGTTGAATATCAACTGTGGAAATTTGACAGTTTGTGGTAACCTGATGTGTGGCTGACTGTACATTAATGACGAAACATCCATCAATAAAACAGTTCATACTTACCCTCTGTTTCTAAGTTTGACAGGTTTTTTTATGAGATAAGTAGCAGACGAGCAGACGCATCGCCTGATTACGGCATTTGCTGCTGCCCATAGACACGCAACACTAATGGAATCACAAGTGCGCTGCCTACCTTACCCCCCTATAAGTCTCTGGTAACATAACTCGGCGAAACACAGCGCAGCGCCTGCGTTATGTTTCGTCGAGTGAGTGAGGGCACCGGAGGCCCAATTGGGAGGAAAGGGGGTTATAGGTTGGCAGCGCACTTGCGACTCTAACTGGTGTTGCAGGTGTCTATGGGCGGCGGCCACCGCTTACCATCAGGTGATCCGTCTGCTCGTCTGCCACCTATCACATAAAAATAAAAAAAAACTCACTAACCTGATACAAGTCCGATCACCAGAGCGCACGATAAATAAACCACAAACCGCGTCATTATGCCTTCGTGACTCGAAGTCAATTGAAGTGGCTACACTAAAATAGCCTTTATAAGGCAAATGATTTAAAAAACACATGTTATTAATGTGTTTCAACAGGTGTCTGATAACAATCATTTTACCAATTGATCTAGCTGTTTAAGTTTAATTCTTTGGTAAAAAATATGTACACGTGCACTAATAAGTAGGTATACAACCTCATTCAAATTTGAACCTTATAGTCCTAGCATAAGAGTCGAGGTGTTTACATTTTATTGTAGGCGACTGTACAGGCAGCGTCAGATTGAGTTACCACCCCGCAGTGCGAAAATAGCACTAAATATCTCAGGCATAAGTACGCGATGATCCAAAAACGACTGTATGTAGGTACATTTGTAGATATTGGAAGCGTATATACTATACCTAGTTTTGTTGTTAAGAGAGATTGTAGCTCTGTGGATGAGTCTTCCTAATTCCTAACGTAGCAGAGAGGTCGTCAGTTTTAATCCGAGCGCCTTTGGATTACTCGGCGGTTAGGGAAAACACTACTATTAGGAAAACCAGCGTTTTGGGCTTTCCCAAAAATGTGTTTTTAAGTTGTGATATAATATTTATCTCAACTGGTTTCATTGAGAGTCAAAATTTGTAAATCAAATTGTGTAGGTTGTCATTTTATTGTTGCCTATAGTGGCCTGCCTCCTTTAGCAAATAAAAGTTAAGACCAATTTACACTTCAATAAGTACAGTAGCGAGTTAAGTTGCTTCATCAGCGGGTTGCCGTGTGAATGGCAAAAATTACTTAACTCGCTTAGTCATAAGAAGAACTAGGTTGGTCACAAAAAATAGAAAAATGTCTTATATTCGCCAATATCGAATATTACGTTATATAAGGTGGTAAATGTTTATTTAGGTAGCATATAGGCATTATTTAGGTAGCGTAGCATAGGAAACATATTACAGGCGTGGGACGTTACATGCAAGCCGCCATTTGTATGGGATTTTGGGATTTGCCAAAAAACCTGTTTCCTAATTAATTAATCTCAAGTATTTCAATAATCACGTAATTTTTTCGGGAAACGGGAATTAACGCGACGTTTATTGTTATGTATGTACATTGTATTGTACTTAGCAAGAGTATCTTATTATGTACTTAGATAACTGCTGCATTGCATCAGCCGTGGTTATAAGCGGACTTTACTTACCTACCTAATACTTAATATTTATTTACATCATGTACTCAACAATAAACGTCGAGTCAATTTTTTTTTATAAAAACAGTATTGTGGTTGTTTTCATTCTTAAATGAATTAATTGCTTCTAAAGCATTGGCCGTAAGGAACACACATTCCGTTCTTTCTTCCATAGCCTCGAACGCATCGACAAGACGGCGAGCAGGGCAGAGCTATCAAGAAAAAGGGGGAGGCCAACCGACACTCCCCCTTCGACGTTATCATGCTGCAGTCGTCCGAGCAGGCAGGGGGGCAGGAATCGTACTCCTCATTTGGGCGACTGCATTCAAATGGAGCTGCAAGAAAAAAGAAAACATCACATTGTGGTATGACCTTCCAGTTGCGGTGTTCCCTGATCGCTATGACATGTCCTTTTTTAAACGAGGTTTGAAAAGAGTACTTCTTTCACGGTAGGCGGCGGCATGACTGTGCCTCGGCATTGTTGTTGTCTATTTACCATTTACCATCAGATGGGCTGCATGCTCGTCTGCCTACTTCAGCAATAAAAAAAAAACATAAATCAACAATATGGTCAAGTGTAGGTACTCGATGACTGTTAGATTTTACGGGCTTCGGGATCAAAAGGACTAAGTAAATTTCGGCATCGTTGTAATCCATTAGGTTCCAATCTCGACTAAGGTCGATAGTTATTTACAGGTAGGGGCAGAGAAACCTCTTGGCTGGGGGCAAGCCTGGACCCCCTCGCTTCTAGGGCAATAGTCGGATAGGTACACTTCAGGTACCTACTCACGACAATACTTGGTGGGTATACAGGTTCCATTCGCGGCCCAACTATGGTCGAACAGGCCTTAACAGGAGCTGGGCATCCGCTCAGCTGGTGGCACGGCTGGACTCTTTCGCTTCTGGGGCAATAGTTGGATACACTTTCAGGTACTCACAAAGTCGCGACATACTTGGTGGGTATACAGGTTTCATTCTCGGCTCGACTGTTATGGGCGAACAGGCCTTTACAAGAGCAGGGCAATTGCTTTGCTGGGGGCACGGCTGGACTCCTTCGCTTCTGGGGCAGTAGTCAAGTGCACATTGAGGTACTTACGACAATCTTTGGTGGGTATACAGGTTCCGTTCTCGGCTCGGCTGTGGTCGAACAGGCATTTGCAGGTGGGGGCCAGGCAACTGCTGGGCGGGGGGCACGGCTGGACCCCCTCGCTTCTGGGGCAGTAGTCGGCCGCGCATTCTGGAGCACACTCGACTTGCTGTTCTTTGGGACCACATTGCAGTTGTGCTAGAAAGGTAATTTGAGTAGAATGATATAGGATTTCTTTTTAGCTGAAGCCGACATTCCAAATCATATTCATATCTATGAATCATCTATATTACCTAATAGGTATTACTTATACTTAAATGAGAAAGTGTGAGTGTATAATACAGGGTGTATCTGTAAACATTTATATCCCTGTAACCAGGTGTTCTATCTACCATTCTGAATAACATTTATGTTGTTCAGAATTGTTGATAGAACACGTGGTTCAAGGGATGCAAATGTTTACAGATAGGTACATCCTGTATATTATAACGGAAATTAACGCGACGTTTATTGTTAAGTACAGGACCTACATTGTTAAGTCGCGTTAATTCCCGTTATAATACATTAAAGTTAGCAATGAGAAAATCTGAAAAAAACAATTAAAATGTAAGTTTTCTTTTTCATATCAACCATTTGACCGTTTTGGCAGGTAGGTTATATAATATACCTAACATATTATGTTATATTACATATACCTACGTTATAGGCGTTGACTGAACCAGATGAATTCGAGTTCAGTATACCTACTACGTATAGTTATATAGAGTAATAATAACATGAAAACCATCGTTTACAGCTCTTTATTTTCACTCACCTCTTACACTGCACATCAGTAAAAGGCCACAAACATAAACTGTACTGTATTGCGTCATCTTCTCACTGCGACTGAATGCTGAGTGCTAAATGGCTGCTAGAAATCGCCTTACCAGTAATTTACACTTCATGTCTACCGAAACAATAGTAAAGTAATGCTCTGCTTGACGTTTTATTTCATATTGCTAAGTGACCGTGGGTGACCTATAGATCGATTGTACCTATACAGATAAAACTAAAGTGATTTACTTCTATATGTATGGTTTACGGTTTAGATTGAATAAGCAGGTAGTTAGGTAAGTAAAGCGAAAAAAGAACCTAACTTGTTGCGTATTTGCGTTCATCTTTTGGCGGCGTATACAAAGTACATAGTTATTACCTATGATTAACATACTTTTTTTGCCTCAAGAGAATAAATTTTTCTCCAAGAAACCTTATCTTTAGTGAGTGTTTGGTGGAATGAAATGACCCAACATTATTTTAATTTTTTTTTCGGTTCAATCCCGGGAGTAAAATTAATTCAAAAAATGTTCAGTCAGAGCCATCTAGCTCACTTGGGAAAAATTATTACGTGAACGTTATGCGATGCATTGTTGAAGTTAAAAGTAAGCTAGTCACAAGTGTAAGTTAAAGCTATTGCTATTTGATAGATGGCGTTATTTCCACAAATTGAGAACCCAACATAAGCTCAGGCTGTGGTGAGACGCATGTCGTCAGGCACCGCCTTTGATCACGAGATTTTCTAACAAGAGCCTATTAATCACAGGTCAGACACATAAGTAATTGGGTTACTTCTGCATATTGTTAGTGGTATCGTTCTAATGACGGCGTGTACCTAAGCATTTAAATTCAAACCAAAATTCAATTAAGCTGAATCAGCTTTTTAAATGCTTTTAATTGGCTTGCAGAAAATCATAAACTCTTTCTTTAGCTAAAAAACTTTCTATTAAACAAAAAAAAGTGGATGATGTGGCCTGCGGTATTCCAGACCATACCTAAAGATAAAAGAGTGTAGATATTCCTTGTTAATAAAGCCGGAAATCACTGTGTTGCAGGTGTTTATGGGCGGCTTCACAAACCTTCAGGTGATGCATCTGCTCAACTTTCCGGTCCTTAGCAGTCTGCACCACACTCTCAAATTGTTATGGCATCATGCCATAGGGCCCACTACGTTTCTCTACATAATGAGCGAGCACTCCACGCTAGTACAAGTGATCATCGCCCATCAGTAATTTGCTTTTAGAACTATTGTTAGTAACGGTGATGACAACTGCTGACCTTTCTTCATAGTGCTTTCTTAGAAATCCTCTGATGTCAAGCTATCTGGGTCATTGGTCGTACGTCAATATTTGACCATCCTTGGACTAAATCCATTTGCTCAGTGCATTTTATTTGTAAACATGAGACACATGTGTGGCGTTTCATTCAGGTGTTTGTTTTAATATACTCAGTAGTCGCAGTAACCATTTGTCAATAAGGTCGTGAAAACAAATGATGGCGCCACTACCACTTACGTCATAGGGTATGGATAAAATGATAGCCCCATTGGTATGGAGGCTTCGTTGGTTCCTGAAACATTTGCTGTCACGACTTTCTTGGCGCATTCAAGTTGGAGAAGTTAGGTACACTTGATAATCACCCATAGGTGCTAAATTAAAGTTTTGTCGTGCAGTGTGTTCCAGAAATAAGTCAATTGGTAACTTAAAATATTAATATCACTCAACTGATTATGTGTATTAATAAGTTACTGATTGTTATCTGTTTTGTTTCCTGAATAAATAAATATGACATCTTCGTATCGTGTCGATGGCGATAAATATTTTTTTCCCAGCCTAATCTCTGCCACGTGGACTGCACTGTGGATAGGCTGCAAGAGTTGGCCATGTACAGCTGTTCGGGCAAAAAGTGCAAGCCAGAAGATGGGCCATGGGTTAAGGAGCGGTGCACAACTTGCAGACATCGCTGGATGCTTTTATATCCCCATTTACTCAGGTTGTCCCTGCAGTGGCTGACCCTGTACGCAACCTGATGACTTACAAAGCCGTCCCATAATGAATGAAAATACGAGTATACTTGTACTTCTTGTCGCATCCATACAAAAGTGACATACAGCGCTTATGAAAGGGAGGAAAACTCTCCGATTCAGTCGTGATATCTAAGATAGGAATCTACTGGAGCCACTCATGGCTGGTGCGCCTTGTCTTCCCTGGTATCGTAATACGGGCCCCCTCAAAAGTATAAAAGTCCCCAAATTTGGAACAATACAGATTACAGCATACCTACCAAGCAATACGACAGGCAGCCGTATGGTGTCGCTCGCCATGCCAGACTTATGCCTAGATCTCGCTCCCAGAACATTTCTAGTAGGACGACGTACCGAGACAGTTATCGTGTTTTGAGACCGCATGTTGAGCGAAACAAAGCCTTAGTGGATATGCTCACGTTCTCGAAAGGTTTGTTTAGTCTCCCCTTAAGCTAGGCTGGATTCTACCTAGAGGCTGTACGCAGTTTCTTACTCTGATCTAAAAGCAAACATCCAAAAACTAAAATTGCGTCAAATGTACGTCTATTTCGCAACTGTTTTTGGTTTCGCACCATATATCGGAGGCCCTTATCCAGCGCTGCTTACGTGCGACAGCGTAAATGTATCTAACAAAGAGCTGTGCTGTTTGTACAGCTTTTACAAGTTTGTTTGATCAGGAACACACTTTTGTAATGATGAAGGGGCCACGGCGATCAGTATCGAGTAAACCGGTGTGGTTGAAACAATGAAGTCTAGAAAAATACTTTTCTGCGCGATTGCGTTGTGTTTTGAGTTTGTAGGTAAGTTATTAAAAGAATTCTATTTTTATATGCTGACACTAGTTACTATTTATAGGTCGTTTTAGAATGACATTTCGTGTCCAATATTTTTAATTTTGAAATTATCACTAAATTTATTTGTGCGTTCACTTTTGTTAAAGTCACTACACTTTCTTATGATTACTTATACGAGTATAATATCTATAAATACCACTACTTAATTGATATCTAAAGAACTGAGTACTGGGTTGTCTTGGTACTTAATACTCTATTTTTATTAAGTTTTGTTGAGGTCTAGACCTTGTTGTTTATTTTACGATACATGATGTATCGTCAATCTATGTTTGTATTTTTTATATTTTGTATTAATAACATTTTTCGGTAACGTAGTCAATAAATGTCTTATCTGATCCATCTATAATTACTTTTTATTTTATTTACACAAGACATACTATAAAATCACAGAAATATAGTAGTTACATTTAATATAATTACGAGTAGTATATTATAATCGATATAAAGTCTTAGATTCTTGAGTGAAATAGTGCGTTCTCAAAAATGAATAAATGGATTCATTGTTTAACTTTGATTTTACACAAGTGTTCTTTAATTTTCTTTAACAAAAGACAATGTTAATTATTTCCTATTCACTCATTATACGTTGCTATTTAATCAGTGATTATAACTTTACGATATTTTTCAGCTTCATTACCTTTCTCGGTAGATTCACAAAGATACTCGGGATATTATGCGAGACCTGATGTAGAATCATACTATCAAGGAAATGCTCAAAGACATTGGAACCAACGATATGACCAAGGCGAATACAAAGCACCAGGTCATCAGTACCAAGGACGAGAATATCCAACAATAAACAAAGATAATTACTACTCTCAGAACCAACAACGGTACTTACCAAAAACACCACCGCATTTAGAAACACAAAACGTGAAATATGTAAACCAACAAAATACTCCTAGGGAGTATGTTAATCGTCAGACATATGAACCCCGTCCTGTACAGGAGCCAGAGAACATATTGCAAGCACCTCCTCAGTTGGCTAATCCAGAACCATTCATTCCGGCAATCCCTGCAATTCCAGCGTTTCCACTTCAAAATCTACCTCAACCACTTATAGCTAGAGAACAAGAAATTCCAGTAATACAACCCCCTCCTCCTCGGATGGAACGTGAAAACGCACCTTCAGTAGATAATTTTGACAGGAACTTTGCAAAAGCCGCCAATCCTGTAGCGCAACTACCTGAAACTAGAAGGCCAGCCAGTAAGCACTATTTTTAAATTAATTAGAACTATCTTTTCTGCTGAATTCTCTTTAAAATGGAATGTACATAACACTCAACACTTGTCTGTCGTCACTCTAGTCTTATGTAACATTGTACGCATTTTGATGTTAATTTATTCATCTACATAATAATTTATTGTGGAAAATGTTGTAATGTTTTTTAAATTTTTGTAGGACCTGAGATTGAGTTATATCTCTCCAACCCAAACATAAGGAAAGTTTTATCGACCACAAAACAAAAACGCCGTTTCTTAGTTATTCATCCTGATGGTACCGTAGAACATATAGATAGATTAGAAAAAGTAGCAGAAAAACACCCTCAGTACTTTTTAGTTAAGGCAGGTGATGTGATGGCAAATTGGAACAATGACAAATCTCCGACAGCTGTTCCTCTACCTCTACCAAAACCCTTGGAGATTTCAAGTCAACTAGTGGCAACTCCAGCTAATGGAGTATTAGATGCACCAATTGAGAAACCAGTAGCAGCAGACGGTGTATCTCCAGGGGAAGAACCAAAACCAGCAATAGAATTACCCAAAGAGGAACCAAGACCAGCAGAAGAAATTCCGTCAGTCATTAAGGTTGAAGCGGTAGTCCAAGATCCTGTGATTACTCCAGATACTATGGATAAGCCTCAAATTCAACTTTCAGTAACAAACATTGAGAAGGAAAGCGTTGCTAAATCAGATCCTGTTGCAGCTGTCGCTGTAGCAGAAGTAGCCCCTACAAATAATGAAATGACAAAAATAGCACCACCATCAGAGCCAGTTCTTGCAACTATTGCACCACCATCGGAGCCTGTGATTGCACCTATTGCACCACCATCAGACCCTGCTGTTGCAACTATTGCACCACCATCAGAGCCTGTTATTGAATCAAACCCACCACCATCAGAGCCTGTTGTTGAATCGAATCCACCAGCACCCGAAACTGTTGTTGCAAATATTGTACCAGTACCAGAACCTGTAGTTGCAGCAATTGCATCGGTATCAGATCCTATTGTTGCAGCTGCTGCACCAGCATCAGAACCAATAATTGCAGCTGTAGCGCAGGTATCTGAACCAGTTGCAACTGGTGAAAAAGAACCGGAACCTGTAGTTGCAGCTATTGCATTAACACCAGAACCGGTAGTTGCAAATAGTACACCAGAATTAGAGCCTAAAACTCAAGTAGAAGCAAATCTTCCTACAAGCCCAGTATCTGATAATAACGTTAACAGTATTCCAGGACCATCTAATCAAGTACTGCCAATTGTAACAAATGAGGATGTATTTAATCTTGCCAGTAAATATACTCCTCCTCCCGATGTAGAGGTTCCCAACTTTGGAGATTTAGGTGAGTTCCTAGTTGTACTTATAGTTTTAAGCAGATTTTTAGTATCATAGTGATTCATTACCGATTTATTTAGAAAGGTTATTTCTGAAGTCTGTGACAAATTATTTATCGATGACTCTTCAAAAAATACTATAATAAATCAAGGATAAGGTTTGGTTCATCATCCTAAAAAATATGTTATAACGATAAAAGCCATTTACTTTAATAATAATTTTAAATAGCCTTCATGATGGTATAATTATATCATCGTGATTAAAATATTTGCAATGTTTTCAGATATATCCAAGTTGCCCGTCAAACCAGCCTTATGGTTCAGGACCACAGACCCTAATATCTGGGAAAAACTGTCGAATAAGGACACAGGCGTAGACATTGTATATTTTTTCCAAATCCACAACCAGCCCAAAATAGAAAAGGATATCATAAAGACAATACACCCTAATGGCACTGTTGTACAAGATGTCGTGGAGAGCGTTTGGGATTTTGAAGGAGGTAAGTGTAATTTTTATTGGCCGATGATGAAGAAACATTTCTGAAGAGTTGAAAGAATTGTATTATGTTATAGATAGCAATATGATGTAGGCTTTACAATATACCAGAGCGTATAATGAAAATTATAAACATAGCAACAGGATGGATTTTCTAATGTTAGTTAAACTCTATCGTCGTAAGGCCCATATGCCTTTTAAAAGGCATAAAACAATTGATTTTCCATTGTGTCTGCTGTCTGGGCGTTAGGACGCTATAGACTTTTATTGATCTTTTTAAGATTGTCATACTAGTTTTGTCATTTGTGGTATTTATCAAGTCAGCACAGCACAATAGATATCTTTTGAAGATGAAAAACAACCCTCTTAATACAAAATGGAGACTAAAATTAATCATGGTTTAAAAATTATGCTATCACTTTTATACAAGAAACAAATAAAAGTGATAGTATTAGTTTTAAACGAAGGCGAACTTTCGACCGTGATTTGTAATAAGAGCTTAGGGCCTTAGTATACTCGGTTTATTTTTAAATGTAAATATTTCTTCTTTCAGACACACCAAGGATAACGAAGACCTCCAACGTAGTAAACCTTGGGAATTTGTGATGTTCGCCTATTTAACTCCTTAGTTTGTAAGTTTAATTTAACAAACAATCTATTATAGTGGTGTAAGTTGAAATGACAAAATAAATTTATATTTTTTTACAATTTCTTCCATTTGTTTGTTTTTTACCTAGATGAAGAGTTTCATTGGTTATGATATGCCTAAATATAAATATCACACTATATCAAAATATCGACCCTGACCCCAAAGTAGTAAGTAGCTTAGGATAATGAAAGCAAAGACGAAAGGCAATTAAAACAATTTTATTGCATTAGAAATGTGAAATATGTTAATGTTCTAGAAAGTATGTAGGCTGTGTCCCTTGAAAATAAAGAAAATTTAAAAATTTAAAAACAATGAGTCAAACCAGCATGATCTTTGGCGTCTCGTATTTTGTATGTAACAAGGTAGAAATAAATGGAATTGTATAAACAAGTAACTGTGGCAACGGTTTAGAAAATTAGGTATGTAGATTTTATGCCGCTTCCAACGCTCAAATACTCTACAGACCAGGGTTGGCATAATTTCTAATTTGGCATCAGGTGACCCGACTGCTCGTCTGTTGTCTAAATTATAAAAAATATAATTTTCATCTTTTCGATTCATATGAAAGTCAAAACATATGGCCTGAAAATTTACATTTATACATTGTATTTCTGTACAAATGTAAATTAAGACTAGCACGAATACCGTTTACGTACCGACTTAGTAAATATATTATTTGGATATTTGTGAAAAGTAGGTACCACGAAATGTACCAACCCTGAGTGATTACTTATATGATGAATGGGCTGCTTGTCTATTCATTATTTAAAACCGAGCTTGTAATTAATGTGGTTTTATTTCCCTGGAGTGAACACAATAAATAGAAGTACCACCTAATAGTAGGTGTGTATACTGTGATTTGTTTATCCTAGAGGCGTCAAACGGGCAAGCAAGTCATCTGATGGCCAGTAATCCGCCGCCCATGAACATGTGCGAGATCAGAGAGGTCGCTCATGCGTTTCCGGCCTTTTAAGAAGGAGTACTTATATACGTTCTTCTCTTGAAGGTCCCTTGGTCTGCCGCGGCTAAACCGTTTCACAAAACTGAGGTGGAGGATAATTCCACGAGAAACACTCAGTGCTGGATCGATAACTAAGTATTAAGATGATGAGGATGGAAAGACAACCACTTGCGTGTGATTCGATGTAAGAATTCAACCGCAGAAGAAGATCGAACAATTCCTCGGAGCACTCCCGTGATAAAAGCAGAAAAGAATACAAAGGATTAACTATTCTGAGGAGTACCTACGCATTTAAAAACTGTCAGCGGTACCTACGTACAGCTACGCATCAAAGTATACAAAACCTGTCAAATTTTCTCAATCGACTCTCATCTTACTGTCATACACAATTAGGTTGAATATCAATTGAGGAAATTTGACAAGTAGGTAATGTGAAGTGTGGCTGACTGTACATAATGACATCTCGATGAGAATGTCCCTCCTACGTCATAAATCGCCTGTCCTTCACCGCTGTGGCCCTACACAATTTGATGTGATTAAATTGTGTCCATTTTTCTTTCCGCGTTGCCCTGTACGAGATAAATGAATGAAATTTATAATCCTTTGTTTGATGTTTACCTTTCATTCGATGTTTTTCTGTCGCTACTTTTTACGTTGGAAATATTTATCCTTATAATATTATCCGCCTTTTTTTAGCTACTGAAAAAAATATCAAAATTTGTTAGAAAATTCTTATTCTAGAGTCAGATTTGTATAATATTGTAGAGAAAACAAACATATCGCAAAGTCTAAAAAAGAGACGAATGACTTTTTGTACAAGTTAATTTGGCACCGACTACCTATAGTTTGTCGAGTTGAGCCAACGGGTTATGGGACAACTCGCCCGATAATTTCAAGATTTTTTGGCCGGTCACTGTTCTAACCTAACCTAACCAATATTTTTTTTTGTAATGATAATACTGACCAAACTATTTAGTAGTTTACTTATGTACCAAAAAATATAGTTTTTTTTTATGTGATAGGTAGCAGGCGAGCAGTCGGATCACCTGATGGTGAGCAATTGCCGCCGCTCATGGACACTTGCAACACCAGTGGAGTTACAAGTGCGTTCCAAACCTTTTATCCCCTTCCCCCCGGGTGGGCCTCCGGTTCCCTCACTCACTCGGCGAAACACAGCACAGGGGCTGCTTCACGCCGGTTTTCTGTGGGCAGGCAGTGGTATCACTCCGGTCGACCCGACCCATTCATGCCGAAGCGTGGCTCTCCCACAGTTAAAAGTTTTACAGCGCCATGCCAATTTTATTAATAGAGGTTAGTAAATTAAGTTGCAGCTGTTTGACGTCAAGTGTGTGGAATTAATAGAACCAGATTACAGGGAAATCATAATGCAAAGTAATAAGATCATAACAATTCTGAAAAGACAGTTTGTACCTACTTGACTTGTGTCTGTCTATACCTACATTACACGCGGTTTTAAAATAATTCTCAAACATTCCATGAAAATAATATTTAATTGTTATGATAATTAGTTAAAGTGGAATATTTCGTTTGTTCTCTAGCCAGGTCTGTGTGCATTGTATTTTGACTGCGTCAGTCACATTATAATTAGTTGCGCATTTTTACCGCCTCAAAAACATGTTATTTTTATAGTAAATGGCCTGTCCTCACTTCGTTTCGAAACAATAGTTCCACTGTCTACCAACAGATGGCGCTTGAGCGTTGATTGCATCGCGCTCATGTTTTTTTTGTCATAGGTGGCGGATGAACAAACGGATCACCTAATGAAAGGGGTAAAAATAATAAATAAAATAAATCTGTTTTGACGAAAACCTTCAATGAATCCCAAACCCTTCCAATGGGACATATCGTGTGTGACTACAGTACGCCAACTCAATAGATTTATCACACGTGTAATCCCTGTTCCTAATATCACAGTGTTCTTCACAGAACGAAAACGAAAGATTAGTAAAGCAGGTACAGGTCGATTCACGAAAGATGATGATCACAAATAACGATCGTCTACGCATGTAATCTCATGAAGAAATGGATCATTCTCAATTTGACACAATTATTTTATAAAGGCTTAGACAAAACACATTCTATGTTTAGTTGAACATGTTTACATGCGTAGACGATCGTTATTTGTGGTCATCTTTCGTGAATCGACCTGTACGTGGTTTGACAAAATATATATTTTTTCATATGTTATTTTGCTGATATTTTGATATATCGTGATAAGAGAGTACGTAGGGCACGACCTTGCCTAACAGGATATTGAATTTTCCTAATGCTCGACGTGGGAGCGGAAAATTCAAGGTGAGTACATGCGCTGAAGCCTTTCAGTTTGATAGAGATTTTGGATTAAAGGATTTTTATTTTAGTTTTATACGTACGTACGTACAGCCACACATCAAAGTATACAAAACTGTCAAATTTCTTCAATGGACTCTCATCCTAATGTCAAACACATTAGGTTGAATATCAATTGAGGAAATTTGACAGATTGTGTCAACCTGATGTGTGGTTGACTGTACTTATAAAAAAATCCACCGAGGCAGTGTAGACTGCATCGGTGGCGCAGTGGGTAGTGGTTCGCATTTTAAGGCGATGGTCCCGGGTTCGATTCCTCGGTCAGGCCAGTACCTAAGTTTTTTGGTCCCGGGTTCGACATTTCACAAGAAGGGTCAAAATTTATACCTAAGTTTATCTGTTCAGAAATTTTCAGTATCAGTCCGAAGTCTGGAAATTAGAGGTTTTTTACTCCCGTGCCCCGGAATGCACGTTAAGCTGTTAGTCCTGCGTTTGATCCTTCTTCGGTCGTGTCACACTGGTGTCCCATCGAAATATGAGGGTAAGGGAATAGAGAGTGCACCTGTGTTTGCGCACACACTTGTGCATTATTAATGTCTTGCGTCGATAGCTGATCATTGAGATTGGCCAAAGCCATTATCGGTTAGACGGACATTGTAGGAGAATGGAGAGAAAACGGCTAAATTAAAACAACTAAAGATTTCATTCAAACGTAAGAAAACGGCAGGCTTGTCAAGAAGTTTCGGAAACTTGTTAAAACTTTGATTTGCTTTTGAATTTTTCATTATTAGTTCCTTATAAACTTTGTCACGCTCATTTTAAAGCTCGCAAGTTATTAAAAGCAAAAGTGTTTATATCTTAAAAATTATAATGTCATACAGTTTTTCGCCGCGTACGGGTTTTGCTTCGAAAGAAAAACAAAAGAAAGATAAAAATGAAGTTTTCCGCAACACATTTTAGTAAAAACTATTATTTTTGCTGGAGAATAACTAGAGATGCATGAAATCAGTATCGATAATATTGCGATGTAAAGAAATTATAAAAATTTGTTTTGCATGAAATTGCAAAACTGAGGAACCACATCTATGTATGGTACAATATCGGCAGCCGTCTTGCAGAAAGTGATTTTTACTAAGTAGACAACCTTGCATCAATGTCATAGATAACAAAAAAAGTGTTATAGGCAAGCCAACGAAAGATAGTAAAGTTACATCATAATTAAATTTATTTCAGATTAAAAATTGCATTGATCCAATAATGTAAGTAAGACTTATAATTTAGGTTGGGACACACAATAGACAATGGAAAAAAGGACAAACTTAAGTTCCCCAGCTCACCTAGCTAGATTAACTGGTAAATGTACCTACTAACTAATGCAGCCGACCTCCGCAAATGGATCAAGTGCTCTCAGGAAAGTTCTCTCCGCAACATACAATTTTTGTAGTCTTTCACAAAATATTTTTCTACTGAACATCATAAAATAATATTCCACTGGCTCACAAAAAACAGTTAAAATTAGACATAACGAACTGGGAATTTACAGACGGCAATTTAAAAATAGAATTCATGTTAACATCGATTATAATAATTGAGTAGGTATATATCATTATATAAATCGTTTTCCAATCTTCGATATTTCGTTACGTCTCTAGTCCTAACCGGCAAATGTAGCATTTTTGCCACAAACCAACCGCTGCACATGGGGCAACATTTTCTCAGCGACGTGTATTAAATGCCTCAATTAAATCGAAAAACAGCAGGTGCACTGTGCATTGCAGACTCCGTTGAATTACAGCCGGGTATCATTTTTGTGCGCCCATTTAGATGGCACTTATTTGTCTTGTTGCAAAAGGTAGATAGAAGTTATTTCTCATTTCAAGAGCGGAGGATTTGAAACAAAGGAAATTCTAGACATCTCTAGTACCTAAGGATTTTGTAGATTGAATCGATAATGTCAATATGACAATATTAGTATTGTTAAGTAGTTGTTGAAATCATAATAGGAACAATAGATTCACCGTAAACGCGTTAAAAGTGTCAATGAAGGTGTACTATGAGTACCAGATGACGATGATATGGGGACGTCAACCCAGAACACCCAGACCCAAGACAACTTAGAAAATATAGTTTCCTAAATTGACTTGACCGGGAATCGAACCCGGGACCTTTCGCGCTTCGGGCGAACACCTTAGCCACTGCGCCATTGAGGCCATCTAATGAAGGCTCCATTCGCATTAGAGCGCTCTTTTTTTATTGTTGAAGTAGGCAGACGAGCATGCGGCCCATCTGATGGTAAATGGTAACCGCCGCTTATAGACAACAACAATATTTGGATAATTGACCTTCAGTTGTAATTTCATCGTTTTAAATATTAAACTACGATCTGTTTCAAGTTACAATCTCTGCGAATTCCATAAAACCAGGTTGTGATCTCCGCCGTCCCGGCTGGGTTAAAGTATTAACAATTTCTAAATACAGCTATACAATTAATTAGTAACTACCAATTCCGTACTAATTCTCCCTTCGGTCCCTCGAGCACAATTCATTTTAATACAATGCGGTCGTATAACGCGGATTTAAACCTATTTCAAAATTCCATTGGTCCAGATAAGCTGCCCGCAGGGTTTTCAACTTAGGAGTTATTCTCCTAAAAATGTTTTTAAACGTTTTCGAAAGCACACTATCCTTTTTTAACCGTCTTACACAGCGCTGTGTAAATACATAGGTACCTCTATAAATACCTCTAAATTTTTTTTTACTGTGGGAGAGCCACGCTTCAACATGAATGGGCCGGCTCGACCGGAGTGATACCACTGCCTCACAGAAATCCGGCGTGAAGCAGCACTTGTGCTGTGAGTGAGTGAGGGTACCGGAAGCCCAACCCGGGGGAAGGGGATAAAAGGTTGGTAGAGCGCTTGTGACGCCACTGGTGTTACAGGTGTCCATGGGCGGCGGCTATTGCTTACCATCAGGTGATCCGCCTGCTCGTCTGTCACCTATCACATAAAAAATATTTATATGTAGATTTAGGGGTATTTTAGATGTAAGTATATCCAACAAACGCATTTTGTACTGCTAATAAATCTAATGATTTACATAGGCATAGATAATAATGTCTTCATAGCCAAATAAGGTGTAATTCGGTGAAATTTTATGTCCTTGGATCTTGAGTAAAATATTATTCTCTAGAGTCTTAAGCAAGATGAAAAACTTTTTTTAAAATTTGCCGGCTAATTTGTTTATTTTAGGGGGGGTTTGATGTACGTACAGCCACACATCAAAGTACATTAAACAAAATTGTCAAAATTCTTCAATCGACTCTCATCTTTCTGCTATACACATTATGTTCAGTATCAATTGAGGAAATTTGATAAGTTGTGGTAACCTGATGTGTGGCTGACTATACATAGATACATGTTACAAGGAGTTGATAACCCTGGCTTCCCGCAGAAGCATTAGCGCTCGAGATACCCCAATACATTTTGATTCCGAATAATTGATCATGGTATTAATTAGTGTTGGCACTCCCTGCATTATTTAGCGTGGGAACTCAGGGCTAGTTCATCAGTTGGCTAATAGGTTCATCAGTTCATTCTTCGGCGGAATAGTCCGGATTAGGCTTATCGTTTATGAAAGGCCCTCGAGGGCAGGCCGCATACAAAGTAGCCTTAATAAAACTATAAAAAAAGTAACTAAATAATTACCTGCTATGTTTGGTAAAATCTTAATTACAAAGCATAATTTTGAATTTTTCAAGTCTTTGGAATCTGTGTGAAAAACCTTGGGAGAGGCCAATGTCCAGCAGAGGGCGTCTAGTACTGGCTGAAATGATGCTGACGAAACAAAAATCTTCGTTGTTTTTATTATATAGGTATACAAATATAATTTTATGTAAATAATATGATTGGCATTGAATAAACGATTTAACTATTTATTATTATTAAAAAAGTCTACGAACACAATTATGTAATTAAATGACGACTTTTATGTAGGTACATGAAGACTACGATTTATCATGAGCTATTTATTAATGGGTTTACTACTACGTAGGTATCACATAAGCTCAAATATTTGTTTAAATTTTCAATTATTAGGAAACAATAGGGTTTGAGCAAAAACAAAACTTATTGTTCTGTAATATTACCCACTTGGACAAACTAACCTTCGTTTTGTTTGATTCATGGAATATTGGTTAAGGCTGCTTGTTAGGTCCAGTGGCGCCGCCTTTTGCTTTTAATGTAGTGTTTTTAATTTAAAGAATGTGTATCATACTGAGTCCTACTAGACATGTCCTAGTGTAGGTACACTAGGACATGTCTAGTAGGACGTACGACATTTCAAAAGATCAATCTTACTTGTATGACTAAATCTATGTTATATCAGCATGCGAAGCAGCTTCCCACTTTTAACAAAATTAAGGTACGATATGCTCTTCATCTACACTATTTATAAAGAAATAAAATCTCCAGACACCAAACACTAGCGCTATGCAGTTGATGTCCAGCGCCATCTGTTGGCAGACAGTGGGACGAACAATTACTATGCCGAAATGAAATGAGGGCGGGCCACTAGTATAGATAATGTAGATAACGTTTATTAGCCACAAAAATAAAACAAATAATAAAATAATTACAGCATTATCACAGCAATTATATGTTACTTTTGCGGCCAACAAGGCATAACCTAAGTATTTACTGCAGCAGCATACTCGTAAGTGCCTTGAATAATGTGTAGGTACGAAATAAGACTCAAAAATTGTCCTCTCCCGTATAAGGTATAAGATAATACGAAATATTATGTGGGTTAAATTCATCACAATCAATAAAAATCAATATGTGGCGCTACTGGATCGAACAAGCCCTCTTAAATGTAAATAGCAACTTATTGACTACATATTGCATCACTAAATTGGAGCACGGCAGAACATTCTAGGTTCTATTTTCTGTATTTTTCTTTATGTAACATAATATTACCATGACCCCATAAGCGCAATGGGAGAGGCTCTCTTTTTTGCCCTCAGTGGGAAATTGTTATTACTGCATAGAAAAATAAAATATAATACTAGTTTCAGATTTTTCAACTACCTATCTGTAATGCCAAATTTTAACTTTCCAGGTCATTTGGATTATAGGATTAGTACATCTAGGTAGGTAGTTGAGAAAAAATACGGTTTTTAGATATAACTTAGATAAATCTCTATTCGAAGTGTGTCTTGAAATTCGGAACATATCTTGTACACATCCGAACATATCATTTTTACACGTTTATGTAAAATATTTTTTGAGATTCTTCTTCTTTGGACTTTGGCTTGACACACTGCTACGTGTCTTGATGAACCACTGAACTACATGAGTTTTTCTCTGTTTAGTTCACAAACTATTGACTCAAGTTGCTCAAGTGAACTAAATGAACCACTGAACTACATGAGGTTTTCTCTTTTTAGTTCCACAACCTATAACCTTAAGATGAACTAAATAAACCACTGAACTACATGAACCACTCATTTCAGTTCAGTGAACTACTTTCCGCAAGCCCTGTTCTAAGATAGGAACATTACTTACTGATGACGACATTGCAGAGCCTTAATCTTATCTCTTGACCCCAAATTCTGTTTCCCCCGTTTTATTTACCCGTCGTTTATACAATAATAAAAGTTTGACAGCACACATTCATTTATGAGCGCGTAAAGCGTCTTTATGAAGGTCGGCAGCGGAGGGGTTTATGAATTGGCTCGCTAACTGCCTCGTTACGGCCTATTACCGAGGGAGGTTTATTGCGCTGTGTTGCAGCGCTGCCACAGTAGCAACGTGGATAGTGCTTCGACATGAATGGGTTGCATTATACAAACTGTCAAAATAATTACACACCCAGAAAGTAGGCTGCCAAGCTAAAGTGTCATGTGAATCACGCATGCCGCACTAACGGGACACATACGACTTTAGTGAAAAAATATTACAGATACTAAAGGTGTAAAATAATCTAATTAAACTAATGGAATTTGCAGTTTGCTGCCTGAACTAGGAATAACCTGTATCTCAGGCAAAAACAATAAAGTGTTTATTTAGTGGCACTGTAAATATCTAAAATGATAATGTATCCGAAGATGCGCCTCCAGTCCGCTTGTAACCATGGCTGTAGCGCAGTCGAAACGTCAAGCAGTAAGTACTACTATGTACTTATATTTACGGACCCTCCCGAATAGTCCCGTTTATATTAAATACTTGTATGGATATACCTAGGTCACACAATATTAGTATAGTATAGTCCTATGCTCTAACCGATTCGGTAATGGCGCCTATTCTTAACGATCAGTTACGTACGTAGGATATGTTATAGTGCGTAAGATTTCCGCAAATATTCCCTATTAAACTCCCGATTCCCAATAAGAAAGATCTTAATTCGATACTAAGTACACTCCTCCCCCCGGTCTTGTATTCCCATGCCTCTGGATTCTCTGAAAGGCGTTAATCGATATATTCTCTACTGGCTTTCATTATACTCTGCAGCTGTGCAATTTCAACGCTGATGTCGGACGGTCTTTCATTTGTACTTTGCATTGCCTACAAAACGTTACCCATTGCATTGAGTACGGGGTTACCCATGGCATTAATGGTAGGTATGAATAAGACGAATAATGTGGGTGATTCCGATTTTAGTACGTCTTATTGACAGACAGCAGATACAATAGAAAATCAATTGTTTTTGGCCACTTGGCAACAGTTGCCTTGCACTTAACGCCCCCTTGGTCTAGTGGTTTAAGTACCGGGCCGTGATTTCGGGGTCCCGGGTTCGATTCCCGGGTCGAGCAAAAGTATGTTACAAAAAAAGTATGTTTCGAACATAGCTCGGGTTTGTAATCACCAATCCGCATTAGGCAAGCGTGGTGATTAAGCCTAATCCCATCATGGTAGTGATAACATGATTTCTATGATGGAGGCCTTTGCCCTGCAGTGGGACAGTGTATAGGCTGATACTACTATACTAGTACGTGGCAACAGTACCGAAATATCATACACTTAAAAATAAAGTATGGTAGCAATATGTAACATTACAAACTATTCTAATGGGTTTAACACATTCGAATCTCAAGTTAGTATAGTGTTGTAAGTATTATATCTTTACTCAAATGTGTACTCAGCAACTAACATCCATTTAGAAGATAGTTGAACACTATTAAACCAAAGCTCAAGTTCAACATACCTACTTTGGCCAATAAATAAGCACAGTTGGAATAGCACAGCCAACAATTTCCAAAGTACAAAAGAAGTCTGCAACTAAAAACATACTTTATTAAGAACGATATTCGCACAGTATAAATATGTACAGTAGCAAGATGATGGACGAATCGACGTGCACTCCAGCAAGTTTCCAATGACAACTCTGTAAAGGACCAAACATCGAGCGGCATTCGACCGTTGGATGGCGCGTGGTATCCATGACATGACAGATGAAGTCTGTCACTTTAGCCTCTTATCAAAATTATATATCAGATATGTGAGCTATCACCGTGGTTTCTGTCAGTTTACCGTGGGAGAGCCACACTTCGGCATGAATAGGCTCGACCTGAGTGATACCACGGCCTCACAGAAGACCGGGGTGAAGCAGCGCCTGCGCCTCCTTGGGTACCGGAGGCCCAATTGGGGGGAAAGGGGGTTAAAGGTTGGCAGCGCACTTTCGACTCTACTGGTGTTGCAGGTGTCTAAGGGCGGTGGCAATCGCTTACCTACCATCGGGAGATCCGTCTGCTAGTCTGCCGCTTATCACATAAAAAAAACACATCGAGCAACTGGTTTCACAAACACTGTGATATAAGTGTGTAGTTTATTAGAAACATCCCACAGCTTCCAACAATAAGAAGGCAACAAAAGCAACCATACATCGCGTGCGCACGCGAACTTCCAAACTATTTATTGCTTTAGCAACTGTGATGAGTTGCCGCAAGTTCTGGGGACTGATTGCTAAACTTGGCACTCCCAAAAATGGCTGTTTTCACTTTAGAAGCAGTACGAGTTGGATTTACACGTCTAACTTATTCACTTAACATCCAGTTCTTGTCAAGATTTGTTACAAATTACGGCTAACAATAACATCTTTCACACATAGAATTAGAATGTACTAGTGATGTGCCAGATAGCCGAATCCGCGGATACATATAAAAAAATTCACACAGCATCTCATACATATCATTATATACACATTTCACATTTATCATACGGACAGCTAAGGAGTGGTCGGCAGGGGCCGAGGTCTGTTTTTCCCGACCACTATAACTTGGATATATTTAAGGCAAGAGTGAACAGGCATCTTCTAGGCAAACGCGTGTCATCCTAGACCTCATCGTCACTTTCCATCAGGTGCGATTGTGGTCAAGCGTTGGCCTATAGTCAAATAAAAACAAAAAAACCTGACTCCGTAATAAAAAGCTAAAGACACTTGTATTACCTACAGAAGACAGAATCACAAATATGATACTTAAATATAAATATATAATACCCTGAACAAACAGAAGAATGTTTGTCCAGGGTGACGATCGAACTCACGACCTTTGACGTATGATGCAGGGTCACTACCAAATTCATCCTCTGTTGCCTGATATCTGTAACACTTGTGCTTAGGCTACTAAGTAGGGAGTCAGTTCAATGTGTGAATTTATTTATTTATTTTTATTTTATGTATTACCTCTTTCGTAAGAAGTAAGTATTAATATTTTAATAAATAAAAATGAATCGCCGTTCGTTAGTCTTGCTAAAACTCGAGAACGGCTGGGCCGATTGGGCTGATTTTAGTTTTAAAATGTTTGTCGTAGTCCAGGGAAGGTCTAAAAGGTGAGAAATTAAACAAAAAGTAAGTGGAACGAAGTTCGCCGGGAGCCACTAGTTAATAATAATATATCACTACATCATATACATTGATCTGACTCTGAGATAGGTAGCTCAAGAACCTGTGTTACAGATATCAGAACCAACAGTGGGATTACAAATATTTACATATAATACTTTTCTTTATTAAATACATATCTACTTATAATACATAGAAAACACCCAGACCAAGACAAACAGACATGTTCATGCACATAAATGTTTGTACTGTGCGGGACTCGCGCATCCCTTGGCCCAGACGCAGCATTCACTAGGCACTGAACCAACCGGGTCGTCAATATCGTCGTCGTATTGTATCTCAGATATAAAAAGGAAGAGATTACTATTTGCATCGCCCCAGAACTGCAAGGTCATGCACATAGAGTTTGCTATCGAAGCCAAGATTCACTTTGGGTCACTATGTCAACGAAGTATATAATATAATGCAGGGTGAAAAAAACGTCTGGGATCGTAACGGGTTTGTATGGAATTGCGCGTGCGGCAAACGCAGTTTCACATTGACATAGAACCTGACCTAGGCATTTAATACAGCGGAGAATAGGTAGTTCTATGAAGTTTAAACGTTTCAACGAAGATAATGACTTTTTGAAGCACTTAAAGTACCCCACTTAACCCCCAAGTGGTGCACTTATAACAGTTTAAGATACTATCTTTAGTTATCTTTAGTATATTATCTTTAGTATCTTTTTAGTATCTATCTTTAGTATATTATCTATATTATCTTTAGTATCTATACTATCTTTAGTATATCTTTAGTATCTTTAGTAAGTTAAGTTAAGTTGTAAGTAATTAATACCTAGCTACGTAGGTATGTAATTGAAACATTTGCAACATTTGTAAAAGGTAATTAAGTTCCTAAGCTACTTATTACTACTAATGACCTGTATATTGTACTCTTAATTAGCAATAAACGATTTGATTTGATTTGATTTATTATGATTCAATTATTTTATTAACTGGGGACTGGTTATCATCATTATTATAGCAGCAGTGGCTGATGAAGTATTTTTGATGAAGGCAACTTAATACTTACGTTACAAAAGCCGTAAGACATTCAAGTTTCCTTATGTTGAAAAATAAATTAATATCGACTAGTGACCTGAGGGTCTAATTTGAAGCAGGCGTTACGACCAAATCGGAGTTCCCCTCCCTTTCACACGCGTTGTGCGCGCTTTTGTTTGAATGCGACAGGTATATATATTCTCATTCCTGCCTGCCCTCACTTCGTTTCGGGACATTAGTTCCACTTTGAACCAATAGATGGCGCTGGGTGTCGATTGCATCGCGCCTGTGTCTACTTTAGGTTTGTAGGTATTTTATATATAAGGTTTTTCGATGTCTACAGAATTTACCTCTTTATTATTAGGTACTATTATGTATTCTGTGTTATTAGTATGAATAAATATACCTAATTAGATAGATATTCTTTATTGCACAGAAATATAATATATGAGTGAAACAACAACGATAAACAGTATAAGAATTACAATTATGTAATTGTATAGTTATATCAAATAGCTGAAAATACTGGCGCCCTAATTGTAATCATAATTAGGGGCATTCATTGAGGCGTAGACACAGAACAAAAACATACCGTCACGAATCTGCTATTTTTACCTTAATCGGTATTACTAGCCAATATTCCCGAGAATACCGAATAAAAGGAAGGAAATTCGTTATACGCCGACCGAATCTCCTTGAGCGATGTGATTTTTTGCGAATCGTTTACGCCAACTTCCCTGGCGGAGAAAACAAAGGGAGTATCAAAAATAGTAAATCTATAACAATATTGAATGACAGAAACGGCGGAATCAACGAAGGGTGGTCGCGATTAGGTTACATCATTTGTTGATCACGATCTCATTTGTATGGATTTTTGAAAAGGTAGTGGTGAGCTGTGAGAGAGCAACGGTTCGGCATGAATGGGCCAGGCTCTAACCGGGGTGATACCACGGTCACTCACAAGACCCGGTGAAGTAGCTCCTGCACTGTGGTTCGTCGGGTACCGGAGCAACGCACTTGTGTCTCCACTGGTGTTGCAGGTGTCTATCGCGGGCGGAGACAATCGCTTACCATCAGGTGATCCGATCTGCTCGCCTGTCAACTATCCCAAAAAAAATCTCACTTGCTGTGGTTCAAAAGTTAAAAAGGTCCAAAGGGTTATTTTTTTTCAATTGATACCTACAAAAAAGAAATAAAGCTTGCGGTTAGAGTAACAGGTACTTTTTTCAATAAAATAACATTATAATATTGTTGCAGTTTTGCTAGATAGGTACCAGCCCTATGATCGAATTAAAAAATTACCCTTATTTAATTGATCTGTGGATCGAGGCTATTTGCCAACGGTATTTTGCACCATGCACCCTGTCTATTGCTACTTGAACTAGCTAATCTGAAAATAACCTCATGAAGATAGATTACCACGAGCGAACCAGCGAGCGAAGCTAGCAACTCATACCGACGCAGCTTTTAAACTCTTTGTCTATTCAAAGCCGCACGGAAGCTTTTTCGTCGAAAGCTCTTTCGGTACGTAGCTTTATGAAATTCTATTCAGAGAGGTCTCAATTGAGACTTTTTGTTCAGCATTTTCAGCGGCGTAATGAATTGGGCGGCACATTTGCTTTGTAAACGATTAAGCCTTTTGTGGGCTAATTCGCATTTTAAATTGTACTACAAATTACAGGATGAGATCCAGGGATGTCAAACACGATGCTACTAAAAATATATTTATTTCTATGTTTTATTACGTACTGTTTTTTGTTGTTGGTGGTCTTGTACCCCCGTGCTTCGGAAAGCACGTTAATCCGTTGGTCCTGGACCCAATCTCTCTTCAGTCGTGTCACACTGGTGTCCCATTTTTTTATGTGATAGCAGGCGAGCAGGCGGATCACCTGATGGCAAGCAATTGCCGCCGCCCATGGACACTTGCAACACCAGTGGAGTTACAAGTGCGCTGCCAACCTTTTATCCCCTTCCCCTCGAGTGGGCCTCCGGTACCCACACTCACTCAGCGAAACACAGCACAGGGGCTGCTTCACGCCGGTTTTCTGTGAGGCAGTGGTATCACTCCGGTCGAGCCGGCCCATTCATGCCGAAGCGTGGCTCTTCCACAGTTAAATTAAGAAGGTAAGGTAATAGAGAGTGCATCTGTGTTTGCGCACACACTTCAGCACTATAATATATTCTGTGTACACTGTACATGGCTGATCGTTAAGATTGGCCGCCGTAGCCGCATCTGTTTGGAGGATTTATTTTATTATGTAGCCCTGAGAAAGAAATGTGACTTAACATTTTTAACACGTTTCGGTACATGATACCTAATCTTTTTAACGACATGATCATAAGTAACAGTTTTTTCAGTCTTAATGGAGGACATACATCTTTTACTGTCTTCGTTTTCAGAAACAGAGATGATACCTATAAATGAACAATTTCATACACATTCTTTTAAGCAGACTTGCGTATGTAGCGTATCTTGCGTACTAAGCTAAAACGTCAACGACGTTCGTGCATTATTTCATATTGTATGTTATTCAAATGAACGTGGCTCAATTTAAATCCAATTACCATTAATATAATTAATACTGGTAAATTATTAAAATTAATGAGTCCCAGCTCCAATCCACGATATCTTTAGTGATGACACGAATCGACTTCATTCGAGTGAGTTTGGAGAGAATATTCGAGTGACTTCGGAAAGAGTTACAAAAGAGTTATAAAATATCCCTAAATAAGGTAAAAAGTAATGTATCATCCCACTGCAGCGTCAGGGCGCTGTCAGGTTTCCTGCAAGAACTTGGCTGGTTGGAGTGAACACCGGCAGAATTCACCCTCCGCACGCGAAATAGGCTCACCTGTAGCCTGATTGCGGAAAAGCCCGTACGAAGAAGAAGAAGATCATCCCACTGCAGGGCTTCCGTCATAGAAATCTATTCATCGCTACTATGATGGGATTAGGCTTAATCACCGCGCTTGCCTGAAAGAGTAGGATCATCAAAAATTTTATGAATCAGCATCAGTTCACACTTTTGCCGAAAGGCAAACAACCATAGGGCGACTATTGGCAAGGCAACTGTCGAATAAAATACAACGCAAAACACACATCGCTTCTGCCGGAATAGTGTCCAGTATTCAACCTCATTATTAATTAGGCATTTTTCATTTAACAAACTTTAATTGTGTCGGGCAAATGCCCAAGTAAAGTTAATACAATAAGTATATTGTCCCACTGCAAGACAAAGGCCTCCATCATAAGTTATCGGTACTAAGATGGGATTACGCATAATCACTTGCCTAATGCAGATTGGTGATCACAAACCCGAGCTATTATATTTAATTTAATTTTTATTTTATTTCTGAAATGTAAATGTAATTAATTAATTTACTGTTAAAATAATAATATTAGGTATCATTTGACATAATTTTGTGCTAATTTAATTTAATTTAATTTATTTGATTGATTGATATGGGTTATTTGTTACCTGCAATAAACGATTTTTAATTTTATTATTTTTTTTTTATTATCCAAAAATTCGACACATACTTATTGCTCGACCCGGGAATCGAACCTGAGATCCCGATATTACGGCTCGGCACTTAAACCACCAGACAAAATATAGGGCGTTATGATTCGAGTGATTTTTAAAAATGATTGATTGACTCGAGTGAAAATAAAAGATACCACATCACTAGCTCCATCCACATTTGAAGTAACGTTACTCATTCGTTGATTCAGCTCGAGTGAATCCTTGAATACAGTATCAGCGAATTTAATTTAAATTTAAATTTTAGCTCCCGAACCTGCGTAAGATGGGGGAAGAAATATCGCCTTTATAATAAGGGGAGATATCGTTTTTTTAAATTAACGTCTATCTTGGAGATGCGACGATATATGCTAAAATGAAAGCTGACGTTTCAAATGTAAATAAACAAAACTCTTTTATTTACTGGCTTTTAGGGTGATGTACGTAAATAGTGAAAGCACCCGTGGGACCACGCTTCGGCATTTTGATTAACACTGTCTATCTGTCACCAGACTGTATGATATGGTCATTTGGTGAGATCATCTAAATCCAAACCGATGTAGCCTATAGCAACAACAGCCACAAGCTAACCTTTTACCTCCTTCCCCAGCGCCACAAGTACGCTGCTAATCTTTTACCTCCTTCCCCTTGGGCTTCCAGTCTGATAAATTTAACGCATACAGTGCTTCATGTCGGTTTTGAGGCCGTGATATCTCACTGGTCAAGCTAGCTCATTCATGCTAAAGCTTGGCTATTTCACGGCAAAAAAAAGCTAGTTCTTCTGATAGATCAAATTAATGTAAAATGAGCGATGGAGACATCGACGAGGGTTATAAGTAGGTAAGCAAAAAGACAAAACAATTGTGCGATGTAATGTACACCCAGCGCCATCTTTTGGTAGAGTTTGGAACTAGTAGCAAAATAAAGTCCTGGAAACAAAGTGAGGGTTGGCCACGAGTTCTTAAAATAAATGCAACGTAAGCGCCAAATTACGTTTCGTTACCAGTTTTCTTAACGCTTTTTTAATTTGAACAATTAATCAAAGATATCGTTAGCGTCCTGGATAAGCAAGTAACGAACGAAACATAAATCTTAGAATTAATCTAGATTTGCAGGTCATCGCCTTGATGGCCTAGAAATTTGTCCTCTATTTTGGTTAATAATTATCGGGGCGGCCGATCTGAACGATCACCCATGTAGGTTATTTATTGCACAAGTGAGTGAGCAAACACAAGTGCACTCATATTTTGATGGAACATCATGACACGACCAATGAGGGATCAGGCGCAGGATTAAGGGCTTAACGTGCTTTCGGAGACACAGGGGTTTTACTACTTTACTTTTTATTTTATGTTCTAATAGGTAGGTACCTGCTATACACATAGACTACGAGTACATACATTTGCTATACATATGTATGTTCAAGTTACTCGCTAAACGTTCTACGAAATCACTCTGGAGTTTAAAGCGAGAAGCAAAACTCGTAATGAACTTTTAGATTAAAACAAACTTCAGAAATTACTGCAACGATATGTCAAAACCTCAGGCACAGTATAACATATAAACAGTGAATCGTCGTTACTGATCCCGAGTTTGATTCGAAATTAAGTTGCAAGCGGCTCGTGCGGATTTATTTACGTCATAGCACGGTCACGTTTTTTCAATTGCTACAAAAAACAGATGGACATAGACACAATATTGGAACATGGTTGCCTAGTCTGATAATAAGAAACTTGTGAGTCAAAGGTATCCCACCAAATTAAAACAAGCAAAATAAAATTAGAAATTAAAAGTTGAGTATTTATCTGTTAATACTGGAAGGTTAAGTAAACATAAATTTACTTACTTGAGTGGATAATGTTTGAGTTTAAATGATAAAAATCGAAAATTCTTTATTCAGTATAAGTATCTACATAATATAGAACGTTTATGAATGTCATATAATATAATAGCCTATTCGGAATATCAATTTCTACCAAGAAGATCCAGCAAGAAACTCAGTAGTTACTCTTTACAAATTTGTAACGAAAATAAAAAAATAAAAATTACAATTTCATAGTACCTATTAAAATTTCCTTTTGATAACCATTTTGTTTTGGTCTAATCCCCGTAAGATCATGACGTATCCCCTATCTAAAAACCGATTATGTATCGTAGTTGCCAGTTTCAAGTAAAGTTTCTTAACTGTTTCATCATTTAACTGTGCTAGATTAAGGGGAGTAATGTTGTAGGGTTGTGGGAAAAGGTCGATTGGTGTACAAGTACAGTGCGAGCTTGACACGTACGGACGATTCTCACCTTTATGGCTTTAGTAATTGAGGTGAGATTGGATGAAGAAATTCGTCAGATTTTAGTAGCTAAATGTGTGAATGTCTGTACATACATAGAATGGATGTACTTTGTGTCGCAGCTGAGACAGAGTGGTTGCCTTAATTTAATGTATGATGTTTAAACTAATTGAGCGCCACTTTAATCGATGATAATTATTATAACAACGATAAATCTAAAACTTTTGATACACAATATAGTATATAATATTAAATATAGTATGCATGCAGCTATAAGTATATTACCTATTTCTGATTCGTATGGAAGCAATGGTAGATCAGTGGATCAGAAAGAGTCATTGGTTTCAACCCGGGTTTTCGACATGGAACGTACAGTTGGAATATAGGTATGTCCTAAAACTACTGAATAACTAACATCGCCTTTATTACAACACCTATGATGTATACTTTTTGGAGCCGGACTTCTGATTTGTAAACATGCCAAAAACAGTTTAATCTAGAGAAAATTAAAAGACAATAAAAATAGTATGTTAGTTGCTAATGAACGTGTACCTACTTTTGATGTTCAGAGGCGGCACAAGGCGTAGGCGATGAGGGCCACGGTTTTATCGGTCATCATCGTCGTAATATCGACAGAAAACAAAAGGGCTTCGCGAAGTCAGTCTTGCCTACATCAAAATTAGATCTTGCCCCGTCACTGCTTTTGATGCAGAAGACTGCTAAGTATGTGCATAGATTTATAGCAAAAAAATTCACATATTACAAAGACGCTCCACATAATGTTCTACATTTTCCGTTCCAACACCTGATAGCAGCGATTAATCCTGTCGTACTAGCCCGGGTCTAGCTCGAGGTTCGCAGACAGAGCGCGGGGACGCGCTGCAGCAGGCTGGGTATAAATCAAATTTAGACGCCAACAGGGCGAGAAGTCCGGTACGGTTCTCCATCCATTGGGACAAATAAGTGCTTCGGAATTGTAAATGTTTAAATCTGTTCAATTTCCTTCCGTCTTTCATCTAAAAGTCGCAACAGTTTGCTGAACGTAATAAGTACTATATACACACACGTTGGGCTACTAAAATACGACATTAAGAGAGTTGTTTGAAAAAATATTCTTAACTTTAATCATGATACGTAAAGGGTGATAGAGTCGAGTCCTGAAAGAGGTGAATTGTAAACATCTTCTGATGTGTTGCTGTTAACAAACTGATATGCTTTTCTACCTTGTCATGCATCTCATTTTGTCTGCATGTTGGTCATTTCTTTCTTTCACTTTGAAATAGGCAGACGAGCATGCGATCCACCTAATGATAAATGGTAACCGCCGCTTATAGACATCTACAATGGCAGGTAGCAGGCAGAGGCAGTCATGCCGCTGCCTACAGTGAATGAAGTTCTCTTTCTATACTTTAGATACTATTATTGTAATATGCTATGGAATGTTTTAGATGTGACCCTATTTTTTCGTGAGCAAAATAATATAATAATTTTAGTGGATCGGCGACTATGTTTTCAATATAGCGCCTGTTAGTGATCTCTTTCGGAATCTATCGCACGGCTCGGATCTCGGAGCTGCCGAGATTGATACTTCGGCTTGCAAATAGCGCTGTATAAACTACATGTATCAGGCTATATACGCTTTCACATTCAACATGTATATCCCTTTAACCACGTCTTCTACTCAAATACTTAGTACAGACCGCCAGTTCATAAGTACAGACAGCCACACATCAGGTTACCACAATCTGTCAAATTTCCTCAATCGATATTGAACTAAACACGTTTGACATAAAGGTGAGAATAGAATGTGGAAATTTGACAGTTTTGTATACTTTGATGTGTGTCTGTACTTACATATGAATTTTCACATATTCCAAAGACGCTCCACATAATGTTCTACATTTTCCATTCCAACACCTGATAGCAGCCATTAATCCTGTGAGACTAGCCCGGGTCTAGCTCGAGGTTCGCCCGGAGACAGAGCGCGGGGACGCGCTGCAGCAGGCTGGGAATAAATCAAATTTAGACGCCAACAGGGCGAGAAGTCCGGTACGGTTCTCCATCCATTGGGACAAATAAGTGCTTCGGAATTGTAAATGTTTAAATCTGTTCAATTTCCTTCCGTCTTTCATCTAAAAGTCGCAACAGTTTGCTGAACGTAATAAGTACTATATACACACACGTTGGGCTACTAAAATACGACATTAAGAGAGTTGTTTGAAAAAATATTCTTAACTTTAATCATGATACGTAAAGGGTGATAGAGTCGAGTCCTGAAAGAGGTGAATTGTAAACATCTTCTGATGTGTTGTTGGTAACAAACTGATATGCTTTTCTACCTTTTATTTGGTTGTGTTGCATGTTTTTTTATTTATGAAATAGGTAGATGAGCATGCGGCCACCTAATGATAAATGGTAACCGCCGCTCATAGACATCTACAATGGCAGGCAGCAGGCAGAGGCAGTCATGCCGCTGCCTACAGTGAATGAAGTTCTCTTTCTATACTTTAGATACTATTATTGTAATATGCTATGGAATGTTTTAGATGTGACCCTATTTTTTCGTGAGCAAAATAATATAATAATTTTAGTGGATCGGCGACTATGTTTTCAATATAGCGCCTGTTAGTGATCTCTTTCGGAATCTATCGCACGGCTCGGATCTCGGAGCTGCCGAGATTGATACTTCGGCTTGCAAATAGCGCTGTATAAACTACATGTATCAGGCTATATACGCTTTCACATTCAACATGTATATCCCTTTAACCACGCCATCTACTCAAATACTTAGTACAGACCGCCAGTTCATAAGTACAGACAGCCACACATCAGGTTACCACAATCTGTCAAATTTCCTCAATCGATATTGAACCAAACACGTTTGACATAAAGGTGAGAATAGAATGTGGAAATTTGACAGTTTTGTATACTTTTATGCGTGGCTGTACGTACATTATAGAACTTACTGCTTGACATTTACAACTACCCGTGGCTAAAAGCAGACTGGAGGCGCACGGCGGCAAAAACTTCAACTTATCTTCAAAGTCGATCATCTTCGAAATATCATTTCCGGAGTATTCTTTATAGCGTAGTACAAGTAATAAGCAACTACTAGCATTGAAAGATTGCATTGCTCCAGAATAGCTGTAGGGTAAGTCATTCAATCTTAAACTGCAATGGCGTGACTGTATCTACCTATTATGTCACAAATTATTTTACGTAAAAACGATACTATCTGAATTCATTTTCTAAATCCCCAAATTTACCACAGTTTCTTATGACACGTTTCCCAAACAGAACATAATCATAAGGGAACATAAACACGAGCTTAACCGGCTGATCTCGCATTATTGGAACATTTGCGAGGAGCGCGGGAATTGGAACTTTTTGGTTCCACTCACTTGTGACACGACACGTTCCGATGTACGTGACCGAGAACCATGGAACATGAAAATGCGGTGGCGGTTTATAAGGAACGTTCCGTTTTACGAAAAACGTCACAGAGCAAGAAAGTGATATAAGGTTACCACTTTTTGCGTGAGTGTGATAGAGAAAGAAAACCAGCGTATTATATAACCAGACACGGCTTCATGAGGATTAACGAGTATGGGTTTCCTTGACAGGGCTCTGTCTTTGCGTGGGAATATATGACGATGTGCGTTCTTCAGTTTATTTTACCCCAGAGTTTCCATATCGAGTGGCAAAGACGAGGTAAGATTAGGGCAATGTTTACAGCCAGGAAGTTATTGTATTCATAATTATATTTATGGAATACGAGTATCAAATCAGGAGATTGGCGACAAGCTGCACAAGACCGAGAAAATGGCGACATCTCGTATCGGAGGCCAAGACTCATTTTGGATCGTTGAGCCATACTCCGATGGTAATATGAGTATCAAATCTTAGATATAATTATGTGGCGCTTCTGTAATGTAACTCGTTTATGTCCAGTTAGTATCAATTAAGGTTGTAAAGTAAAGTATCAGCCTATATACTGTCCCACTGCAGGGCAAAGGCCTCCATCATAGAAATCAAGTTATCACTACTATGATGGGATTAGGCTTAATCACCACGCGTGCCTAATGCGGATTGGTGATCACAAACCCGAGCTATGTTCGAAAAATTCGAAACATACTTTTGCTCGACCCGGGAATCGAACCCGGGACCCCGAGATCACGGCCAGGTACTTAAACCACTAGACCAACGGGGCGTTAATTAAGGTTGGTTGGTTTTATTTTTCACTAAAAGATAGCCTACTTTATCAGTTCTACCAACTTTGAGTGTAAGAAAATCTGCTTCTCGTACAAGATATCTCGTCTTAACATTATCTTATTACGGCAGGAAAATTAATGAGCGGCATCTCCTAAGTTACGGGACACGGGAACTTTCTTAAGATTATTGGGAGTTGAAGTTTGGCATCTCTCGAGAACTTGGTATCATCGATCATGTACCTAAGTACCTTACAAATTTATCGAGAGGTGTTTTAATAACTTGGCAATCTATTAAAATTGGAAGAATTAAATTGGAGCAAATTTGTTCTGCGGAAGATGGATTACCTACCACGTGTTCGTTAACACTTATGTGTGTTCAGTGTGCTTGAGTAGTGTTTATAGGTATTTAATTATGTATTTTATTTGTGATGTTGATATCCGTAACAGTATTTCAGCTACTTACTATGAAATCTAGTTGAGACATTGTATGAATTTATTATGTTATTGTTATTATATTTTACTCAAAGGGCAATGGAGAGAGCTATGCTCGGAATCTCTTTATTAGCAGCCTAGGAAATCTAAGGTCGCAGATATAGATGCTATATACTACCAAATTAAGCATTCAAACATTAATTTATAGTTCATTGCGACCATTTTTGTAGGCAACCTATCGCTAATCTATTAGATACCTTCTCAAAAAATAAATGTATGATCCATTACGTCACAAAAAGATTACCTACAGAAATAGATTACGACCTTAGGCTATTTATAGTACTAACCTATCCAAGAAGATTTTTCCGACTCATCATTCTAAAGTTCTGATAAGTGGCCATCTATTAGGCATCACTTCATATTGCCGTCGATTCGAAAGCGTTGCGAACTTCTCTAATCAATCAATAATGCAATCTGGAGGAGATTCCGAGATACCCGCGCGGCGGTCTTTATTTGATTTCTGATTCCGCAGAAATAGACAGTCATGGTCATATTTAAGACGAACCGATATACCTACAGGGTGTGGGCGGTTAGATATCTGTTTTTTTATGTGATAGGTGGCAGACAAGCAGACGGATCACCTGGTGGTAACCCCGCTCATTTAGTTGTTAAAAATAGTTCACAGTAACAAGCAATTGCAATTGTTCACAGTAATAATATTATGTCCCGGACGTTAAGAAGGCGGCGAAGCCAACACGTAGAGGCCCCTTGAAAATTTTGCTATACCTAATGTCATGTATTATTATTTTTATTACTAGTGGCTCCCGGCGAACTTCGTTCCACCTACTTTTTGTTTAATTTCTCACCTTTTAGACCTACCCTGGACTACGACAAACATTTTAAAACCAAAACCAGCTCAATCGGCCCAGCCGTTCTCGAGTTTTAACCAGACTAAAGAACGGCGATTCATTTTTATTTATATAGATAGATTATATATTATATTAACGCAGAAAATCGCTCGTCTGCACAGCTCTAAATGGTGCGGTTGGTATTTTTTGTTATTAGAGGAAAACTGTGTGTCTCGTCTAGGAAAAAGTTCGTGGCCAGCTTATTGCCTTATATGATTAATTGTAATGCGATTTAGTGGCTAGTCCATTGTTTTTCAATCTAATATAGTGAGTGTTCGTGATATGATAAAAGTTGGTTGTGATTTCTTTTTGTTAGTATGTTGGTATTATCGTCTTACGTATTGTTTTCTTTTTCTGTCTGATCCTATTTCCGTTAGGTTGAAACTAATGTCTTGAAACAAAGTGGGGGCGGCCCACTAGCACAAAATAATTACACACAGGAGGTAGACTCAGCATGATTTTGAATTTAGAAGAGTTCGTTGACATATGCTAGGGTTGTTGCCCGGCATGAGTACATAAGCGCGCGGCCTCTACCACAGACCTCGACAGTTCGACAATCTTATGTCATAGGCTAGGATTAATGTGGTCGAAAAGGCGTATTTCCCCGTTAGTGCGCATGCGTGAGTACATGACACGTTTTTAGCTCTTAGTGGGCAGCCTACTTTCTGTGTGTAATTATTTTGTGCTAGTATGACAGCCCTTAGACATGAGAACCAGATTTGGTCTACGTTACAGGTTTAGATCCTTTACAACTTACTATTATTATTGACGGGAATTAATGTGACGTTCATATTAAAAAGCACATAATTATGGTGGTCGTGATCACAAGCAGCTTGTGATCACGACTGCTATAACGCAGCCGAAACGTCAAACAGTATACGTGCTTAAATAAACCTTAAACGTCGCGAATTATAATGCGATGCATAAATTTAAAAAACTAGTTATTGTAACCAAGGTTTTTTCCCCCGCCAAGCTAGAGGTAGACATACGCATAACGATTTACAAAACTAGACGTAAGATTAGATTCAATCCTGCTTACCTCATATTCGAAAGACGAATGTTTTTATCTACTTATGTGAGCTAACTAAGCATCGATGTAATTATGTAAATAGTTGAAAATATTATATTATACGAAATCTAAATCGAATTCTACGTATATAGAACTGTATTCGTTGAGTGTTTGATTCATCTATTTTCATTCGAATAGATTCAATTGAATATTTTAACTCGTCCATTAAAAAGCGCGATCAATATTCGGAAAGTTTTCGCATTCCATTCGTATCCTTATTTGCATTTAATCCGATTCGGATTCAAATTTTTAACTCTGGTGCGTACTAAGCAGTGCTGGGTATTTGACTCATAGATACATGAGTCATTTTAAGAATTTCACTACTGTTAAGGTCCTAACTAAAGATACAGATTGTAAATGAATGGGTGCAGCTGTTTACTGTCGGTTTAGCACAAAATATGGAAGATGCGATAGGCTAGTGCCGACGATGGGGTCCTCTCAGCATCAACTGAGTTATTTGCATTGTTACGCGTCTCAAAAAATTGTTAAAACTTTCCTGTTTACAGGTTGTATCAGTAAACATTTCCTTTTAACCACATCTTATAATCATTCTGACCACATTTTTCTATGACTTTTAGAAATAAGCGTGAATAAGTTCTAAAAAAATTTTTTTCGTACAAAGTCGGTCACGTGGCCTGTTCATTTTGTAGATATAGGTAGGCGAAATAAAGTTTTAACAAATCTTCAACATCCTGTATTGCTGGCCTCACAAAAGACCGGCGTGCAGCGCCTGCGCTGTGTTTCGTGGATTGATTGAGGGTACCGTAGGCCCAATTGGGAGGAAAGGGGGTTATAGGATGGCAGCATCTTGTGACTCTACTAATGTTGCAGGTGTCTATTGGCGGTGGCAATCGTTTAGAATCAGATGATCTGTATAGTCGTCGATCACTTTATATTGAAATACTTTTTAAAACAATATCTCATAATCGTAACCATTAGCAGAGCACTAGCACAAAATAATTACACACAGAAAGTTGACTGCCCACTAAGAGCTAAAAACGTGTCATGTAGGTACTCACGCATGCGCACTAACGGGGAAATACGCCTTTTCGACCACATTAATCCTAGCCTATGACATAAGATTGTCGAACTGTCGAGGTCTATGGTAGAGGCCGCGCGCTTATGTAGGTACTCATGCCGGGCAACAACCCTAGCATATGTCAACGAAATCTTCTAAATTCAAGATCAGGCTGAGTCTACCTTCTGTGTGTAATTATTTTGTGGCACTAGTTTCGTTGCGGTGTCATGTTAATTTTAATAATGACACTCGAGTGACTTCAGTTGCTTCACTAGCGCCACCAAGATGGTATTTTATGTATATTGGGGCATCGGGTCTGTTTGATAGGGCTATTTGTGGCGGTATAGATTGTGATCGGAATTATATTATAGGTCGGCCGCTTATACCACCCCTTGCCAACAAGGATGAGTTAGGCGATTTGATATGATTGCCCCGTGGCATGGGGTGTTTTATTTATTTTATTTAATGGGGTGTTTAGAATACTAACAAGGTTGATTTGTAAACAGTTTTATTTGGATTGCCCCCTTCGAATACCGATAAAATCTCTATATACACAACTTCATCCTGAAAGCGTTTGGAAAGTCACAGACTAAGGAGAAGATAGTGAAGATAGAAGATATGGGGAAAGTGATCCCAACAGCGCTAGCAAGCGATGCCGTCGCCGAAAAAAAAAATGGGGGAAGGCCCAGCTTCGGCATGAATGGGCCGGCTCGACCGGAGTGATACCACTGCCTCACAGAAAACCGGCGTGAAGCAGCTCCTGTGCTGTGTTTCGCCGAGTGAGTGAGGGTACCGGAGGCCCATCGGGGGGGAAGGGGATAAAAGGTTAGCAGCGCACTTGTTGCATGTGTTCATAGGCGGCGGCAATTGCTTACCATCAGGTGATCCGCCTGCTCGTCTGCTACCTATCATATAAAAAATAATAAAAAAAATATTAGGAATTTTATTTTCGACCCCACTTCATAATAAATTGATTTTAAATTCCGAAAATTCCAAATAGCGTTCTTTTGAAATTGATGGTGCCACTTTTTTCACATGGTAGTGTATCTAGGTTGTGATCTATGGTTTCTATTTTTCGTTTGGGTATTCAAATCAAATCTAGTATCTACTTAATTGAAATGTTACCCTTCCCTGTTTACTTCCTTGATCAGAAATTTTATTTACAAAAATTTTAACTCATCAATTTAAAACCAAAATTTCTATCCACATACATTGTGTCGCCGTATATTCCTAGAGACCCAATACATATACGGTTTACCAAATGGACCTGCTTCAACAAAATGTTTTCTTGTCTCACGAGACAGCGCCTTCCAAGAACCGGCGCCATAACTTCAAGCACCAGCCTAAATACCTATTACAATATTATTTCCCAGAGGTCCGACGTTTGATAAATAAGTAAGCGCCATACACAGCTCCCATTGTTTCATACACACACCTATGTCGATATTGTCGATGTTTGTTTTATGTGTGTTGGGAATTCTGGTCAATAGTAGAATTTAGCACTTTAATTTTGTGAGTTGTACGTACAGCCATACATCAAAGTATAGCTATAACTGTGGGAGTGCTTCGGCATGAATGGGCCGGCTCGACCGGAGTGATACCACTGCCTCACAGAAAACGTGCAGTGAAGCAGCCCGTGTTTCGCCGAGTGAATGAGGGTACCGGAGGCCCATCGGGGTGGAAGGGGATAAAAGGTTAGCAGCGCACTTGTTACATGTGTTCATAGGCGGCGGCAATTGCTTACCATTAGGTGATCCGCCTGCTCGTCTGCTACCTATCGTATAAAAAATAATAAAAAAAATAATATGGGATTTTATTTTCGACCCCACTTCATAATAAATTGATTTCGAATTCCGAAAATTCCAAATAGCGTTCTTTTGAAATTGATGGTGCCACTTTTTTCACATGGTAGTGTATCTAGGTTGTGATCTAGGGTTTCTATTTTCCGTTTGGGTATTCAAATGAACACCCAACCGCAGAACTGCAGCCGTTGGAGCCGTAAAGTCCTTGAGTGGAGACCGCGACTCGGTAAGCGTAGTGTTGGACGCCCTGCGACAAGATGGGATGATGACATTCGAAGGCTGGCTGGTGTGGGCTGGATGAGAGTGGCCGAAAATCGGGAGCGGTGGCGTACATTAGGGGAGATCTATGTCCAGCAGGATGAGTGTGGGTTGTTGATGATTCAAATGAAATCTAGTATCTACTTCATTGAAATGTTACCCTTCCCTGTTTACTTCCTTGATCAGAAATTTTATTTACAAAAATTTTAACTCATCAATTTAAAACCAAAATTTCTATCCACATACATTGTGTCGCCGTATATTCCTAGAGACCCAATACATATACGGTTTACCAAATGGACCTGCTTCAACAAAATATTTTTCTTGTCTCACGAGACAGCGCCTTCCAAGAACCGGCGCCATAACTTCAAGCACCGGCCTAAATACCTATTACAATATTATTTCCCAGAGGTCCGAGGTTTGATAAATAAGTAAGCGCCATACACAGCTCCCATTGTTTCATACACACACCTATGTCCATATTTGTTTTGCCTGTGTTGGGAATATGGTCAATAGTAGAATTTAGCACTTTAATTTTGTGAGTTGTACGTAACTGTGGGAGTGCTTCGGCATGAATGGGCCGGCTCGACCGGAGTGATACCACTGCCTCACAGAAAACCGGCGTGAAGCAGCCCCTGTGCTGTGTTTCGCCGAGTGAATGAGGGTACCGGAGGCCCACTCGGGGGAAGGGGATAAAAGGTTGGCAGCGCACTTGTAATTCCACTGGTGTTGCAGGTGTCCATGGGCGGCGGCAATTGCTTACCATCAGGTGATCCGCCTGCTCGCCTGCTACCTATCACATAAAAAAAAATTTCTTACCTAAAAAGGGAAAGGAAAGCGGATTAAAGGTTCGCAGCGCACTTGTGATTCTACTGGTGTTTCAAGTGTCTATTGGCGACGGCAATCGCTTAACACCTGCTGCTGCTCATCTGCCATCTATTTCGTAAAAAAAATAGTCCATTAACTTCGTTTTATCTAAGTTTAATCTGTAACATGTGTATTTTGAGCATTTACTCAACTAAACCCCCTGAATTTCTAAAACCTATCCTCAATTCGGGAACTATACCTATAAACTGTTGCTTAATTATGGGCTGTTGTTTAATTGTGGGAGAGCCATGCTTCGGCATGAATGGGCCGGCTCGACCGGAGTGATACCACTGCCTCACAGAAAACGTGCAGTGAAGCAGCCCCTGTGTTTCGCCGAGTGAATGAGGGTACCGGAGGCCCACTCGGGGGGGAAGGGGATTAAAGGTTCGCAGCGCACTTGTGATTCTACTGGTGTTTCAAGTGTCTATTGGCGACGGCAATTGCTTACCATCAGGTGATCCGCCTGCTCGCCTGCTACCTATCACATAAAAAAAAAACTGTATCATTTAATTTTATAGTTATTTTTGCTACTTACACCATATCAGAAACCCCTTTTTTTGTTTTCCCAGTGGAAACCATCATGGCCCTCACCTGGCCATATGTGGGGGACAAGGTGGTGTGTGGGACTCTAACCCTAACCCAAACCCTTAGCGCAATTGCGGTCGGATACCCCACAGCCGGGACTGGACCGTACCGCTAATCGCCGCCACTTTACGCCAGATTGTTTGGCGCAATGCAGCCCTTCTAAATGCACGACACCCAGTAGGATTTTACTTCGCGGTGTCGTGACACTGAGCAAGCCACTATCCAGTAGTGGGCATGCTCACGTACTCCGAAAGCCCAATTAGTCGCCTCTTACGACAGACCGGGAATACCTTGGCAGTATTCTTAACGCCGCTAGCCACAAACCCAACAGTCTTAACCAACCCAACGGTCTTAAAAAGGTCGCGATGACAAAAAAGACACCAAACAGCGAAAAGGACAACACTACCAAGAGCAGGATGACACTGACTCGAGAAATTAAACTAATTTTCCTCCCCTTTTAGAAATAGCTGCATATTCGCCTGCGTTAATTGCTCAGGTAATTTATTATGCGTAATAGACACCCCCCATTATTAAGGTGACAGAGCGTTGTTAATTCAGGAAGGTATCACTTACACCTTTCATGCTTGGCCCTATTTTATACTCTACTAGTGGCCCGCCCTCACTTCGCTTCGGGACCGTAATTCAGAAATGAACCAATAGATGGCGCTGTGTCTAATTACATCGCGCAAGCGTTTTGTGTTTTCGGTTTACCTATAAGCCTTGTCGTTGTCTATAGAAGTTATCTCTTTATAAATAGTATAGATAGATATATATAATTTGGGGCATTTTATTGTAGGTAGGTTTTTAGGGAGATTTCCTCCAGCCGATATTCTGGATAGTGGCCAATTGCAACGATCGGTTGTGTAATGTGTGCGCAGACGCAAGTGCTGCTTTCTTCTCTTCTCTTTCTTTTCCCGTCTTTTCCTTTATACTTCGACTAGTGGCCCGCCCTCACTTCGCTTCGGGACCGTAATTCAGAAATGAACCAATAGATGGAGCTGTGCTAAATTACATCGCGCAAGCGTTTCCTGTTTTCGGTTTACCTATAAGCCTTGTCGTTGTCTATTGAAGTTATCTCTTTATAAATAGTATAGATATATATAATTTGGGGCATTTTATTGTCAGGTAGGTTTTTAGGGAAATTTCCTCCAGCCGATATTCTGGATAGTGGCCAATTGCAACGATCGGTAGTGTAATGTGTGCGCAGACGCAAGTGCTGCTTTCTTCTCTTCTCTTTCTTTTCCCGTCTTTTCCTTTATACTTCGATGTACTGGTCTAGTGGTCTAGACTCACTTCTGGAATCGGAGTATACCGGTTCAACTCTGACATGCCCTTGCATTGTCAAAAAAAAATCAACTAATTGTTTAAAATTCGGTTAGGGTCCGAAAGTGAGGACACTCAGAATTTTGCATTTGACATCAATTTGGAGACAAACGAGACTCTAATTAAATTCCACTGCTTTGATGGAAGTGCAGGCTTCTACCCCATGCTTAAATTAGTTCAATTATAAATTGCAGTAGGCCGGGAGGTGAAGCACGTACAAGAAGTCATTATGGTGTCACGGAGGTAAGGAAATTAAAGAAAGAAAGAAAAATCGTTTATTAGACACAAAAAAAAAGATTACAGTTTTCCAAACTTAAAAATGATGTGCCTAATAATAAGTGCCAAGGCGATGGGTATCACTACAACGCTGGTTTTCGGTGGTCACCAAAGTGAGTTAGAAGAAAGTGAGGTCCTGGCAAAAAGTAAGGGTGATACAACTAAAGTTTCTAAATATAATCACTAACACAGGGTGTATCTGTAAACATTTATATCCATTTAACCAAGTCTTCTACTAAGCATTCTGAACAATAACATTGTAGTGACATGTGATATGGTTTTCAGAGTACGCCATCATCAGGTTTACTAGGACAATTTGTCTCCTTCTACATAAAAATATCATAACTGCTTATAGTACTAGCAATGTTGTTCGCGAAAGATTTGATTTGAAAATTATTGCTGCGTCTTTTAACAGAAGGCGGATTCTTATGACTGCGGAAATGAAAAGCTACAAAATTCATAAAGCATAAAATCGAGGTACTTTTTCAACCGTTTTATGCGTCGTTATTGCAGCGAAATCTGTGTTTTACACCATTATTTTACAGCAGGAGGGATATTGTTCACAATGGGTGCTATCTCTTTGTATGGGGGCAGCTATAAAAATGTAAGTCGCCGCAAGTTTCGAAGATAGCTTGTTTTAAATTGTTGCGCAGGAGATACTAAGATCTAACCTTGGGAGAGTCACGCTTCGGCATGAATGGGCTAGCTCGACCGGAGTGATACCACGGCCTTACAAAAGACCGTTGTATGTATTCGGTACTTAGACACAAAAAATTTAATCGTATGTACTTAACCGGAATACAAACAACATAAAAAAAATCCGCTTAATGATTTGACCTTTTCTCCTAAAACAACATAAAGCATTACGCATTATTTAGCATGATTTATGGAGGAAGATTCTTGCCAAGATTTCGTTTTAAAAATAGCCCGGATAACGTTCTAAAGTGTCAAAGTGTCGTTTATTAATATTCGAAAGGTGCAGCTTCCCTTTTAGGGGGATTTTCGCAGGTCACATCGCTCGCATAACAAGGGGAATATCATTTACCGTTTTGATATAAAATTTATCGCAAAAAATTGGGAGCATAGAAAACAAAGGAGGAATGGTTGGAGCAACTTGTTTGTGAAGTTGAGATTGTAGGAAATTGACGCAAAAGAAAACTTCAAATGATACAATTAAATGTGTATGAATATTTTAAAAACAATACCCAAATTCGTTAAAAGTTGATAAAATTAGATAAATATAATAATTTATCCAGGGTTTGTTTAAGTACTAGGCTGTGATCCCGGGTTGAGCAAAAGTTTGTCTCGATTTTTTCGAATATAGCCATGAATGGTGATTAAACCTAATCTCATCATAGTAGCGATGACTTGATTTCTATGATGGAGGCCTTTGCCCTGCAGTGGGACAGTATATAGGCTCATAGGCTCATACTTTACTTTACCGCATGACAAGCCTAGTAACTGTCTAGTGGCTAGGTTATAGTTCACACTATGTAAACCAATCTTTAATGACCAACTTGAACACCATGAAAATCCTTTTGTGTTATCGATGGTTAGTGAAGCGTCGCGGCAACATATCGTGTGACACAACACTAGTTCGCAAATGCTTAGGTACAATATTACCAACGGCAAGTTGTACGGCTTCTTTGCGCGCTATATTCGTATTCGGGCTGCAAACGTTTCGATAACTTTACTGGTGAGGTCACCATATTTTGATGTGAGGTAAGGACGGAACAAGTAGGTAGGTATCACATTAAAATACCTAGTTTCAATGTGAACGTGATCACCTTTTGAAAAAATAATAAACGGTAGGTCATCATCATCATCATCAGCAACCCACACTCGTCCACTGCTGCTGGACAAGTCTCCTCTAGTGCACGCCACCGCTACCCGATTTTCGGCCACTCTCATCCAGCCCACACCAGCCAGCCTTCGAATGTCATCATCCCATCTTGTCGCAGGGCGTCCAACACTACGCTTACCGAGTCGCGGTCTCCACTCAAGAACTTTACGGCTCCAACGGTTGTCAGTTCTGCGGCTAATGTAAACGGTAGGTACTAAATTTTATTTCTGAAAATAGATTAGGCTAGGGCTGATTTTCCACCAGAGCTCCATCCATCAATAGACTTCATTCCTCTCTAGAATTGATTCTATTGGTGGATTTTTTCTTCGCACACCGTTTAGCTACCTCGCTTTGGTGGAAAAGCAGTCTGAAACTGGTGACCTGGTGGGCGTGCGCGCTATGACTAAATACTGCGCCAGAAAATATATTTCACTTTAAACATAAATATGAATACTAAATAGAGCACCAGGGGTTCATTAGGTCAGTAATTTAATTTATGAATATAGCTGTCATTAGGTATAGTCTGGTAGATCAAGACTAGAAATTCCTAATATCTTATTAATCTCGAAATATTAGGGTTGTCTACGCCCACGTAATAGATGAGATAAGAGCAAGATTAAGAAGGTACCATGGTAGCAATAACCGCCGCTTATGTATGCAGTGTATCTGTAAATATTTACATCCCTATAACCACATCTTCTGTTAACCATTCTAAACCGCATAAAATTATTCCATTACTTTTGAAAATTACCGTAATAAGATTTTTTAAGTTGGTCACGGGTTTTGTGTAATCGACGCTCAAATCCTGATACGTTATTTTGCAGTTGATACATATTTTTGAAGATTCGAAATGAATGAATTGTTTGATTAAATTGTAACTTTTCACCGGGTAAAATAAGATTCGAAATGAATGAATTGTTTGATTAAATTGTAACTTGTCACCGGGTAAAATAAGATTCGTAATGAATGAATTGTTTGATAAAATAAAGGCCAAGTGCGTCTCCGTTGTGGAATAAAAAGGACTGGGCACCCTAATTCCGATACTTTTACGTATTGTTGATGTTTCTTTCCGTATTTGTATTCGGTCGGCAAACATTTCGCCAAGTTGTAGAGGCGGCGCGCGCCGATAGCTTAGCCATTTGGCGACAAACTGTTAAAGAAACTATTTATTACTAATATTTCTAGTACCTACCGTAGTTTGGTTCAATTATTTTATGCTTCATTCAGTAGTCTTATAAATCAATACGCACATATAGATTTGAAAAATCCGGTTTTCACTACTTACATTAAGTAGTGAAAACCGGATTTTTCAAATCTATATGTGCGTATTTCTAGCAGCGCATCACCTGATGGTAAGCGATTACTGCCGGCCATAGACACCTGCAACACTAGTAGAGTCGCAAGTGCGCTGCCAACCTTTAACCACCTTTCCCCCAATTGGGCCTCCGGTGCCCTCACTCACTCGACGAAACACTGCGCAGGTGCTGCTTCACGCCGGGTCCCTCGGCCGGTATGTTATACATAAATTAACACATAATATGTGTTAAGGTAGCTATGTTCACCTGTAATCGATGCATATGTATCAAAACTACTGTATAGATACGATAATGAAAAATAAAGCTCATCATGTAATCAATCCATCCGCATGGCAACCCTAGCGTAGGGGTGTCAGCTGCTTTGCATAAAGTCGGGACGTGATCAGAATCGGTTGGAATTGGCGTGGGTGCTCTGTATTGGGGTTACTTGACCGCTTGCTAATTCGATTTTGATTGGCTGAGTGACGTAAAGACAGATACGCTCTGGAAATGTACCTACTGTATGTTATGTAATTTCACTCGTGACGCAGTGGCTAATGGGTCGCACTTTACCGACGGCTCCGATTGGTTGGCTGGAAATTACTGCGGTTCTACTGTTATACAGTTAGCAGCGGAGATTTGCTTCGGGTGTGAACTTATTTTATGGCATTACATGTAATTCTAGCAAGTCAGAGAGATTTTCTTGCTTAGAGCCAACATAACTCACATTTGAACTCGACAGAAGTATTGTAGCGAGTAATGAACTCGCACTATTTTCTGACCGATGCAACGTCCAAATCTTCAAGAAAGATAAGTAAATGTATACAACACTGACACCTTTTATCTAGTATTAAACTAGGACATCTCCTATCTGTACAGCATGTACCTACCTACCGTAGTTTAGTTCAATTATTTTATGCTTCATTCAGTAGTCTTATAAATCAATACAATGTAAGTAGTGTAGTGACCCGATTAACAAATATAACCGGATTTTTCAAATCTATATGTGCGTATTTCTAGCAGCGCATCACCTGATGGTAAGCGATGGCCGCCGCCCATAGACACCTGCAACACTAGTAGAGTCGCAAGTGTGCTGCCAACCTTTAACCACCTTTCCCCCAATTGGGCCTCCGGTACTCACACTCACTCGACGAAACACAGCGCAGGCACTGCTTCACGCGCCGGGTCCGTCGGCCCGGTATGTTATACATACATAAATTAACACATAATATTATGTGTTAAGGTAGCTATGCTCACCTGTACTCGATACATGTATCAAAACTACTGTACCTATATAGATACGACAATGAAAAATCAAGCTTATCATGTAATCAATCCATCCGCATGACAACCCTAGCGTAGGGGTGTCAGCTGCTTTGCATAAAGTCGGGACGTGATCAGAATCGGTTGGAATTGGCGTGGGTGCTCTGTATTGGGGTTACTTGACCGCTTGCTAATTCGATTTTGATTGGCTGAGTGACGTAAAGACAGATACGCTCTGGAAATGTACCTACTGTATGTTATGTAATTTTACTCGTGACGCAGTTGCTAATGGGTCGCACTTTAGTGACGGCTGCAATTGGTTGGCTGGAAATTACTGAGGTTCTACTGTTAAACAGTTAGCAGCGGAGATTTGCTACGGATGTGAACTTATTTTATGGCATTGCATGCAATTCTAGCAAGTCAGAGAGATTTTCTTGCTTAGAGCCAGCATAACTCACATTTGAACTCGACAGAACTATTGTACATGCGAGTAATGAACTCGCAGTATTTTCTGACCGATGCAACGTCCAAATTCTCAAGAAAGATAAGTAAATGTATATAACACTGAACACACTATTCATACCTTTTATCAAGTCTTAAACTAGGGCATCTCCTATCTGTACAGCCAGGTACCTACGAGACAATTTATAGTCCAAGATCCCACCGCTCGATTCATCATGTAATTGTTCTTTTTTTAATGAAATTAATCTTAAATGGATGTTTAATAAATTCTAGATAGGTTGCCTATAAAAAAAATTCGCAAGTAGTAGCTGTGATACTTAGGCTAAAAAAATCTCTTTTAACTTTAATTTTTTGAAAATTAATAGTAGAACGATTGAGAAATGGGAATATTACCCGAGGATTACCAGCGTAGGGTTATTAAGTTTAATTATGTTCCAGAGTTGGGTAACGCTGGTTATTATAATAAAGCGATTGTCGCCTGACCTTCGACCTTTAGATACGGGAACCAAACCAACCATGTCAAAGAAATCTAGGACTTAAACTCGAAAAACCATCCGCTTCATTTGTATAGGTTCGATACAAGTTAGGAAATTCGTAACTAGTAATAGTGAAATTGCGTAAATTTTGGTGCAAATCCGATTTACTGATGATTTGAAGGATAAACGTGCTTAATTAGCGAGCTAGTGTGAATTAGAGAGGTTCAAACCGGCTATTGAATAATAGCTTGCTACTAACTACACGCCAATTTTCTATCGCGCTATAAAATACGCTTTTTACAGCGCGCTATGTATGGTTATTTTCATCGTTTTAATGCGCAAATCCTCATTATAGGAATCATGACAAAAGTGCGTAGCATCCCATATCGCGTAGCACCCTATATTATGTGGCACGTTATATCGCGTAGCACAATGGACTGCGTAGCACGCTAGATCACGTGGCACGCTTTATCGCATAGCGCGCTAGAGTGCGTAGCACGCTGGATGTCGTAGCATGAAAGATGATGACGCGCAACGAGATTGCGCGCTATTTTAAATAGCGCTATGACATCTGCTTATGTACTTAAGCACATTATGTATATACATTATAGATATTCTTTATCGCACAGAAGAGAATACATGTGTATACAACAATGAAAAAGACTATACAATTCGCATTATACGAGTAGATGCACGAAAGATAGCGCGCTATAGGTAATATTGCGCTAGGTATGTGTTATAATTATCCACCTCTAGTGTGAACGCATAGTTTCCGTAATTACGAGTAAATTCGCAGAATTGCATTTTAAGCGAGGTCGGTTATGCATTAGGTAGGTACCTAAAATGGTGTTGTACAGACTGTATCAGTAGGTAATATGAGTAATAAGAAAAGCGTCCGAGAAATCTGTAAATCCAGTATTTGGGTGGTAAGCCAGTTTATTATATAGGTAGGTATTCTGAAAAGGTTTCAGTCCAATACTTTTATTATTATAATCTAGTGGCCCGCATTAACTTCGTTTCGGGACATTATTTCCACTCTAAACCAATAGATGGCGTTGGGCGTCGATTGCATCGCGCTAGTACGTCGACATTTCGGTTTTTATTTACGGTTTGTCGATGTCTATAGAATCTACCTCTTTATAAATGGCATGGGTTGTAAGAAAATCATTCGAAAACATGTCAGAAAAACCTCACGATGTTATCCGTCACTGCCGAACTAGTAGAAATACGCAAATAGGTTTGAAACTAGAGGTGTATGTTCGGATTCAAAACTACGACCTCTTGCATGGTAAGCGTCGGCTTCAGTGAGTTAACATCACTTAGTAATAAGTTGGAAGGTAAGGTAGTACTTACCTAATTGGAACATTTAAAAAAAATTAGGAAAAAGAAATCTCCATTTAAAATGAATGAATAAAACCACCCTTTGTAAGCTTGGTCGGAGTTTTTGTAAACGGTTACAATGGAATTATGTAAATATCAATACAAACCCCTTCAGAATGTTTAACTTTATTCGTTTGTTTTTCCCTTTCAAATAACATTGAGCAACCACGCCTTTCTAACTAAAATGTTTGTTCCTTTTCATACGCACGTATTATTTTAATAATAATAATGGCTTCTTTAAAAAATCTAGATCTACCTGAAAGTACTTACATGACGATGCAGAAGACCGCGATACTAAACACCTGCCGCATAGTTTGAAAATTCCTACAGGGCGATAGTAATTAATAAATAAACCATTCTACACTGAAAACTAGGACTCACTTGGTTTAGGCCCGTGAGTCCAGTTTATGTTACCGAAATATTTTGAGATAATCTAGTTTCACTAACAATAATAATATAATTATTAAAAGCCCGTCGTGTCCCACTGCTGGGCAAAGGCCTACCTACCCCTCCTCCAAATTTCACGATCCTGGGCGACTACGGTCCAGTTGGCGCAATAGGTGTCTAGCTCATCCCGCCATCGCCTCCTCGGTCTACCTCGTGGCCGCCGTCGATTTCTGGGTTCCCACTCTGTGGCTGTTCTAGCCCACAAGGTGTTCGACATGCGGTAGACGTGTCCAGCCCAGTCCAACTTCAGTTGAGCGGCTCTTTTGGTAACGTCCGTGATTTGAGTTCTGGAGCGCAATGTAGTATTCTTAATGCGGTGTATAAGACTTACTCCAAGCATGCTGCGCTCCATAATAATAAATAAATAATATTAAATTCACACAACTTCTCATTGTGTACATTGACCTGACTCCGTACTAAGCTATCGGCAATATCAGAAGAACCTGTCGGCAAATGGGCTTCATAGGAGTCTGTTTTTTTTTGTGATAGGTGGTATACGAGCAGACGGATCGGTAAGCAATTGCTGCAACACCAGTAGAGTAACAAGTGCGCTGCCAATATTTAATCCTCTGTCTCTCCAATTAGGTCTCCTGTACCCTCACTCACTTACTCGACGAAACACAGGCGCTGTTTCATGCCGGTCTTGTGTGAGACCGTGGTATCACTCCGGTCGAGCCGGCCCATTCATGCCGAAGTGAACCTGTCTCCCGTATGAAACGTCACATGCCACGTCTGTGAACGCATGTCACTCCAATAGAGCCAAATATTTATTTGACGGCATTCTAATTTGCTTCTGATTGGCTAAGGGTGTGGATGCGTCAAAGTCTGTGTGACGTTTCAGTGATTGGTTGGAATTTGGGAATATCTTTCTGCTTTTTACGTGCGATTCGACTATAGACTTAAGATGCCGCCCCAAGCCCCCAATTCTTGTGATCTTCAACAACAACCTAAATAAAAAGTAAGTTTTTGCGATATATTTTATTTCTATTTTCGACAATTGTACCACATGCACGAGAATCGGGGGTCTGTTATTCTTTGGTTAACTAAAGACCAATCCTTTTCTGATATTAAATCTATGGTATAAGGCTGTCATTCCGATAGAATCTGACCGTTATACCATTATTTAGATTGGTTGAATTGAGCCTTAGTGCGTTACCTTTATGTTATCTTTATTAAACTGGCGTAATACTTATATTTTTACTGGAGTATTACATATATCTTTATTAACTCAACAAAACACGATACAGCAGGGTACATAAAAGAATTATAGGTATACAAGTTTCAGAAGAAAATAAGCTATATTACGACTTTATGGTTCGAACAAATAAAAAATTGACTGACGTTTTTCATACTGAACTAAATCAACGTTTACGAGCTTTTTATGCCAATGCTGAGCTTTCAAACGTCCAAGTCATAGCTCAAAACAGACATAAACTCATATACTGTGAACTTAGAGAAAGTATCCATAGAGAGGACACGCAAATAATACTATTCGTGTAGTTGGAACAACTATACTATACAGAAATCGCTAAGAGTAAAAGAGACAGAATCATGATTTTTTGTCTTTGTCAGAGTTCCACTTTTTTTTTGATGGGCTCAGTTGTGTCAGTTGTGAACTGCGCCCAGCAAATCTAGTTGCCATAGTAACCCATAGTAATTAAATGCAATTTTTGTTCGTATTTTTCTACCGTAATAACCAACCAAAATTCAGTCGTAGTTAGAGATAACAGACTAACCGTACTGAAGTAATCTTCATCATCACACATCACATCGATCCGCCATTTTGTAGTTATTTTTCATTTGGCCGGGTTGTATAGATATCTGTCCCTTACCACGATACGCGCTTAGCCACTCTATTGGATACTTTTTCTAAGACTGTGAAGTTTAATCGCTGACACAGATAGAGGAACTAGTTCTTAGCAATGAAAGTAGTTTTGTCCCGTCCATAAAACATTTATTTTATGTGAAAGGTTGCAGACGAGCAGACGGATCACCTGATGGTAAGCGATTACCGCCACTCATAGACACCTGCAATACCAGTAGAGTCACAAGTCCTTACCCCCCAATTGGGCCTCCGGTACTCGGCGAAACATAGCAGCGCAGGCGCTGTTTCACGCTTGTCTTCTGTGAGCACTTTGATTCATTAAGCATCCAGATGGAGGCACCTATAATAATTTGTTCAAGAAGAGGGTCTCTAAATCGTATGGTACTGGCAGAAATTGCGAAGTCGCTCTAGCTGAACGCGCCTGATTTTACATCAATCATCTCCCCCGATGGAGGCATAAATCGGTGAATTTCATGCCAAAGTCATTGCGTGTGATTAACAGCCGATTTAGAACCAGGCTAGCATTAACTTGTGGTTTTGTCCGGACTGCACTTGATTGTAAATCAATTGTCTATGTCTACAGCTGGATGTAAGCCAGTTAATAATGGTCTCCGCTACATGAAGCAGATGCTTCTGAAATCGTCGCTTTGGAGTCCAGCCGGGAACACGCGCACCACGAGATAATTTGTCGACACTCGTATTTTGTCGGCGCAAGTTGCGTCTCGCTCACCTGACTGAGCGATGAGCGGGATAGAAGGATGCGCTCTCGCGAACGAGAGTCGACAAAATTTTGTCGCGGTGCGCATGTTAGGCCTATAGGGCACATTTTCACAAGAGAATTTCAAATTTTTTTTGGTAGTCACTGCTGTAACCTAACTTCACCAATATTTTTTGTTTAGTAAAATTTTCGTGCGAGTTCTTTTCGGGCGAGTTTTCCCCTAACCCCATTTAGAATACTATCCAGGAGTTAGGCATCTACTAAGAAAAACTGTCATCTGATCTTCGCAACCATAAGGGAACCAGAATAACCCACTGGTTACCGATAACGGTAGTTGCTGGTACGTACAGCCACACATCAAAGTATACAAAACTGTCAAATTTCTTCAATCGACTCTCTTTTTACTATCATAAAAATTAGGTTGAATATCAATTGAGGAAATTTGACAGGTTGTGGTAACCTGACGTGTGGCTGACTGTACTTAAACCGCTAACCCAACTGGGCATTTTTGCTGTGTATAAGCCTATGCAAATAAAGATTATTTGATTTGATTTGAATGCTTGGAAATGTACTCTAGCAACGTATTGATAACATTTTTATTGAAATTGTCAGAAATCAAGGAAAATATTTTGATTCCATTACTGAAAAAGCCCGCGATCCGTGCATAAAGGTTTACCAACACAGAATTAGAGCATGCAGTTTTAAACCTATTTCAATAGAAAAAGCTTTCTGTTTTGATAGCCAATGTATTCCATTCAACGCTTTCAATGGATTTATAAAGCGACTGAGGCTGGTTCTAATAAAATACTTTTCTATATCGGAGAGGGGGGATTGCGGAGAATATGCGAAGGATACATTTCGCATACTCTTCGAAATGTATGTAACCTGTACAAAACCAAGAGATAAGTAAGTAGCTTATCGTAGCTTAAAGCTACGCTACCTCACACCTTATAGTATTCAAAAGTTATAACCGCCAATTGTCGACTTAGGCTTAGGAGTTTTTAAAAACTTAGTAATCGAAAAAGCAAAATACTAGCGCGATGTGTTCGACGCCTAGCACCATCTATTGGTACGGAGTGGAAGTAATGTTCCGAAATGAAGCGGTTCACTAGATATTAACATGGTCTTGTTTTTGTATCTCAAGATGCCTTGATTGAAAGAACTAAACAAGGTATAATTAATACATCAGGTAGCAGATTAATCACTCTGGCTGGAATGATTTGTCTTAATCTGACGATGTACTGTCTACCAATTAATTTGATCAGTCGAGTAGGTAACATTCTCTTGTTGTTTTGTTCCCCAGTTTTATCAAGCGGCTAATTGCTTACCTGAGTTCGGGGTAATCCATCGATACCGATGGGGATTACCCCATCGATAATGATTACATTTATATCCGGGTTTCCATAGTTACCTTTGAAAAATTGGTCATGTGCGAATGAATCGCATATTAATAGATCCGTACCAAATTGTAGTAGCAGGAACATCGGCAGATCCGCTGACTGTACCTACATGTAAATATGGTTTGTAGTTACAACTATTTTTAGAACTAGCTCATTCGCTCTAGCCTTGAAAATGTTTAAATTGCTAATTTCAGACGCACTGTACGCAGGATAGTGGGAATTTTTGTCGTAAGTAATTTTCGAGGACCAATAACTCAAAAATAGATTTTTTGTTCATTTATGTAGGTACCGATATGAATTCGAAGTTCGAAATTTTAAAGTCGTTTATTTTTGTTTTCGGTGATAATTCACTTTAAAAAAAGGAAGAAAGAAGAAATGTTTATTTGAAACCAATACATTTTTTTAAAATAAGTTTTAGTAAATTCACCAAATTACGACTCCGTAATAAGTAGCTTAATCACTTGTGTTTCAGATATCAGACAACAGAGGAAACACAAATAATAATATTACCCTCACCAGATCACACCCAGACACAGAACAAACACAAGTGTTCGTCATACGAATGTTTGTGCAGGGTAGGGATCGCACCCACGATCTATTGTGTATAAGGCATGGTCACTACCACATGCTCCGTCCGGCCAGTCAAATTGTTGGCTAAATTAAATTCTCCACAGTTCGTCCCCGAGTCACGCCGGCAACCTATCAGTACAATTTACGTATAGCTGGAGGCACGAAAGTATAGCGATGATCGTTATTTTGCGCACTTGTAAAAAGACGACTTTTTATCAAAATTGGTTTCTGCGCACTAAAGGTCATAACTACACTTTCTTGCCTCGGACTATACTGTTAGTAATTTCACCCAGGGTTCCCACCTACTTTTCCAACTGACACAGAGGTAAGTTCAGTTTTTACATCCGACTTCTATTTATTGACACCCCGATCATCGGAGGTAATTGCATTTCGCGGTCTGCCTTCGGGGCGATGCGTAAAATTTCACGAGCTCGTAAAATCCAACTGTCTGCACTTAACGGCTTATTCCGATGTTCGTTGAATGTTTGATGCTAGTGCGTACGCATTCATGTATTTGGATACTGACAATTTTACAATAGGGTTGTCCTTAAATACAACGCAGACCATAAAAGATACCTAGATCTGACTAGGCGGCCGCAACGCCCAAAACGTTAGTTGTGTGGGAGATCGCCGGCAAGACGCAGACGCTGAAAAGATGATGTATGGTCACTTTAAGAGAACACAATTTTGTGCCATAACCACTGATTAGCTTCGGTAATGCCAGTTGGGGTCTACGACCCCAGATTACGCCCGCGGTATTTTACAATTTTGTAAAAATTTTGTAAACATTATTTCCGTTATAAATTAAAAAATAAAACAAGTATTGTTACGAAATATTGCGCCAGCAATGAAATCTCAGCTACATCAGTTTAGCTTCGTTCATATACGCACTTTGTATTGAAAGTATTTTTTGATATCAATATATATATATTTGCACTCCAGATTAAAAGGATTTTAAATGCAAAACATTATTAACATGCAAAAGGAAAGTGCAGTAGACTCATACTTTATTACTAACACAGCTATGCTTTTAAGTTAGCTAACATCACACTCGCATATAACCTTAACCCCTCTAACACCAACCACATACTTAATATTCCCTCGCATAATATACTATGTGATGGTTCTCATATACTGAATATGTGACGGTTTTGGAATATCAGAACGCCGAAGGTCAAAGGGAAGATAATTAAATTAGCAGCGAGATGCGAGAGCCATTCCGTAGCTGGAGTAACGGACTGAGAATTTTGGAGTTCCGTTTACTTAAGAGCTGATTTTCACTTGTAGGCACAGTGTTCATAGAGACAGTGGCTTGGTAAATTAATTCACGTTACACCTATGACCTGACTCCGTACAATGTAGCTTAAGCACTTGTGTTACAGATATCAAACAACAGAGGATCACAAAAATAGAATAATAGTTAAATACATATAGTTATAACACCCAGATACTGAACAAACTCAATTATCATTACAAGAATGATGGTTCAGGGTGGGGATCGAACCGGCCTTTGGCGTATGAGGCAGGTTCACTACCAAATGCGCCAACCTGACAGTCAAATTATAATACTACTAGTGGCCCGCCCTCACTTCGCTTCGGGACCGTAATTCAGAAATGAACCAATAGATGGCGCTGTGCTAAATTACATCGCGCAAGCGTTTCGTGTTTTCGGTTTACCTATAAGCCTTGTCGTTGTGTATAGAAGTTGTCTTTTTATAAATAGTATAGATTTACTACCACCACGCGATTGAGAGTTATTGTTATTGTACTTCTCTAAGTTCTTGTGATCCCTTTTTAACACGCAATGTTGAAATGGGCTGTAACGAGTTTTGTTTCAGAACATTTTCTAGACCACATTTAGTAATTAGGGGCTACTGATCGACTGATACCAAAGATCAAATACTTAGGAATGATAGTGCTCAAGTGAGTGAGCAAAAATATCTGTACTGCGTCGGTGATCATCCATACTATTTATAAAGAGATAACTTCTCTATAGAAGTTATCTCTTGATATAGAAGTGGTCTATACAACAACAAGGCTTATACGTAAAGCGAAATCACAAAACGCTTGCGCGATGTAATCGAATTCAGCGCTATCTATTGGTTCATTTCTGAATTACGTTCCCGAAGCGAAGTGAGGGCGGGCCACTAGTTTCTCATAAATTTGATTGAAAGTCAAACATTTTACGACGTTACGGATTCTAAAGCAAGCTTGGTGATCGGCTTAGAATCTTTTCTTTGACGTTAGAGTTGACTCTTAAGAGCGCAATCATAGCTATACTGTCCCACTGCAAGGCAAAGGCATTCATTATAGAAAACAAGTCATCGCTAATTCGCTACTATGATGGAATTTGATATGTTGAAGCACTGGTTAATATTAACACTGTGACTGTCTAAAGATCTTTTGATTTTACAGCACGAATAAGATTGTTTTTGAGCGTGTGTAAGCGCATACTTTTCGCCTAACGTGCAATTAGTACAAGCGTACTTTTCTCCTAATGTGCAATTAGTACAAGCGTAGGAACCATTTTAGCTCGCATAGTCGTCTTTTTTATAGTAAAATCTAGTATTTGACTTCTAATTGCACATGCACGGAAGGTATTTATGGAGTGATTTATTGAAGTGTACATCTGTTTACAGGGTGTAAATATTTGTATATCTGTAAACATTTCCATCCCATTGACCACGTTTTCTACCAACCATTCTAAACAACATTTCGAACCAATGGTAGATTATATTATGTTTTGACATTCATAAGTGTTCTGTATGGACCTAACTTAAATAAAGATTTTTCCTATTTCTATTTGTTTCTAAGACTTTTGAAAATTCGCATAAAAATCCACTTTTCATACAAAGTCCGTCACATGACTCCTTCATTATGTATGGGGACTTGGAGATTTACAAGCGCGTTGCCTACCTTTAAACCTCTACCTCTTTTCCCCTGGATTGGGTCCCCAATACCCTCAATCACTCAGCAAAACATAGAACTGTCTGATGCTGCTGCACGCCGGTTTTCTGTGAGGCCGCGGTGCTCCGATCGAGTGTGCCTTTTCCTACCGAAGCGTGGTTCTATCTCATGTTTATATATTACGTTAACACTTACCGTTACTTAAAACGAGCTAAGTTAAGTTGTTATAATTTCAAGTTGGTATCAAGTTAGCTTGGATTCATAATGAGCAAACGAAAGTCTTAAAACCCGCAATAAACGCGCTCAATTTGGTTCAAAGATAAAGCTGCTATCGAAATGAAACATATGGGCCACTCGAGCGCACAAATACTTATTACCGCCAATGGGCCGTGCGTGCGCCGGGACATCTAGTAAATGAGGCCATTTATATCTGCTTTTCTTTTATACATAAAATAAAATGTGAAGATATTACGGAAATATAAAGTACAATTTTTGGCTTGTCGTAGAGACAAATAAATATATAACAAGTGGATTTTTGAACACATCCCGATCATCATTTATTAGGTTTCTTTATTTTAACGGTTGATATCGTAAGATCAAAGGTATAGAGGTACCTAACAGAAATAAAAACCGTTTACATCTTTTTATCTCCAGAAATACACAGACTCACACAAAATCACATACACGTTCACTCACACCACACACACAGACGCACAGATGCACCCACACACACACACGAACGCACACAAAACACATACGCATACATACACACAGACTCACACAAAATCACATACACGTTCACTCACACACACACACGCACACACAATTACACCTCGTTAAAAGTTAGCTCCCCACATTCATTAAAAAACGATTGGATAGTCTCAGAAACTCTTATGGTACTTATTTATAAACTTGGAATTTAGAAAACTTATCCAACAGAGTTACACAAAGCTATGATAAAATAATGGAAAAACTAGCTTTTGATGGGAGTTTTTTGGCTCGTATTGGGAATACTTTATTGGAATTTGGATCCATGACAAGACTGCCCTTGAGAACCGGGGCATAGAACTAAGGCGTCCCGCTTATATTTTATATGGTTGCGGTGATAAATTTCCGGAAGTCTGTATACATTATTTGCTAACGATGCGAAAATAGTCCCTCAGATGTTTTGCTGAATAGTAACATATATGTGAGGATTTTTTGTTCATTCAGAGAAACCGAAATGCGAAAATTATTGATAAACTTTGGGGGTTTTGGAGACTTATAATGATGAGTATATTCGTAATATACTTATTTATCTAAAAAAAAAGTATACTTATTACTATAGCGTGATGACTTAGACTAATTTTCCGTCCATTAGCAAACCATTGCTCTAAATACTCCAATGTACGCAAAAAAAGGTGGCAGACGAGTAGTGTGACAGTTTCGGTCAACTGAATACAGAGCAAGAATAGAAGCCCATCATCGAAAGATGCATGTAGGTACTTTTTCTCTGAGCTTACATTGCTCTGATCAGATTGCTACACCTAATATAGATATATCTAATAAGGGTCGTTTCATGCGTCATGTTATAAATTACTTACGTCAAAAGATCTTTTAATAAAATCAAATCATGGATCATTCTGAAGCACCTCTACCCTCAGCACAGAGTGTAATAGCACTGATTTGGGATAATTAGTGCTAAAAGCTTCATCGCAGGTAATTGGGACCAGGAGGGGTTTTAGGGATCATTCTAGAACACTGAAAAGCCGATATTTGAGGTCTTTGTACCTACTATGAACCTTGTTCACCTAACAATAATAAAGATTGTGCTTATAGTCGTTTCTACGACATGAGGTATATAAGTTTAAGGGTTTTTTTTACAAAACACGTTTTTCATAACATGCCTTTTCCAGAATATGCGTTTCACGACTGTTAAATAGCGTTATGTCACTTTACGTCCATGAGCTTTATATATAGAAATCGCAACTTTTATCCTCAATATACTGTATGTTTTATAATAGCTATGTGGCGCTTTATTACATGTTTATGTACATTTTAAAACAGACCCTAAGACTTTAAAAAGTAACTATCTTTAGTCACTAGACCTTAAAAAAACCTAAAAACTATACCTTAAAATAGCCTAAAATTGTGCAAATAAATATATTTCATTTCATTTTATTTCATTTCATTTTAGAAACATCATTGAAACGTATAATCTTACTAACTTAGAATAAGTTACTATTCTAAGCTCACTAAGAATCTTAATTCTGTGATAATATGAGTTCTTCTCTTCTACAAGTTAATGAAACTAATTTCTGCTAATTAGTCGTGAAAGCTTTATCGGCGTGGAGAATAAAGCTCGAATAGAGCTAGAATTTAAAAGAGCTTTTAAAAGGAAATGTGGTTAATTGGTTATTGTTAGTCAGATTTTCTTCCTTGATTTAGAACGGTTTTATTTAATAACTTTTGGCCCGCCTTCACTTTGTTTCGGTTCTTAACTTCGGCTTGTACCAATAGATTGCGCTGGGAGTGGATTTCATCATGCAAGTGTTTCGTGTTTTTATAACTACAACTTCAAGTAAATATAACTTCGCGGCGCTTCCACTGCACAAAGGATGCCGAATTTGCTTATTTGTATGTGATAGGTGGCAGGTGAGCAGATGGATCACTTGATAGGAAGCGATTGCCGCCGCCCGTAGACACCTGCCACACCAGTACAGTTCCAAGTGCGCTGCCAGCCTTTAAGCACCTTTCCCCCCAATTGGGCCTCCAATACCCTCATTCACTCGACGATAAAACCTTATAAACAAGCCTTTATTAAATCAGCATATTTGACTATGCAAATACAAACATACGAATATCAATGTTAAAACATTTATTTACGAGTATAACACCTTCCTAACTTAAACATAGCATAAATTTCGCTTCAAAATACAACATTCCTGTCTGATGGGAATTAAATAATTACTGTAGAACTTTTTGGTTTATGATTTCAACAAAAATAAAAAATAAATTCGTGTGTGTAATTAAAACATTGGAAAACAAAGTGATATTTTAGGTGGGCAGAATTATTACCTACCTTGTCACAATATTCCTAATATTAAACCTTTAGGAAAGGAGCAGTCATTCCATCTTGGCTCTTCTTATCCAGTACACACTTGGCAGACCCTACCCAGACTACTACGAAGTCTCGGCCTACCCAGACTGGCCCTAGCCAGTCGTAATGCTTTTTTTTATATTGAGTACAATCAAGATGGCCTCATTCCACCTGATGGTAAGCGGCCATGAGATCCAAATATGAGGTTGACAGAAGAACTGACTAAGTATCAATTGAGTCTGTCATCCTCACCATGACAGCCTGCTGATATGCCGTTTCACGCCACGCCTAAAAGCCCAGGCTTGTGAGAAGGAGGAAACACGTCATGATGATTGTAAATATTCCTTTTAAAACGAGCTGCCCTTAACATTTTTTGTAGTTTCCATATAGGGCCCAATGTTTTTCCCACTCTGTATATTTATGCTGTGGTACTTCATGGTCGAAATTACATTCCGCTTAAAACGCTTTATGGTGTAAAATGCGTTTCATTTAACATCCCTACTTCTGGTGGTCTGATTTACATATGAATTCGATTCCATGCGAGACTTACCATTCTGTCTATGCCTTCGGCACTTTGAAATGCACCCCTAGGATAAGAATAAATAGTGGACAGAATGATCGGTACAAACAAAGTTGCTTTGGGCGACTAACACACAGAGATGCAAAACACAGCTTTGGAAAACAGATGTCTTCTCCATTTGATTATCACCTTGGTGCAGCGAACTTATATCTCGCATTGATGAGTGTTGAACACACATTTGATTCAATTGATTTAATTAGTTGTTTTGATTGACCCGTAAGGTACTTGATGGTAACCCTGACTTATACGATAGATAGAGAAATACTGAACGACGGCTGTCTACATCACGCGCTAAATAGGCTACGTGCATATACCTTTGATGACATTATATAATAAAAGCATATACATATGAGAGTGATTCGACATGATTCAGCATGGGAGAGACAGGATAAATACCTAAGACATACTGCCTAGGGGGCAGCGCAATGAACTCTTCACTTTTTTATGCTTTAGTGTGCCTAACTCCCCGTTGGGCCAGTGGTTAAAGTACCAAACTGTGATCTCGGGTTCCTGTGTTCAATTCCCGGGTCGAGCAAATAGTATGTTCCGAATTTTTCGAACAGAGCTCAGGTTTGTGATCACTAATCCGCATTAGCAAGCGTGGTGATTAAGCCTAATCTCATCAGGCAGTATCGATGATTTGATTTCAATGATGAAGCCTTTGTGCAATATACAGGCTGATAATTTACTTTTTCGTGTACCTAATACAGTACTTTATTCCTACTACCCACACTGTTGTCTCCCCTAACTCTGTGGTGTGGACCAACGATCCATCGTACTTTGATAGTCACATTTTCCATTGCATGTTGGCTGACATTCCCTAATGAGTTTTCTTTGACATTGATTAATGATTTTAGCAAAATTTCCAAATCATTTTCGGATGCAAATGCGGATTTTGACATGATATTGCGGTTGAGTCATCTAATAAATCAAATAAAAAGGTTCAATAAAGTTTAATAAGGATTGCAGAAGCGTTTGGAACTAATAGGTATTTCTATAGATTATGTAAGTCCATCATGTATTATGTTTACATACATGTGTTTGCTATAGCTAAAAATTTACTAAAATGATTCTATCATTTTTATTTTCATAGATCTATATGTTTTCGGATTCCTTATTGATTTAAAAAAAAAAAACTGGACCTAGCCTTCAGCCCTAAGCTTTATAAAACTAACTTTAGATGTCTTAAATATTTTATATCTTAATGTGAACCAAAGGCCAAGTTTTACACTAGCTAAACTGGCGATAGCCATTTACCAATAAATTATAAGTCTATACAGGGTTAGTGGCCTGCGAAGTTTTGACAAGAAACGCACTGACCCAAAACTGTGTCCGGCAACGACTATCGTTTAACGCAGGCGAGTTTGCGAGTAGTAGCCAAGTTCCTCATGAATACAAATAGAAGTGTGCAAATATACAAAGTGAATTTTTAATTACTATCCAAATTTTCAAACTCGAATCTGTAATACAACTCTCTTCAAGCAACATTTAGTCGAAAAACGACAAATAGTTTTTAACTTCTCATACTATAAGTACGTACCTATCGATTGCGTAATCAGTCTGATTTGTATGAAAAGTAAAAGAAATAATTCTACCCATGTTTTTATAAGAAAGCTGTTCACTTACAAATTCTAAGTCGAACTTAAAAATTTGTTTTAATGTTTTTTATTTAATGTTATAGATCCATATGTGTCACATGAGAGTGATTACACACACATCACATACACAAGGGTTAATCAAACGAACGTTTGTCCAGGGTGAGGATCGAACACACGACTTTTGGCGTATGAGTTTTTCGTCTTTAGTTTTCAGTTCATTCTTTTCATTCGTTTTTCTTCTTTAGTCTTGATTACTGTCTGATCATTTTCTTGGCGAAATATCGAAATATCGCCGCCAAAGGCTCATCACACGAATTTATTCCCCAGAACGGAAATCCGCTTCCTGCTGCCACCACCATCCGAATGTCCTTGCGCAGAGCTTGGCTGCAATTTCCCCAGTTTTACGATGTTGGAGAATTAAATCGGAGCGAAATTATCCTAGCAGCAGTTTCACAAAAAAAAAACAATGAAGTATATAATGTAAAGCCCAAGTACGTAGGTACAGTTACATATCAAAGTATACAGAACTGTCATACGTCTTCAATCGAATCTCCTCTTACTGTCAAACACATAAAGTTGAATATCATGAGAGGAAATTTCACAGACTGTGGTAGCCTGATATGTGGCTGTGTGTACAAAAATTCCCGATGGGGGTTCCTTATCACCTTACAAATATTTCACTCATCTCTGCTTGTGATTCCCGGTTGTGACCAAAGACGATCTCACAAACGCTGTATTACCGGGTGGCTGTTCTATCAACTAAATTACCTAACATAGTAAGTCAACAAATTTTTGGAAGCGCTTGATTCGCCAATACTTAATAGAATACTTGAAGATATCAAAAATAAAATATTACCTTGTAAATAGTTACGTCAGTTTTTATATTATAGGGGGCAAATGCAGACGGATCACCTGATCATAAGTGATTACCGCCACTCATGAGCACAGTAGGTACCAGAGGAGTCGAAATTATGCCACCAACCTATAAAAATGGAATCTATACTTCTGTTTTTTTTATACTAGAGGCGGCAAACGAGCAAGCGGGTCACCTGCTGGTAAGTAATCACCGCTGCCCATGAACATCTGCGAGATCAGAGAGGTCGCTGATGCGTTGCCGGCCTTTTAAGAAGGAGTACGCTCGTTTCTTGAAGGTCCCTAAGTCATAGCCGTCAGGAAATACTGCCGCAGCTAAACTATTCCACAAGACTGAGGTTCGGAGGAGAAAATACCTCGAAAAACGCACAGTGCTAGATCGCCAACCAACAAGATGATGAGGATGGAATGACAGCCGCTTGCGTATGGTTCGATGTAAGAATTCAGCTGTAGGAAGTAGATCAAACAATTCTTCGGAGCACTCCCCATGATAGATACGGTAAAGAATACATAGCGAAGCTAAGTATATCTCGCTGCAGAGCCAGTGGATCGAGCTGACTGGAGAGACTCAGGTCTATTTTTTAAAGGTTTCCAAACAACTTGTCGAAAAACAAATAAAACCAGAAATTCGATTTCCAGAACGCATTTCAACACCGTCAAATCGTCCCACACAAGGGGGCAATTTCCTAGTTTTACGACAGTCCGGTAAGTACCAGGACTGATTTCCGCACACCCGCCGTTAAAAATGCAGGTACTTGGTGTATTATACGGAGGAGGAAATAGCTGAGCCATCAATCTCGTGTGATGGGGGTGCTTTGGAAAGCGATGTCGCAAAAAACGGAATAGGTTGGTTGCGTTTTTGATCTCTTGTGGGTGACGTAATGGAGATAATATACTTTACTTGACGCATTGTCACTCAGAAACTCCTGTTTTCAAACAGGGCATTCACATACACCTTAGGAATCGTTTAACTATGGGAGAACCACGCTTCGGCATGAATGGGCAGGCTCGACCGGAGTGATGACTGCCTCACAGAAAACCGACGTGAAGCAGCCCCTGTGCTGTGTTTCGCCGAGTGAGTGAGGGTACCGGAGGCCCACTCGAGGAGGAAGGGGATAAAAGGTTGGCAGCGCACTTGTAACTCCGCTGGTGTTGCAAGTGTCCATGGGCGGCGGCAATTGCTTACCATCAGGTGAACCGCCTGCTCGCCTGCTACCTATCACATAAAAAAGAAAGGTGTTTGTTCTTGATAAAGTAAGGTTTTAGGTTAGGTAAAAAGTAAAGTACCTAAACTCACTGCAGGGAAAAGGCCTCCATGATCCATCATAGAAAAGAAATCATTGGAATCCATGATGGGAATCATTTAGGTCAGGTATTACTATTAAATATCGGTAAAGGTAATATAAGACGCCCTTAAGCCTGACGGAACGACGACCTGTGCAAGATGGCTGGCAAGAGTTGGATGTGAGTAGCAAAAAAAACAATCGGCGTGGCGGACAGTAGGAGAGCCCTATGTCCAGCAGTGGACTGCAAGAGGCTGATAATGATGACAACAATCAATCTTATACAAAAGCCTAAGATAACTTTGATGCTGACTGTACACTATACAGACAGATATAATATAACATACAAGGCAAATACGATAGTGACTCACGAAAAATATACTAGAATCTAGAAAATAATCCCATTGTATTCATATTTGATCACAAGAGGGTCACGCTTTACGCCGAAAATTCGGTAACAATACTAATAATATAGGAAGTTAATAACTTTTTAAGACATCCATCAATAATATTAAGCATGCCAAACGCATTCCTACACGCGCAAAGAATACTAAAAACGGAAAACATCTCGATCCTTTGCGGACGCAAAAATAGTTTTTTTTCCCGCCCCCAATTTGTATACAGTCGTTGAGCACTCGCCCAATTAAGGGCAGCGTCAAAATTGCAAAAAGTTCCCAAACGAGGGTTTCATTAACACAACGCGATAAAGGCGGTCACTCATCATCGGATTGACGATCGTGTCCACGTCACGCCTGCTTATTAATTAGGGTCCCACAAAAAGGTGCTAAGGTCCAGCGGCAGTGACGCAGCCTCCTGCGGCAGTCAGTACTCGCCCGAATGCCGAAGCGGCCGCCCGCGAAACTGAACCGCCATTATCTCGCGCGCTCGAATTCCATTTTCGAATTCTGACAGAACGCGAGTTTTTTATTTTTCTGTTAGTGGAAAAAATAACTGTGCCAATTTGTTCTTTTTCTTTTAGATGACTTTTCGTTCAAAAAGTTTGGATGACACTTGACAGATGTTGAATAGGTATGTCATTTGGAAGTTAACTATGCTCATTATAGTACAAGGGCTGTTTCATTGAGACCGCTATTTGGTTTGTAATTCTGATTAACTCGAGAAAAATTAAGTACGCTAGGTAACATTTCCCGAGATTTAATGCTTATTTAAGGGTGAGTAAAACGGGATGCGTAAACGTTGGTAATGTATTTGAATTTTTATTTGTTTCAATGCAAGGTTTTATGCTTAACATTAAAAAAACAAACAAATTAGGTACATCTCAAATGAAGCAAAATTTTTATTGACTTGATTAAACATAATAACTCCATAAAAACGATGTTTTAATTAATAATATTTACGTAATCAAATCTTTATACTATTTTTATTATAACCAAGCATCAATAGAATACGCACGATTAAGATACTTTATTTATAAGACACATTTTTGATTTATTGAATTAATAATTTATTATCTAAATGTTTCATACAATAAGTAGCAAAGGGTTAACAGAAATTTAGAACCATATTCCCGCATGATTGGTTTAACACGTTTTTCTTCTCAACTATTATTTTAGCCAAACCCTACGGAACCTAATAAGACGCCTTTGACTGGAATTAGAGATAGTTAATTACACGTGACTACGAATTTAATCTCGTTATAGTGTTTTAAATGAAGGCACTGGATATCTTAAGTCACTGTTTGAGGCTTAACAACTTGGGAGTACTTTAAACTAAGCATTATTATTGCGAATAAATACCGAAATAATAGTGATAATTTTTCTTTGAGGTAAGGCATTTTTCTTAAATCTTCTAACTACATAGTTTTTAGAAATACTCAAGTAGGTCCGCGTAAATAAGCTTTATAAAAATCGCTCCCACATTAAAATCTATTTAAGTATGTCATCATCATCATCATCAGCCCGGTAGTACTGCTAAGTATAGGCCTCCCTTGCCTTACGCCATTGTGCTCGGTCCTGAGCTGCTCGGATCCATGTAGCCCCTCCGGGTTTAAATATGTACGGTACAAAAATTATCCAAAATATATAAGGAAGTCAACACTTTATTTATATACCTATGTATATATTGGGTTCGAACCTACGACGTCCCGTATCTCTGTACTTGCACACACTTGTACTAATGTCCTGCGTCGATGGCCGATTGCGGAGATTGGCCGCCATAACCGAAATATCGGCTGAGAGGACATCATTTCCACAAATACTTGTCATTTATGTAATAAACGAAGTGATAAAATAACCCTTACTTTAATTACTTCCAAACTTTTGTTGTAGCGGTGAATGTTTGCCACCCTTGGGCAACTCCTGAGGGCATTGAAGGTTGTTAAGTATACAGGACTATGAACCCAATGCCGTTGACATAAGCAAACCATGTAAATAAAGCTGGTAACTAAATTGTTTTCATTTATAACAGAATTTATTCCTTTTTGTGAGTCGAGAGAAGGTTTTTCTACTAAAATTGAATGAATTTTAGTATCCTTTTATTTTTTAAAGTGAATACCTTAAGTGACGTGTACTTGTAGTCATACTCGACGTTTAACGGCATTCATCCATACTTGTTAAAAAGAAGTTAATTCTATAAATATACAAATTAAAAAGGTGAAAGACGAGCGCGATACAAACGACGTCCAGCGCCATCTATTGGTACAGTGGACTTAATGATCTGAAACGAAGTGAGGGCGGGCGACTTGTTAAATAATAGTTCTATGTACTAACCTGATTAGACCTCAATAGTATAGCGATAACTTGATTTCTATGATGGAGGCCTTTGCCTATCAGTGGGATAGTATAAAGGCATGAGACACGAGGTATGATTCTTTACTTTACTTTATACTATCCTGCCTGACTTGGTAAGTAGGTATATAAAACATGTTCGGATATCCGTCTGCTGATCTGCTACTTATCACATAAAAATATCTGAAGCATTTATTTATTATCTCACATCATGCATATTTTGATCTTGATCTAATCTTGGTCACATCTTAATGAGCTCGTCATACCACCTTCCCCAGACTATCATGACGGGAAAGAAAGCTGAAAAACGAAAGATAGGCGCAAACATTTCGTGGCTCAGGAACAAACGGCATTAGACCGGCATTAAATCCGCTGAACAACTTTTTTAGGCTTGCCAAGGATAAGTCTCATTTCAATGAGTTGGCCAATCTTCAGTAAATACGGCACCTTAAGAAGAAGATTGGTTTATAGCTTTATTATACCAAATTCGAGGACAAAGGACTGAGATATATTATAATGTAGATGAATATTGTTTTTTTTCTCGAAAATGAAACAGTCAACTTCTCGAGATACCATAATTCCATCTTCAAGGAATTGTAGTCGTGTTATTTAGGAATCCTTATTGTTGATACTAAAACAATGGTATATACATAAATATCATTCGTTCGTGATCAAATAGGTTGTCTCAGCTCTGAATCCCGGCCAATTTGCTACACACAAATACACATATTGTTCTCTATCAGACAATATCTAAACGCGGCCGAAAACTTCTTTTGTGGTCATAAATATATTTAGTTTACGACTACATAGTTGTTTCTTTTGTTTTGTAGGTACTATATTTGTATTTGTAGATTAAGCTTTTCTTTCGGAATAATCTGAGACTAGATTTTATTCTGAAAAATACTTCTTAAACCTGATAAAACAAAGAAATACTATTTTTTTAACCATATTGATCTGACTCCGTAGTAAGTAGCTTATGATATCAGACAACAGAGGAAATACAAATATGATACTTAAATGCGTATACAGGGTAATATCTGTAAACTTTTATATCCCGTTAACCACGCGCTCTATCAAACTTTCTGAACAACATTTGTTCAACAACTTTTCTAAATTCTTCGAAAAAAAATTCGACTCCCCATACAAAATGACCAAGTCACGTGACCGACTTTGAACGGAAAAGTGAAATATTTTTATGCGAATTTTTAAATGTCATACAACAAATGTTGTTCAGAATGGTTGGTAGAACACGTGGTTAAAGGGATGTAAATGTTCACAGATACATCCTGTATAACACCCAGACACTGAACAAACGTTCATCACACGAATGTTTGTCCAGGGTGTGGATCGAACCCTTGATCTTTGGCGTATGAGGCAGGGTCACTACCAAATTCGCCATCCGGCCAGTCATTATACTATTGATCTTATGGAAGTATAAACTTACTCAACTTTTGGAATTCAATAAGTTGGACAAATAATCGAGAACGCAGAAATAACACCTCTATTTTTACAAGGTATTGTTTTATCGCGATCGTGCTGGTTTATGTCTTGGCACAGAAAACTTGGAAGTTTAATAATTGCAGCTCTTATTTCCTTAAAAATAAAGTTAAATTTCCTTTAACCAAGATTTTCTTTCTTCAAATACTTACCAAGCTCTATTTTTCTTTGCACCTCAATAGTTTGTCTTTGCTATTTACTCACTATAAGTACCTACACTTTTCTCTTGTTTTTTTTTGGAAATATGTAAGTTTATAACGCCCCGATGGATATTGGTTTACTACCAGGCCATGATCTCCGGGTCATAGCTCGGGTTTGTGATCACCAATCCGCATTTGTTAAGCGTGACTCTGTACAACGTAGGTTGACAGAACCGACCGTCCAACAAATAAAAAAAAACTAATCCTATCATAGTAGTGATAATTTTAATTTGTTGATGAAGACTTTTGCCCTGCAGTGGAACAGAATAGAGGCTGATACCTTTCTTTACGTTATACCTATACCTACCTATATAGCCTGTTTATTGTGGATTTCATAATTTTCAGATTTGTAATAGTATTTGGTATAGAGTATAATTGCTATGTCCATCAGAGATTTTGTATTGTTTTACTAAAGTACTCTTGCGACATAGCAATCGTCGTAGGTTTCGTAGCATTCCGTAGCACTTGTTCGTAGTCCTTCGTAGCACTCGTAGCTTAGACAGCGCTGTCAGTTCTTTTCTAATTAGTACAGTAGCGCTACCATGAGTTGACATCTAAAACTGACATAACGTAAACTATAGCTCTGTCTCTTTCAAATGTATCACAATGAAAGAGACAAAGCGATAGTTTTCGATAGCGAGGATATATTTTAAACTCATGGTAAGGCTAGTAAAAGCACGTCAATATATGCGATCTGAAACTTATCTGCATACATTCCCATAAAAGCTTTAGGTAAAGTAACGAATACGTTTATACAGGGTGGTTTATTAGTGACGTCTTAAGTATTCTGGCAGCGAGGCTTAAAAAATTCATAACTTTTTTTTTATTGGCTATTTTGTAATTATTTTTTATGACATGATTTTCTAGAATGTTATTTATAATAAAAGAAATATTTGGCTTCCTAAAACCACTTAATGTTACCCAAAAAAGGTCTTGAAAGTTAGGATTTTAGTTTTCAGTAGGATTTACTCAAACATTCAACTTCAAATTAAAAATACAAAGAGGAGTTTCCATAGCTTCGAAGTAAGTTTAAAAACTTCACAAAGTCCTAAACTATCAATATCATGAAAAAAAAATGCTACTTAATGGGCCTTTTTTTGAAGTAATCGCCCTCCGAACGCAGATAGGCTGAAAATGTTTGAAACTCAATAAAGCAATTTTGCTCGATTGAAGGATTTACTCAAACATTCAACTTCAATTTAAAGTACAAAAAGGAGTTTTAATAGCTTCGGATTAAGTTTATAAACTTAACAGGGTCCTAAACTACCAATATCATAAAAAAATAAATCTACTTTATTAGCCCCTTTTTGTGCCTGTTCTTGTTACTGAAGGACTTGGATTGTACAGTACTATGAGTTACTCATAAGGAAATACGTAAGTATAATCAGAATCTAATTAACACAGCGTAATTAGTTCAATATGGAGAGAAAATAACGCAAACAAAACACGTGCGCTTTTTTTTTTACTTTCTTTTATGTGGTAGGTGGCAGACAAACAGACGGATCACCTGCCGGGCTAAGATGCGCACCACGAGATAATTTCGTCGACACTCGTATTACGTCAGCGCTAGTTGCTTCTCGCTCACCTGACAGCGCGAGGAGCGGGATAGAAGGATACGCTCTCGCGAACGAGAGTCGACAAAATTTTGTCGCGGTGCGCATCTTAGCCCGGCTGATAAGAAATTGCCGCCGCTCATGGACACTTGCAACACCAGTGGAGTTACAATTGCGCTGCCAACCTTTAATCCCCTTCCCCCCGCGTGGGCCTCCGGAACCCTCACTCACTCGGCGAAACACAGCACAGGGGCTGCTTCACGCCGGTTTTCTGTGAGGCAGTGGTATCACTCCGGTCGAGCCGGCCCATTCATGCCGAAGCGTGCTTTTTTAAAACTATCGCAATTTCAATATTTATTTACTATTGGAATGTTATAAAGTAGAAATTCAATTGAGTTTCATACATTTTCAGCCTATCTGCGCAGCTGCGTTCGGAGGCCGATTACTTCAAAAAGAGGCTTATAAAGTAGTATTATTTTTTCATGATATTGGCAGTTTAGGACCCTGTTAAGTTTCTAAACTTAATCCGAGGCTATGAAAACTTCTTTTTGTACTTTAAGTTGAAATTAAATGTTTGAGTAAATCCTTCAATCGAGCAAAAAATGCTTTATTGAGTTTCATACATTTTCAGCCTATCTGCGTTCGGAGGCCGATTACTTCAAAAAAAGGCCAATTAAATAGTATTTTTTCTTCATGATATTGATAGTTTAGGACTCTGTGAAGTTTTTGAACTTACTTTGAAGCTATGGAAACTCCCTTTGTATTTTTAATTTGAAGTTGAATGGTTGAGTAAATCCTACTGAAAACTAAAATCCTAACTTTCAAGACTTTTTTTGGGTAACATTAAGTGGTTTTAGGAAGTCAAATATTTTTTTTATTATAAATAATATTCTAGAAAATCATGTCGTAAAAAAATAATTACAAAATAGTCAATAAAAAAAAAGTTATGAATTTTTTAAGCCTCGCTGGCAGAATACTTGAAAAAAACCTTTAAAAAATTATAACTCGAAAACTACAAAAAATCGCTGAACATACATGGGGTATTTTTGGATACCCCTAGGAGTGAGGAATCTAAAAAAAAATTATTGACGTCACTAGTTAGACCACCCTGTATAACGTTACTACACAGAAATACGATTTAATCCTTCATAATGCTGAACTCTTAAAAACCACTTTAGACAAAACGTTAAATCCTTCAGCGTTAATATTACGGCATTTCAATGAGTACGTACGAGTTTAAAACAACCCTAATTAAAGCTACGCTAATTATAACTTCTCCCGCTGAAGAACTAAATTAGTATTTGTGATTAGAGCTCGAGAGTTGATCATGAATATAATTCGTATCGTTGAGAGTTGTGTAGCTAATTAATTGCTGTTCCGCTACAATGGGGGCTATCGTATGTGAAAAATCCGATATACTGTTAGAGACTGAGGTCCAACTTCAACGTCATTGGTTGTTAGTTAGTGTTATTTTGACATCTCACATCAAAAATTGCCAATCACCGTGTAGATGAACTTCAGATACAGTACGCCATCTATTTTTTTTTTTCACACGCGATTACGAGACCATTAAGAGAAACGAACAATTAAACATAATCGACTGCCCCCAAGAATAAAGTTCGATTTGTAATATTTTTAATATAGGAGATCGGACTTTGTTCTTTGGAGGAAGCATAAAATATCCTTCACCCAATTTGTATACAGTGGCTGGTTTCAACGCATACGCAGCATGTATGTTCTCCAGTATGTACGCAAACACCCTACATCTATTCGCTTACCCTTATTAATTTCGATGGGACACCAAAATGATGCGACCGAAGTGGGATCAGGCGCAGAACTGACGGCTCAACGTGCTTTTAGTGACACGGGGGTAGAATACCGCCAAATTCCAGACTGAGATAGTATACAAAAATATATACAAAAATACGTAGGTACAATCTTCGTTATTCAATTTGCAAGACGAATGTGACGGATTTACATTATCTAAATGCCGTTTGTGGGTTAGATTCAGATTCAGATTATTTATTCAAATAACATGTAAAGCTTAAAACATGATAATCATAATGTTTCGAGTTCAGTACACTATTATTATAGGGCTAATGAGTCCAAAGTCCCTAGGGTCCAGCCTACTTAGGATTTATGGTAAATTCGCCACAGCATGCGACAATTTTATGTCATACGAGTGAATCAAATATACCTACATCCCTTGGACCAGTCTACTTAACGTGCTTACCACGTCACGTCCGTATAGTAGGCCCTGTGACGCATGCCCAAATATATCCGGCAGTTCATCCCATTTAAATGGGCACCCAACTTAAAATAGAATAACGTATGATAATACATTTATGCTTTGTTTTGAATAACTCAAATTATTTCATGTAGTGTGTAGGTGACTGTATGGCTCAGTGGTGAAAGTGACGGGAGTTCTTAGATTTTCCAGATTTGATTATGATTGTCGTGACAGCTATACCCATGTACAGTCAGCATCGTCAGAGAACGTAGCTGTGTTTTTCCTGTTAGGCGGCAAAATCGCTTGCATTACTTAATTTCGGAAATGTTATAATAAGGTGTAAAACACTTTGTTTTCATTAGAAATTAATAAGCACTTAATGTAAGTAAATATTATGATAAGGGTGAATTTTTTATTCGAAATTGTAACTCATTTATAAGCGCCATCGTAAAAACAGATTTCGAAAAATGTTGCGCATCTAAACCCAATCCAAAATTTTATTTACATTTAAAACCGGACTTTTCTTTTAAGATCTTTTATTTGTATAAATGAACTGCCTAATCAAACCAAATCAGACGACACGAGCCCAAAGGAAATTTCTAAAACTTACGTGGGCGGTTTCGGTCGCGCAGAACGCTTCATCGTCCTATGGAATCGCGTAGGCGGCCGGGTAACATAATTTCTACCTTAAGAAGATCACAACGTTAAGATGAAGTTGTGGCGGGAGTCTATGGATAGCGGCAATCGGCTACCATTTTTTTATATATTTTCTTTATTCCCTACCCTGGTCAAGTCAACTTAGGAAATTACAATTTCTAAGTTTTCCTGAGTCTGGGTGTTCTGGGTTGACGCCCCCAGTTAATAATCGTCATCTGTTACTCATAGTACAGGATTTGCCCTATTTTGAGACCAGAGTTTTTTTTAATTGTGATAGGTAGCAGGCGAGCAGGCGGATCACCTGATGGTAAGCAATTGGTCGCCGCTCATGAACACTTGCAACACCAGTGGAGTTACAAGTGCGCTGCCAACCTTTAATCCCCTTCTCCCCGAGTGGGCCTCCGGTACCCTCACTGACTCGGCCTGACTGACAGGGCCTGCTTCACGCCGGTTTTCTGTGAGGCAGTAGTATCACTCCGGTCGAGCCGGCCCATTCATGCCGAAGCGTGGCTCTCCCACAGTTAAACTGTCTCCCACTGTTTGGTGTGATTGTTGACTTTATTTAAATGCTTGGAACTTGTGAAAAGTGTGCTAACTTGATAATATTTTAACTTTATCTGTTGGTAGGATAGCTAGTTAAGACCTACCAATTAATTTCGAATGTTTTTAATCTACCAACATGTAACAAACAAACGTATAGAATGTTGGGCAACCCTATTCCTTCCTGGGAAGTCCTGTATTGATTCCTCAGATGTCGGGTCCTCCCGGGCCCATTTGATAAGACAAATATTTGTTTCGGGCGTGACGTTTGTTATATTGTCTCCATTGTCCGTTGCAAACGATCTCACTTGAGGATAGTATAGAGAGATACATACGTCAGAGTCGACGATACGAGGAAGTACTTATTTCCACAATTTCGTTAGAAGCGACAAAATTGGGGACAAACTCCGCGGAAGACTGTTTAACGGATTACGTAAAGAAACGCTATTCGAACAGGAGATCCTGAGGCCGATTCTCGGTTTTCGCCTTCTATGTCGAGTCAACTTCATGGAACGCAAAACCAATAGGGGAACACAGATTACAGTCGACATTCCTTATCTTGTTCTCCCATTGGTCTATGCGTTCCATGAAGCTGACTCGACATAGAAGGCGAAAACCGAGAATTGGCCTCCTGGTCTGCAATAACATGTAGGTATAGGTGTAAAACCTCCTTCAGATACCTTAGAAGGATTGCTTAGAAGACACGTTTTGGATAGTTTTCCAAATTGTTATACCGTTGCACATATTATTTGAGGTAATGATCCTGATCATGTAACTTTTTTTTAAGTGATAGGTGGCAGACGAGCAGATAGACTACCTTATTGTAAGCGATTGGCGCGGCCCATAGGCACCCACAACATCCGTAGAGTCACAAGTGCACTGCCGATGCCAACCTTTTTTTTTAACTATAGGCCAACGCTTGATGGAATGTAACGATGAGGTCTAAGATGGTACACGTTTGCCTAGATGCCTGTTCACTGATGATCACAGATGTCGGGTCTTTGTCTGGTCGGTGACCTTTTCTCCCTTTCCCTGCGATTGGGCCTCCGGTACCCTCCCCCACGCGGCGAAACACAGCGCAGGCGCTGCTTCACGCCGGTCTTCTGTGAGTCCGTAGTATCACTCCGGTCGAGCCGGCTTTTCCCCGGTTTTTGGTATAAAAAACCAATAAACAAATTGTAATGACCCAACCTGTGGCTGCCTGTGCAAAACCAACTTAATTTGCCAATCAGCGATTTCAATCAAAGCCAAATAATTATAACCTGAGTAATTTCCACTCAATTGTATTATAGGCAAGGCGAATTTAATATGGAAATGTAACCATCATGCATGAGTGAGAGTATACGAATACAATGGTAAATTTTAATAAAGTATTTTATGCTTCAATTAGTAGACTGTTCTGTAAAATGTATGTTTAATTGTTTTCAATATATTTATGTATTTATACTTTTTAATTCAGCTAACGATATCAAAAGAGTACGAGTAAGAGTATTACTTAGTTAAAAAATTCATTGGCTTAAAAATACCTTTACAAATCGTTTTTATTAATTGATCCTTTTTGACATAGGGAGTACTGTAGAGATTTACCACGCTTACAAATTTGTTTTTTTTATTGTGGTACATAGTTTATTTTTTATTTTAAACGGGCGGCTATACACGTGCTATTAAACCTAGTATTACTACAACCAGTTTGACTATTATGATTGCCGCTATGCTACAAAACCTTGCAGTTTTAAGAAAGTGAATTACTGAGATCCCTTGTTTCATTGGGGTTTTCTGCTTTCCCAGATGTATTTCCTTGTTTCACTTTCCAGATGTTTTGTATTTCCCATATGCTACATTTGCGCATCAGTGGTTCGCATTCAATCCTAGCACCGATGTTATCGAAAGTACTACGATGCGTAGACAGCTCATGAATTTTGAAAGCAATTTATAAAACAAACAATGATTTATTTAAATACAAATTGGAACGATGCCGCAGAGAATTAATTACCAAGTGATCAAACGTATTACGCCAAACCGACGGTATAATTAAAACGTGAGCTCCAGGCTTGGAGCAATTTGGCATACGCTTGCTATGAAACAAAAAGCTTACCAGGATTAATTCTAGAGCTGCCGCTGAAGAACTATTAGGTCAGTCGTACATTGGAAGCGTCCAGTGACGCAAAGCGTCTATGGTTGTAACCATACGTTACAGTATTTTCCATACATTGTCAATAATTAACACAAATCAAGAGTTTTAGGGCCCGTGTTTAAGTCAAAAGCTGCGCGAGAGTCGCCTAGAGTACGCCGCAATCTGTCATTAAATTTGCGCACACACTTCATTATAATAGCTGGTTATACTCGGTTAACCAATCGGGGTGTCGGTAGTACCATCGATAGTATAGCCGAGTACAATTCCAGCCAATGGACGTTCACTGCTTATGTCTGCGTTTGTCTCGCCTAACCCTTTTTACTCGAATCGCCGCCTTAAATCCACTGCTGTCTGCATCTAAAGAATTCCCTCGACCTTCACCAGATCGTCAAGCTACCTCGTGGTGGGCCTGCCACGGTTGTAACTCTCTGTCCGTGGTCTGTACCCGAGGACCTTTCCACTCCCAGTAGTCGTTTGTTCTCCTTGCAGTATGCCTTGCTCATTGCCACTTAAGATTGTTATCAACACTTCGACATTTATAATCCTACCAAAAGTACGCTAAGTGAAGGTGACTGTTTTTCTCTTACAAGAAGCTTCTTTTTGCTATCGTTGGTCTAGTGGCTTGAGAACCACGATTGGTCACGTTAACTGGCCGATGGTGCATTTGGTAGTGACCCTGTCTCATGCGCCAAATAGTCGTGGGTTTGATCCTCACCTTGGACAAACGTTCGTGTGATGAATTGTTGTGTTGTGTGATGAACACTTGTGTTTGATCAGTGTCTGGGTATTATATGTACATGTATTTCAGTATTATGTTTGTGTTTCTTCTGTTGTCTGATATCTGTAACATAAGTGCTTTAGCTACTTATGTAGTACGGAGTAAGGTTTAAAAAAAACATAAAGTGGCCCCACTGGTAGTTCAATGTGCACTCGCTTTCATAGTTCCAGTGCTACAAGAACATTTTGTCGCTTAGACAGTGACAAATTAGCACTTGAAGCTTCAGTACGAGAAGTTTGTTTTAGCCGTTCACAAAAACTAGGGCGAATGCTGGCTTCTTCAGAAATGATACTATTACTGTTTTGACACTTTTGTATAGACATTTGTAGTAAAATCATATTTACTTACTACTGACCTCTGTCAATGTCGTAAAATATCTTTACTGTAATAACTTTGCAAAATAAAATATTATGAGATTTTTAAGAACAGAGAGTTCAATTGGTCGGCCAAATGTTATTAATGACGTCACGGTCGTTGATCTCAAAAAACATTACCTAGGTCACAGAGGATATTAATCCTAGATGTTTTATGTTTTTTCCAGAATTAGTTGACAGAATGCCGACGTGAAAAAAATATCTTGACATTGCATTCATTTGCAAAGACATCACACTAAAATTAAATTAGACGAAAGAAGATTCTTCTGTAAATGCGAATAGTCATTATTTTTTCTTTTGATATAAGCCCCCCCGGTAGCATTGCAGAGCACATAAAAAACAAAAAAAAACATAACTTTCTTGCAATTATGTAGGTAACTATTAGTATGGTGACAGCACATAAAAAGCCAAATGCTGCGTAATGTACAATTGAGCATCTAGTCGCGATAAAATAAATCGCTTACCAAGATTTATTCCGGGCCGGCGTTTAGCATTCAAGACGCATTATCCGCGGAGCATTATTTACAACTGTTGTATAAGTACGGGTTCCCAACCTTTTTATATTGCGATTCTATTACAGGCCTCGCATAAATGGAATTAAATGTCCTACTAGCTTAGGGTTTTACTAGACCAATCGATCGAACGCGGTCGAAGTTTTAGTACTTACTGGTCTTGTAGCTCTGATTCTTTCTCGTCTTAGCATGGAATTCCCGGTTACATTCAAAATTCTCACTGCACGGGGCTGTGATCTCAAGGTCCAGGTTTCGATTCCCGGGTTGAGCAAACAAGATGTTTTGATTTTATATAGTACTAGCGGAAGCCCGCGACTTCGTCCGCGTGGAAAAGTAACTTTTTACCCCCCTTACAACGCCCTCTTCGCAATAAAAAGTAGCCTATGTTCTTTCTCAGGGTCTAGATCATCTGCTTACCAAACTTCATTTAAATCCATTCAGTAGTTTTGACGTGAAAGAGTAACAGACAGACAGACAGAGTTACTTTCGCATTTATAATATTAGTTAGGATAGTTTCTGTTTGTGATCACCAATCCGCATTGGGCAAGCATGGTGATTAAGCCTAATTCCATCATAGTAGCGATAACTCGATTTCTATGATTTTGGCCTTTGCCCTGCAGTGAGACAGTACTTATGTTGATACTTATTACTTTATGTGTCAGATCGGGAACGTTTAGTACATCTTGAGCATAATATACGCGGGAAGGCCGAGTTCCGTATTAATGCGAACAGATTAATGGCACCTACTAATTGATTTACCGCTCGGCTAACTTGCTATGCTGGGTACCAAATCATTGGTTCAATCAATCAGCCAATGACAGCCCGGTCCATTTATCTTATAGGTAAGATCTACATTCAATCTTGGCGATAAATAAATAAAGAACATATTAGTTTCGTTATTTTATTTTTTGTTTTAATACGGAATATACGGAAAGACCCCGAGTTAATACCCGCTGCCGATTTCACCACCTACTTACTACACGCCATAAACTATGTTTCTACCCTTAATAGATACTACACTATCTTGGAAACTACACAAAAATATAATTTTCATAAAAATATCAGTTCATTTTATCTAATTTCTTAAGAATTAGGAATATCCTTGTATAGGAATTAGAAATACCTATCCCTTATATAAAAAATAATTATATGAATGTGTGTATAAAGTATCAGCCTAGGACATCATACTGTCCTACGGCAGGGCAAAGGTTTTCATATTAAAAATCAAATGAGTATAATAACGTTTTGCAAAAATCTGATCCCTGATTGCTTGGGTTCGAGATTTCTGCACTGGTATTACAAGTAATATCAAGAATATTTATCACGAAACTATTTTTGTATGTGCATTGCAATGGTAGGTATGCGAACTTTGGGAATCCCTGGTTAAACGCATGCCATACCCTTTCTCCTCGTTTTGCATTTTTAGCCGTGACATGTCGGGAAATGTCAACAAGGTAATAAAAGTGAACAATGTGAGCAGGATTTGCATTTATATCATATTTCGTTTTGACACGATTTGAATTTACGATTGATGTAGTAACCGTGGGTGTGGGGTAAATTGGAACAGAAAAATCCAACAGATTTATATTTGTTATATTCAAAAATAGTATCAGAAGTTTTAGTAAACGTCTCGGAGTTAGGGAGACGTATTTTCAGATTCATCCCGACCCATTCCTATTGTAGAGGTGTCAATGCGAATTTTAGATAGCCTGTGTTCAGGAAAAATATATGTAGCCTGCATACGTACGTACCTATATTGAACAAATAAATCTAAAAGCAGTAAATTAATTGTAGAATCAGAGATGTTTGTCCAGAGCATCATTAAGTAGTTTGTTGCTGTTAGAACAATGGAAATAAAACTCTTTACTGAAGCACAAATACTTACAAGATAATGAAATGGAGATTAGAAACTTGAAAAACAGATTATTCATTACTAAAATATTTGTCTAGAGCTGAAAATATAAAATCTTGAAGGATAATTTAGGCCAGCCAATCAATTACTCAACTTCACCATAAATGAGAAAAGTCTAGACAGAAAAAATATTATATTTTCTGTAAGATTCAAAGTCAAAGGGGGTTGATTCCCAATTAAGACGCAAGTAAATTTGAGAAGTTTAATCATAAAACTTAGGAAATCTATTACATCTCTTAGCGCAAAATCACTGCAAACAGCGCAATAATCTTTCTCCCAACAAAACAGATTCGTACAGAAGTTACAATATAAATTGAGCTTGTTTTTGTCAGCATAAATAACACTTGGAGGGTTGTACACAAGACCCTTAACTTAGCGTGCTCACTTTCCAAGTATTCTAAATTCAAAAGCATAAGGTTCAACATCGCTTTTGCATTACAGCTTGGTTGTCGCTACTGTATAAGCGGTTATATGCTCCAAGGGACCTATTACGTCATTTGACAGTTTAATAGCTAGTTTAGGAGATTGCTTTATTCGTGTATGAATCTGGTATTTTACAAGTATTATCTGGTGTAACGCAAGGGTTACACCCTTGGACTTGAATTAAGTAGGTACAGATTAAGTACTATAGTAGAGTAGGTAGCTACATTTATAGGTATACTCTATTGATGTAAGTTTTGATAAGAGTAACTACAACTTTGTTAAAATCAGAAATAAATCTGATTAACCCTTGCTGATGTGCCTTTTTTTCCTACAGAAAAAAGCTTGCGTCCTATCATTTAAAATCCAACTTAATGAAATTAAGTTTACAAGCGTGAAGATGCTAACCAAATTACTTTTAATACCGGTACAGGGCAATCTTGTTAGAGGCTAATGGATTAAGCCGAGCCTGTTAACTTAACGTTTATTTTTTACCTGATAGAGTTGTTTTTTATGCCTGGGATTTATTTTCCTATGATAAGGTTAAGTGATATCCTTTCGAGAGTTGAAATTACTTAGGTTTGCAATTCATAATTATGTGGGATTGAGCATAAAAATGTTATAAGTTACCACAAAAACTTATTGACCTACGTATAATTTGATTTCATAATTTTACTTTGACGATTATCTAAACGATAAAAGTATTGTTTATCATATTGTAACTGTAATCTTAATAATGATTTTTTTTAATTATTAACAGAATGAAAATTGTAATGATTATAATTTGAAAAGAGTAACTACTGAGTTTCTTGCTGATTCTTCACAGGTAGAAATCTACTTTCCGAATCAGCGGTAGCTTACATAATATTTGACATTCATAAATGTTCTATAAGGACTTAAATTGAATAAAGAATATTTCTATTTCTAATTATATTTCTATTTGCAATTTTTTATCAGTCTTTGTTTATGACGAATTCCGATAAATATTGAAGGCACCGATCAGTGTATCACTCGTCTGTTAAAAAACATATTAACTTTGGTAGATAAGTTTGCTGAGTCTTGAGTTCAATAAACAAAATTATCAATTGGACATGTAATTGGTGAAACGCCAGTTAGTATTCTTCGAGAGAGAAAGAGAAGTTTCCGAGGCATAGACTTAAAGAATGGCGCCATTTATTTCAATTTATCGAATCTATACCCATCTGTCTAATGCCAGTCTTGTGTCCGCCCACTGCGAAACCTAGCACATTTAAACTGCGTCACAGATATCAACCCCAGGCTTAACTCATCTAGGACGGAATTTATTTCAAGATGCACCCTGCGGTTTCATCCGCTAGGTTATATAATTTATAGTTAGATTTTGGGTGATAATTTATTATCTCTATGAATTCTCGCTTAAATGTTATTCTTATATGTATACTAGGTAGGTATGTTATCTATGGCGAAGTTTTATCAAAATCGAGTCAATAGTTTTGTGTTTAAGACTAACAAACGTACATACTTAAATACAAGTCTTTACGAACTTTCTCTCTGTCATTTATTAGAAGGAGTGTACCGGTAACCAATTAAAAATATGAAAACTTTAGCTTTACTAGAACCTTCATCGTTCCATCTTCTCAGCATGTAACTATGATTCAGTTGGTCTGGTTCCCCTGTTAAAAAGTTGCGAAGGTCAGGGGGTAGTTGTTTCATCGTAATTATTAGGCTCGAAACATGATCTAAACGTAACTCGTACGTGACATCAGATGTCGAGTCTCTCTCTCATCTTAGGCTATTGCCAATTCTACGTGCAGATTTCGTCAGTACATAGTTACAATACTTTTCCTCCTTTTTTTTATTTTTTTTATGAGTTAGGGGGCAGACGAAGACGGTTCACCTGATGGTAAGTGACTACCGCCGCCCATGGACACCCGCAACACCAGAGGAGTCGCAAATGCGCTGCCGACCTTTTAAGAAGGAATACGCTCGCTTTTTGAAGGTTTGTCCTTCTTTAATCATTCAACACTTTTGAGTGGACGTGGTTGAAAATGCTACATTTTAGATTTCTGACGCGGCCTGTGGCAGACAACAGCGTCCTCGGGAGTTCTGGTCGATGAAGGTTTGTGTTGCAAACTTGCAACTCTCTAGATTTGACCTTTAGGTTCTCTAAGACCTCTAGGTCATTCCAACGCATAAGTATACGCCCGTGAAACTAATTGCCCTCCACTCGTCCTTGGCGACGCTCCATGGAATTGCGAACAAAATAGTTACAATGACAATAACCTCATTTCTTATTTTCTTATATTCGATTACATCATACTATTGGTCATGTCATACAAAACGCGTGGGCTTGTTTGGCTCTGGCAAATAACTTGGCTACTAAATAAATCCAACAAACCTTACATCAATGTTGGGACCTACCGTATTTTCAGGGTAAATAATGTTTCAACTTCGTGTAAACTCGTATTTCTGTGAGAGTTCTGAATTTGTTTATAGCGTTACTGGTGTTTTCTTTGCGTCCAGACACTTCGATGGATGATTTAATGGCCAATATTGTACCTTCAGCCTCGTCGTGACCCGCTCAACATTATGGGAACGATACTTACCAATAGATGGCGTTAGGAGTAGATTAGAATTGATATAGTAGGGTCCAAAAGCCTGATTAGGCTGAATTATTCTGGTTTAACTTTAGTACGAGTGTAATCATAAAAATATCAAATAACATTACGTCCACAGATTTGACTCTCAAGTAGATTAATAGCTTGAACACTTATAGGTCTCAGAAGTAACAAAGGCACCTTAGGTACATAAAAAAAGGTTTTCTAATATTCACACAAAATCCAAATCTTTCCTTCAAACCTACGCTCATTATAATTGATTATTTGATATTATATTTTTATACATAACATTTAGCAAATATTATATCCATATTGCGCATTATTCGAATAAGCAGACCAAGCAAGCTAACAGGTCAGTAGATACTAAAACTAGTGCGACACAATGGCTCCAAAAATCTTTCAAACAATACGTGGAACTCGATAAAGACTTTACTGAATTCACAACCCGGACGGGATTCAGTGCACAATAAAGTGCAAAACTGCACATTTCGGCGAAACTAGTTGCTGTCTTTGAAATTCCGAGTTTGTCAGCCTAGAAAGTTATAATGGGGATTGATTTTACACTGAACATTGGAAGATCAAATGGTTTTGTTCCATCCGATTTCTGACATAAGTAAAGTATCCGTATGAGGATACTGTCCAAAAGGCAAAGGTCAATCATAGAAATCAAGTCATCACAACTATGTTGGGATTAGGCTGAATCACTACGCTTGGCTTATTTCATAATTCAGATTGATGATCACAAAACAATGTTCGAAAAATTCGAAACATACTTTTGCTCGACCCAGGTTTTTTTCTTACAGGAATTAAAAATTTAGGTTTATGCGATAAATACACTTTTAATCGTCTTACTCACTTCTCGAGGGCATTACAAATGTTTTTCCAAGGAACATAGAGTTTAATATATCAAATAAAAATTTCATTCATACCCAAATTGCATAAATCTGGTCACTTTTGTATGGGAAGGTGAGCTTTCTTTTAAGATTAGACCGTTTGTTCCTTGGAAAAATGTTTGGTGAAGAGAGAAGTGAGAAAATCCTACTTAAACATAGCGCAAGAAAGTATCTTAGCTTGTTTCTTTTTAAATATTTTATTGTTATTTGAAGCAAATACAATATTAGCTATAATACCTCTCGTCACAGCACCTCGCTTGTAGAGGCAAATGCCTCCCAGCACAAAGGTGTTCAACCAGTGCGTCCTATTGTCCTTGTTTAGCCTAGTGTTGTTGAAGAGTCGATAGTTTGCTATCGATAGTTTTCACCCGAAAACGACAATCTTATCGTAAGATAAAGGACCTATAGATACTGTACATCTTAAGCTTGGATCTAGGAAGTAACAAGATAAAAAAAGCAATACCGATACTTTCGATGTTGGCATAAATACTTAGTAAAAACTATTGTATGTATCGATTCTAACGTCGGTAATATACGAGTATCTCCTTTCCTTCAGAGCCTAATTTCTCCTAAATTTTACCTTAGTAGAAAAAATAAAAGAAATATTACTGCTATAATTATTGTTGATTTGTAAACAGTTGACAGTCTAAATAATCGAGCACAGATGTATCGCTACTCGTTTACGAGTAAAGATATATGGATAGTATTTAGTTCTGGTCCCCAATTCTCGTGATTTTCGATTATAAAAACAGCAGATAGCGCTTGAAAACTATATACAAAAACTGTGATTTTGCGATACATGTGGGCACTAGCAGATTAGACGTAGCCGTGCACCGCTAGTCCGCTTGTGAACACGGCTGCTGTAATGCAGCAGTAAGTACCTACTTAATACCTAATTATGTGCTTTTTTTATGAGATAGGTAGCAGACGAGCAGGCGGATCACCTGACGGTAAGCAATTGCCGCCGCCCATGGACACCGACAACACCAGAGGAGTCACAAATGCGCTGCCGACCTTTTAAGAAGGAATACGCTCGCTTTTTGAAAGTTTGTAGGTCGTATCGGTTCGGAAATACCGTTGGTGACAGTTCATTCCATAGTTTTGTAGTTCGAGGCAGAAAGTTTCTTAAGAAACGCACAGTTGAAGATTGCCAATTGATCAGACGTCAACCATCGATAGTGTTATCGGCAGCACTAATTCGCCTGGCATTCATAATGCAACGAAGGTGTAAATCTCCGCGCGGCTCCCAGCAGACGGCTCACAAACGATGAGGGAACAAAACAAAGCAGTATTATAATTTCAAAGCGTTGCGTGTGTCAAACGCTGCTATTTTGCTTCCTGCTACATCTTTCAACAGAGCGTTATTTATTCTGTCTTTCTCGTATGATTTTGCGGTATTAGTCCTGGGGATAGAGTCAAGGTATGAGGATTCATTGGAGAATGGTTATGAAATAAAATCTCCTTAAAATTCCAAGCTATGTATATTTTAGTTTCTGACCGTGGTAGAGTTCTCTATTTATTCATACTAAAGAGCAGATTAGTAAACCAAATAAGCTTCAACTTCCTAAAAGATTTTGGGCAAAAATTATACCAAAGATCCAAACGTTGTTGGTGTTAAAATTATACCAGGCTTAAATTGCTCGCTACATACTACATAGAAACGTTCTTTATATACGTAGGGAAGCAATTAGGGACTTTTGACAAAAAAAATACCACAACGATCATTAATTACTACCCGTTCAGGATTAACTTTGGCGTTCCTTCGTAATGAGGGCATAAAATTAGCGCAAATTGCTTTTTTACGATAATGCCAAACTTGGGGTCTAAAAGGTCTCGCCGTTAAATTAACTCATCAAATAACCTAATGATTGTAACAAATTCATTACTCACCCGAATTTTTTTATCCTCAAAATAGTACTAAAAAAGTTAAAAAATACATATATGTATGTTTTAATATACATGTGTAAAACAAAGACTATTAGCTACACAACTGAAGAACAGCTGTTAAGTATGTTTATTTTTGACTACTTCGTTTCAGACAGTAGTTCCATTGTCTATCAATAGATGACGCTGGGCGTTAATTGTATCACGCTAGTGTTTCGCCTGTTTGTATATAAGATTTATCGAAGCCTGTAGAGTTTATCTCTGTATAAATAGTGGAGATGGATTTTTTTTATTCGTATCCATCCCGAAAACAACAATGAAAAAAAAGACGCAAATAATATAGGATATTCTAACAGCATATTGAACTAAAGACTTTGATATTCAGCGATCAAGATATTCGCTACTCGTAGCATAAAGTATGAATAGACTCAAAGCTAATGGATTTCCTATGCTCAGTATTCTTATTTGCGACTCTTTTACGCTAATAAAGCCTCACTTAGGTTCACTGAACAAATCTATTTAGCTCCGTTAGATTTTTCAATCTAGGGTATTGAAAAGTATTGAAAAGAATTTCTTTTCGGACCTCCTTGGGAGTATTACTGTTTCTGAAGAACTGAAGGAAGTGGTGATAAAATGAGTAAAGCACCTATTTTGGTTTATTACAAGCATGTTCAATTTAATTCAAAACATTCAACACTATGGTGAACATAAATAGATTAAGGTATTAAATATAAGGATTACTGAGCTATCGCATTGGCACCTGTAATGGTAGTTTAAGCTTGTAGATAAATAAATAAATAAATCGTGATAACGTGTAATGACATGAAAATTATAGTTAAAATAAATAAATAGAAAACACAGACAGCTGCTGTAACCCTTACTTTGTAAAACATGAATTACCTACTTACACTACCTAATATCTATATTGGAATCATGTAAATTTGTTAAAAAATACCCAGAACTTTATAAAACACGAGGAGAAAATAGCTTAAAACATAACTTTAGACATAATAACAAACTTATATTACCAAATATCCCATCCTAAACTTTACTCAACCGGGCCCCTAACTATGTCAATCAAGCTCTTAAACAAACTTCCTGATACAATAAAAAATATAGAAAATATAAATACATTCGTTTAAAAATTCAAAGATTTTTTTACCATGTAGGTATGTATTGTTTCTTTTTTAAACATTTTTGTTCATATGTGGTCTTGTTTATAATTTCATTTTCTTTTTGTTGTACCTATGTACTTCCTTGTTACCAACTTGTCGTTATATTTTGTAATGTGTCGTGTGTACTGAGCAAATAATGTTTTTGATATCTAACTCCAGGTGCACTAGGTCTCCAGGCCTATCCTGTCTTACAATGTGATATTAAATCAGCATCATACGAGGGTGCTCTATCCATTACACGAGCTCTTTTCATAACACCCGCGCGTTGAGTTTCTGAATTAATTCAAAAAATATTGCTAACAGAGGTAGGCAGGATGTTGTTTTGCTAAACAAGCTTACTTTCATATTGGGGATGGGTATATGAGCATGTATGAGTGTGGCAGGCCTTCCAACAGGAGACTGACGATCTGGTGAAGGTCGCGAGAGTCCTTTGGATGCGGGTGGCACAGGACCGATCTGTGTGGAGAACTTTGGGGGAGGCCTATGTCCAGTGGACGTCTATTGGCTGAAATGATGATGATATGAGCATGTTTTTAAGCCTCTGTAGTTTGTGAGCTTCAGTAAATAAAAACCCGCCTTCCATGGAGGTCGAGGTTCCAAAAGTAGTAATCTCTCATTAGTACAACATAATATACTTTAAGATTTTTTTTGTCTTTTTCCCCTAATCAGTAGATTTTTCGTTAAAAAAAGTCTTAATTTGCGCCACAATATTTCCCAAAGTACCCCTTGAATAAAGGTCCATCGATATACCATTAATAGGGCGAAGTGCCACGAGGCCGATGACTAATAAAAGATTGATGACGATCATAACTCGCGGGGTTATTGAGATCTTTTGTTCTCCATCTCAATTTTGATCGGGGACACCACAACTCAATTACCGGGATAAATGATGGGGCCACAGTCACTACGCATTATTGTACCTGCAATGTTTTTTAGGGTTCTGTGCCTGAAAAGAAAAAAATAACGGAACCTTTTTACGATCATATTGTTGTCCGTCTGTTATGTGTTACCTAGTCTGTCAATAACTTTTTCCTCAGTTACATGTAAAAGCGATTAAGCCTAATCCCATCATAGTAGCGATAACTTGATTTCTATGATGGAGAATAATTATGCTTGCTCCAGAAGTAGGCGTTTATTGGCTAAAATGATAATCATCATTTCAGCCAATAGACGTCCACTGCTGGACATAGGCCTCCCCCAAAGTTCTCCACACAGATCGGTCCTGTGCCACCCGCATCCAAGGGACTCCCGCGACCTTCACCAGATCGTCGGTCCACCTGGTGGGAGGCCTGCCACGGCTGCGGCCTCCTGCACGTGGCCTCCACTCAAGGACCTTTCCCAACGGCCGCCTGTTCTCCTCGCAACGTGCCCTGCTCATTGCCACTTCAGCCACGCAATTCTTAAAATTCGAAAATGATAATGAATATGATTAAGTTTGCTAAGTAATGAAAACCTACAGGGTATCTTTTTCTTGTTCGCGTTTTCGCCCTTATCTTTCCAGCGGTGTCTGACGGCTAGCTAACTTCGAAAATTGTCTCTTTCAAGTAGTAAATTGCTGTGTAAATTTAAAATTATTGCCAATAAGCTGTTTATTCCCGCAATAATTAACCATTGGCATTGTTTGTGGTTCCTGTCGCTGAATGCGGTTTGTGGTCGCAAATTTTCGATGACATTACGAATGTGCGAGGTACAAAATAGTGTGCGGTTAGCTTTGAATTAAGCATTTTAGGGACTGAATGCTTGAAATATTATTTGAAGTTTTCTGAAATTTTAATTCTTTTCTTCTAGTTTTGAACCTGAGAATCCGCGAGTCAAATATAAAATTGCGGATTTGTATGGAGATTGAAGATGTCTATTTGTTACAGTATTTTTATTAAAAAGTAAGTAAGTACCTTGCGGGACTTGTACCTTTTTCTGGAGGTCCATATTTTTTTAAAAAGGGAATTATTTTTCATAAAGTAAAACAATTTTGTCGTGACGTACCAGGTGCTTCGTTTTGGGACAACGTAATAGTTTACCGAAAAACGTGACTTCCCCGTCAAAACAAGACGTATGGTCAATTTACACATCATACAACTCAAACATTTTAAAACATTGTCTAACTTTTTCCGAAACACATCAAACTCAGTTGTCCTAATCGGTGACTTGCGGGTAATAGCAGCCTAATCGATCCATAGTCGACCGAAGGGATCCATTGGTAGTAGAATGTAAAATATCCATAGATCATTATAGCTATCAGACCTCTTGATCAACGTCGTCCGATGCCGTTAATATATTGATTAGTCGCATGGTATCCGTCGATCGATTACAGCTACCAGACTAGTCGAACAACCTTGATCGATGATCGATCGAATGGTCTAGAAACACCCTTACCTGTGGTCAACAAAAAACTTGGAACACCCGTTTCTGTTAAAGATGATTTAATTTCGGCGAATAACGTCTACTAAAGTAATAAGATTACGAGATTACACGAGAGCGGCGTTTATGCCTGTTACGGTTTTAATTAATTTTCGCAACTGTATCGAAACTTCCGCGGCGCCGGGTGAGAATTTAAATTTAACTGTAATTACATTTCCATCTTTGTAAATGCAATTTAGAGACAAAAGCCCCGGGTGCACTAAAATTACAAGTAAGAATATCAATTTAATACGTAGTAATAGTAGTTTATCTAACGCCCCGTTGGTCTAGTGGTTTAAGTACCGGGCCGTGATGTCGGGGTCCCGGGTTCGAATCCCGGGTCGAGCAAAAGTATGTTTCGTATCTTTCGAACATAGCTCGGGTTTGTGATCTTCAATCTGCATTAGGCAAGCGTGGTGATTAAGCCTAATCCCATCATAGTAGCGATGACTTGATTTCTATGATGGAGGCCTTTGCCCTGCAGTGGGACAGTATATAGGTTGATACTTGTTTTTAGTACTTTATCTACTTATGCCATAATTTTAAATTATATTCATTTTTATTCTATACTTGTAGACTTAGAGTCTATCTGCTGCACTCAGAGACGTCATCAAACCTTATGCTCATTATCTTAATTATGGATAGTCTTTATGTCTATTAAAATAAAGGTCAATATAAGGTTTAAATAACGTTCGGTAATATGATTGTACCCTCTACTAATAAGTGTAGTTTTGAAATATAAAATAATCCGCCGTATAAAATAATCGTTTGCCATATTTGATAATTTTCTTTTATTATTAGGCATATCAATTCTTTTCAGATATACAAATATTTTATTAGTCGCAGCATTTATTTTTACCAGTAAATCTCAAGATAATACGAAGTTGAGAACCTCGGCAACTACTAGAAGTATGTTACGAAGTTTCTTCGTATCGCTCGTGGCAATGCTTGATTTTCAACTTGATGTTTGACTTTTTACTTCATTTAATATTAGAGTACTTTGAGAAGGGTAGCTGTGGGCTTTCTGTCAAACGCAAGTGCTCCCACTTGGGGAATAGAAATGGTGAAAGGAAAATAGTGACTTGAACTTTTTAGGTCTTTGTAGACTAATGCGGAACATACACACAAACATAGACGTACAAATATGAAGCTGCACGTCTATTTATCTGTCATATCCCTTATTAATCTTCTATTTCTATCTATCTTCTATACTATTTATAAAGAGATATCTTCTATAGACAACGACAAGGCTTATAGGTAAACCGGAAACACGAAACGCTTTCGCGATGTAAATGGACACAGCGCCATCTATTGGTTCATTCAGAAATGCCCGCCATCACTTCGCTTTGGGACCGTAATTCAGAAATTACGGTCCCGAAGCGAAGTGAGGGCGGGCCATTAATTCACAGTATAATTCCGAAACTATTCTGTGAAGGTACACAATTAAAACTCGCTGGATATAGATTAGATAGGTATATTTTCTAAACTATTAATAAAAAAGGGGGGCGTCACCCCAGAACACCCAGACCCAAGAAAATGTATAATACAAGAACGTTTTAGGGTTTGTCAGAAAAAAATACATTATTTTTTTTACTGCAGGGTTTCTTACTAGACAGTTTATATCTAACTACTTATATCTAACTCTTGGCAGGTTTCAAATCATTATTGGAAGTATCTTTTCTCTCGGAAGATATTGAACACGGTGTCTTGGCTTGAAACTGAGACAATGATATTAAAATCTTCTGCCCACTGAACAAAAGCTCTTTACAAATGCATTAAAACTGTTCCTGAGATTTTATTTAAAAATACCATTTTCAGGTGCATTTGCAGTAATCGTAAAAATTGCAGTCAGTTTTTGTGTTGATATTATATTTTCTCACGTCCGACTGATACCTATAGTCGTCTTTCACAAATTTCTAGGCGTTCATCAAGTCTACACTATGATTTTTGCCTTTTTCAAAAAACTAGATCTCTTTAGGAATACACTACAATAAATTAACGATGATCTGTCTATAGATATGTGCGGAAACAGGAGTCCCCTTTACATTACATTTATTTGATAGTGAAATAACAAATTTAAGGGAATATACTTGGACAAAACAAAGCCAACCACGTACTCATTTGTGTGGCGACAATCGCTCAACGTAATCCGTCTTCTGTACTGCCAGCTATTTCATAAAAAAGTGATTACTAGTATAGAAAACAGTGACAATAGTTTAATACTCTTTGCAAGCTTTTTAATAGTATTGGTTATTATTTTTATTATCATCGTTAACAGTGCTGACTAACAATTTTCTAGGTCAACTATCGATAGTTTCGTTGTCTCTAGCAATAACGATTCCGTAATTTGTCAACGCTCACGGAATTCCGTTGGCATGTCTGCGGCGCCAGTAAACAAGTCTTTCATTGTCGGCTATCAGCGAGATCAAACGTTAAATACTTCCTTTTACGTCACGGGGTGACCCGGTCTTGCCTTGCGAATTTCAACCTTATATCTTGATTCTAGTATCTACAGGCGGACAATAGAGAATGTTATCTAATAGTTTTAGAAAATTGCTTATACTCGTACCTATTGTCTCGGTAGAGCTTACATCTATACAAATACACAACTTTTTGTTTCATTAAACAATACCAAGTACCTATTTATAAATTTATAGAAAAGTTGCTTATGACGTCACACTACAACACGCAATGATATATATGATACATGATCTTATTATGAAATATGGAAAAGAACTTACTTACGCGTTAAGTCATAATTCTAATCCGTGTATTCACAAGATTTTTCAAATGAAAGCTTATTTCTTCCACTAACTTGGTGGCAAAGAAAAACATCGTGAGAAAACTTGCACATAATAATGATCCATCAACATCACATAATTTAACTATATATAAAAAAAACAAATATATAAAGCATAAAACGAGCTCTGAAGCAACGGTACTGGACGATCCGGGGATATACTATACGTATACCAACGACGACGATAGGCTTAGATTAGTTCGACTCTCATTGTCCTTTCTAGGCGAATGTGTCAATCACCCCAGAACCATTTTTATTCCGCCCTCCACGGCTAACGCCCTGACGTGTATTTCGCCCTTGGGGCAAGTTTCAGATCTTTTACGATGTAATTAATTCTTGGGACGTGTGGATATATTTTTGGCTACATTGTAAACTGGTGACTCGTATTGGGAGTGTAGTAAGGCTTGGTTTTAAACGACAAGTTATTAAGCCAAGTTAACAGAATACATTTTAAAGACGTGCTTTATCTGCAGTCGTAAAGGAGAATGCAACTGGCGCCTTTTATAACAGACTTAGGACTCATATTTTGAGTTTAATTAAAATCAGTTACATAGTGAACAAATTTTAGATTTTATCGTCGAGACGAGGCGTATCTTTATATAACACTAAGGGTGCTACCATCCCAATCGATCATGACAAATTGAGAGCATTGATCAACGCCGATCGAAGTTGTGCGACGCCGGTTAGCTTTTTGATCGACAAATACCGTTCGATTGAGAAATCAATTGATTCCATAGGTCGAAGTAAGCGACAGTTGTTACATATTCAATATAAAAAAGTATCTTGTATCATAAACCTCGAATTTTTGAGAGAGCAGTAATAGCGATGTCGCTTAACTCGGAGGCTAAGGGGTTAAACTTTAATCACTTAATCTCATTCATTAGTTTCTTTCACATAAGATAATCCTAATCTTGTAGGAGGACTATAGGCTACGGCCTTATACAATGTTATTGTATGCGTTTTTGCTACGCGTGTTCTGAATTTTTCTACGTGCATAACCTACAAATGAATTTGTAATCAAACATTAATTTCTGGCAGTCAAGATTTCATTTACATATGCTGAAAAAAAATGTAGACGAACAGACAGAGACAAAATATACCGTCGCGTTTAATTTTCTACAACGATAGTCTAGTCTGCACATAAGTCGAATCGAAAAGTTTGCTTCAATTCATAGCGAGAGCGGAACGTCTGCTCCCGTCAGTCGCCGTAACCAAATTAACTGAGTAGTTAGTTGGTGACGTGCAAGACAGCTACAATAGTGAAAGGGTGTGGGAAATTCTGATTTTGCGGACAAACTTATTGTTTGAAATGTCAATTAATTAACAAGTCTTTTGATTGTTTTTTTTTTCTATTCTATCAGTTAACAATAACCCTCATTCAAAATCTTTTCTCCTACCAAGAGAACAGCTTCCAGGCACAAGTGTCACTCACATAACTCTAAACTTCGAAGTCAAGGAACTATGTTGCACACATCCTCCCAAAATAGTTCTTAACTGCTAAGTTTGCTACCAAAATATATTAACATACAAATAGGTAGGTACTTATTCACTTGTTCTACGAGACTACATGAATGAAGTAAAGCCAAAAAGAAACGTTTATAATTTTGCTCTTTATGCAGTCGAATACGAAAAACATCACATTTCATTCTTAGATCGAATCAATCGCAAACTATTATTTTTCCATCATCATGTAAAACAGATTACCATCGGGTCACTTGCTCATTTTTTGCCTTTTACATAAAATGAGATAACAATAAACGAATCAACTGATATTTAGAATGCGATGCCGAATGATTTGTACCACGCAGCCCAACCTTTTGATTTCCATTGAATAATTATTGTGTTACTTTGTTGGTGTTACAAGGTTGTCATTGCAACCTTGTCAAGGTTCTCACAGAGTAAAATTACGTTGGTTTACAAAAAAGCAAAGGTTTTGTATGTACATCGTTCATAACAAAATTTCAGAGCATATTAGGTACTCTTCAAAAATAAAATTAGATACGAGCCTAACTCAAAGACACATAACTGAATCTTCAATAAGTTGAATACGAGTAAGAACACTTCAAAAGAATCTGTCCTTTTTAAATTGCCTCCAGCCGAAGTACTTTTGGAGGTTCTCTGGCAAGTTATTCAATGTTACTCGAAACAACGAATAAGTTAGAAAGGGCATGCGTCTCCCGAGCACTGGAGTCGAGGAGTTGAGTTGAGAAATGTTCCTTGCTAACGTATTTGTGCTTTTAATAGTATTAAGTGGGAACTCCCTTGCCGCTCCGTGGATGGAATTTCGTAGTAAGCAAGTGGCACGCTCTGAGAGTATTATGATGAGCGGGCCTAAAGGTACTTCTTCGTGGAATTTACGGTTCAGGAGTATTTGTCGAACAACAAAGCCGACCCGACAAATTTAGTTTGTGATTCTTGGATATTCGTCCACATATCGCTGGATCAGGTAAGCGTATTTTCCGCGCGTATATGGTCGTTTCAGCATTCGAGTTTACACGCGTTTAAACGCGTTTCGAAAAACCAGAGGAGCGTAAATGTTCGTATTTCAGCGTGTTCCGAGAACCGAGAAATATCTCATTGCCGTAACGTTTTCATAGCAACGTTTTTCTGTTAACGATACGAGCTTCTAAGCGCGACAACTCTGAATCACGCTTGAAATAAAACAAACTTATACGCGCATATTTAACGCTAGTCTAAAATCTCACTTAATCTAAATTGTATAAGGGCTGCAGAAATATTTCTGATAGACATCGATAAACCTTATTATACAAATCGAAAACTCGAAACACAAGCACGATGCAATCAACGCCCAGCGCCATCTATCGGTAGACAATGGAACTACTGTCCCAAAACGAAGTGAGTGCGGGCCACTAGTAGTACAAAGTTATTAAAAAGATGTTACTGTCTATCGGTTCATTTCATATCGCTCATAGTGATAAGGCCGCCTTTGTTGTACATACATTACTCCTAATATAACTAGTTTTTAAGTTTGAAGCTTTATATTTGTGTGCTATAAAAAGCATATTCATTCATTCATTCATTCATTCAGTACTTTGCTGTCCAGTTATCTAGTTATAACTCATAATTGTGTATGTATGTAGGAATCCTATTATTGTAGTTAACCTTGAAAGTTATACCCTTGGGTATTACCGATTTTTTTATTGCTTCTTGTTCGATATTCGTAGATGATTTAGTGTTTCGGAGGGCCGTTAAGCCATTAATCTTTGTTACTTTAATAGACGCTATAACTAGACCAACTTTTAGCCTTCGAGGCGGTTTGAGGCTGACTGGGACATAACTTAAAAGGGTTTATTAAGTGTAAAAAGGGAGATATCTGTGAAGGTTTTCGGGTCACTTATGGTAAGTTACTAGTACCTTGCCTTGATACGAGCATAATTCCAGATAGTGGCTCGAACTCACATAAGTTTCACATTGTAACAATAAATGGCGCTGTTAAAGCCGTATATAAATAAAAATTAAATATGGGTAATGGTAACCTCTTTATCAATAGGATAATAATTTAGGATAAGAAATGTGTTTTTTTCTGCGAAAACATCTGAACTGACTATATCCATACTAATTTGCGAAATTAAATGCGAAAGTAACTCTGTCTGTCTATCTGTCTGTCTAACTCTTTCATGCCAAAACTACTCAACGGATTTAAATGAAATTTGGTATCCAGATAATCTAGACCCTGAGAAAGGACATAGGCTACTTTTTATTGCGAAAAGGGGGTTGTAAGGGGTTGAAAAGGGTAAAAAGTTACTTTTCCACGCGGACGGAGTCGCGGGCGGCCGCTAGTAAACAATAAAAGGTACCTATATCTTATGTTAACATAACAAAATTCTCTAAGACATTTTAGTACTTTTCATAAAAGCATTTTCCTTGTGGCTGGAGGTCAAGGTATCAGGTACGTTTTAAGCAAATAAATGATTTCCAATTCCTGAAAACAAAAAGGTGATTTCTCGCATTGCGTACCCTTTCCAACTATAACTATACCTGTCCCATTTGTGGCCAGACACACAGAGTCAACCAATATTTCAAAACTATGCATGTATTACTCTCGGATCTCGTGCAGGTGGCAGCCATTTATGATACATGCACTAGGCACAAATTGAGCCCCAGGTACTGCAGACTAACTTCAACATGATTTAGGGCTCGTAACTTGGTGTTTACCTTGTTAGGATACACCACTTTATATAAGTAAACAGTAAAGAAATCGGTTACATCTTCTTCTATATTCTTTATATAAATATAAAGAGGTTAATCTTATTGGCAAAGAAAAACTCTGGTTTTACTATATTGTTAAGTTCTTTTGTATTGTTATGATATCTGCCCTTATTTCTATTAAATAAACAATCAATTAATTTATTTATTACATGATTATAGTCCCCGTCAGAGCTTATAGGTAAACCGAAAACACGGAATACTTGCGCGATGTAATTGACTCCCAGCGCTACCTATTGGTAGACAGTGGAATTCTTTTCCCGAAACGAAGTGAGGGCGGGCCACCAGCGATTGATAAATGTTAATCAATATGTGATAGACCAGGTGGTAGACGAGGAGAGGGGTCACTCGATAGATTACCGCCGTCAATAGAAGCCCGCAACACCAGTGGTTAAACTTGTATGGACCATTAAAATCTTAAAGAATCCACACCCCCAACCCATCCCCCCTTAAGGGGAACTTAAAATTGGAAGGCGAAAAATGTCAGGAACATTGGACTGGCATCAAATCAGCAGAACAACTTTTTAAGCTTGCCATGGAGTAAAAGTGAGCCAACCTTTGTGAGATTTTTCGTCGTTTATTTCAATTACTTTATGATAATTCAAGTATGACAAAACTTACCATCTTCATTTTAGTTTAGTTTCATGAAAAAAGGTGAATCTAAGATGAGATGCATAATTTGAACAAGTCCAAACTAGCTCCAGCAACTCGTTAAAGTTAGCTTTGCCGTTTTGCCATTCAATCCTTTTTACATAAGCTGTTACTTTAGTAAAAAGCTTCAATTTTTCTTGAGCGATATGTAAATTGTTTCCAAATTGCGTAGAAAAAAATATCACGAAAATTTTTTTAAGACTTACGTGACTTTGGTGTTTTTGTTATGCTAGAGCTGACAAACGAGCATGTGCGATATTGAATTATTACCTGATGGTAAGTAATGAGTCGCTAATGCGTTGCTGGCTTTTTAGAAGGGAATATGATGGTGTCTAGAATTTCTTCGTTGTGAAACCAAAATCTACTATGTGCACTTTTTTGAGATTTCTACTTTTTGACCGTAGCATACTAAAGTTAAGATAACGACGTTACCTGATAGTAATGAAAAGTACGTCGATAAGAGAACTTGATCTTACTGCTGCATTTTGAGGCGTGAACTTTGATAGTTAATTACTAAAATCTTGCGATGATCGTACAACGATGATTATTGAATGTAGGAATTGTGTCAAACCACTGAATGTTAAGTACCTATGTGAGGTGTCTGCATGAGGCAGATACAGGAAGACGAGCCGCCGACAGATCACCTGATGGTAAGCGATCACCGCCGCCCATGGTTACCTGCAACACCAGTGGTGTTAAAAGTGCGCTGCTTACCTTTTAACCCCCTTCCCCTGGATTAGGAATTCTGACACTAGAGTGGTATTGCAGGTGTGGGCGGCGGTAATAGCTTACCGTCAGGGGGTCCGTCTGGTCGCCTGCCACCTGTAACATTAAAAAAATGGCGGGCTGCCACGGACATGTTGCGGATGCCCGTCAAACACTGATGGAGTTGTTTTTTTGTCTGTCGTGTGCACTGGAAGTGAAGCCTTATTCCTTTCCGTTATCGTTCGCGGACATATTGTCATGAACATTACTTACTCTCATTACATTACATTGTGCATTGTAAGCACATGCTTGAATTTACGATTACACCGCCACCTATCGGCAGTAACTTTCGAGTGGCGAGAGCGATAACCGTAAATCTTTCAGACAATATCCGATCGGTGATGATGTTTAGTTTCATCGTGATTCCTATAGGTGAAACCTGTTTACGAGTACTTTTGTGGCGTTTTATATGAGCCGTAACTTCTACTTATCGTGTGAGTGGCTAGCTCTGTTAGAATTTTAAATCATCCCTTTCGCCTATCTCTGGGGTCTACTCCGCCAAACGATATCGAATTATTCGTAACGATACGTCAGTTCATACAAAAACCCTACTCTAACACAGCTCAAAATACGAATAATTGAATTTGACAGCTTTACAAACGTCAAGTCTCGATATCTCGAGACGATACTCTTAACGATACCATCAGAGACGTCGTCGGAATGTTCGTCCATTTGATGTTTGTGAAGCTGTCAAATTCAATTATTCGTATTTTAAGCTGTGCCAGAGTAGGGTTTTTGTATGAACTGACGTATCGTTACAAATAATTCGATATCGTTTGGCGGAGTAGACCCCCAGGAACTTGCTTCTACATACAAGATACGTCTTGATGGAGTATTTCGCTAGTCTGGTAATCGTATTAGAGGGATAGCCATCTAACTTAAGTAACCCTTAAAAACGGCTATTGACACGACGATTATTTTAAGTAGGTAGGTACATTGTTTTGTACTTACAGTTTAACGTTTACAGTCCGCCAGTGAGCACTGAGCGGAAAGTACATAACAATGGAAGTACTGTAATGTGTGGAGTGCATACGTATAAAACGCTATTTGTCCTTCAATGTGTATTATTTTATCTTCTGAAATAAATATTGATTAGTTTCTTAATACACACTAAGGCTCCGCCCTTCTAGCTCCGTGGTCTTACGTTTTTCTTATCCCAGTACAACAATGTTGTTGATGAATTATAAATCAAAACTAATCTGTCTAGGTGGTCTAAAGGTAGACTTGGTTTAAAAATGATGCTGTCACTTTCATGAAAATCACAAATGACGACAATGACAGCATTAGCTTTAAACCATGATTAACTTTAGTGTCCGTTTTGTAAGTGCTTGCTCAGATTCGAACTACGACCCCCTCATTCTCATCCAATGAGCTCCCATCGCTCTATTTGAAACACCAACCAAAATGTACCTTTTAAAGAAAATCAGTTTGAAACTAACAATGAACGAGAACCAAAAGTAAACATAACTTTGTTTATCCCTATCAAAAAGTTCCATGCAAATAAAACTTAATACAGTATTATGTTATCTAAGAACATCGAAACTCACCAGACCATTACGAGATCAGAATGGCAGCTGTTCTCTAACTTCAATCGACATTAAGATGGAGCGCAACCAGATTTGGGAATGTAATCACAGCTTCATCAAATCAGTGCCGAACTTGGTAGACTGCATTTTAGTGTCGAAGGTTAGAGCAAGCGTTACCAGACGTCCCGATTTCAAAGGGACAGTCCCGCTTTCAGAGGGACATTATTTTTTTCTATATTGAGGACAATCAAGATGACCTCACTCCGACTGATGGTAAGCGGCCGTGACATTCCCGCTGTTTGAGATAAAAAAAAATTACAGAATTTTTGCGTATGCGAGCTATGCTTCGATATGAATGGGCCAGCTCGACCGGAGTGGCACCACGGCATCACCTAATAAGACTAGTGTAAAGCAGCGCTGTGTTTCGTCGTTTCGGTGAAGGTACTGGAGGCCATTGGATTGGCAGCGCAATTGTGACTCCGCTGGTATTTCGGGTACCTAAGGCGGCAGTAACCGCTTACCATTAGGTGCTCCGAAGTCCGATCCGTCTGCATGTCTGCCACTTACCATATTTGCCAGGATGCGCCTCTTGTACCAGCACTCGCTCGGCAGAACACAGAGCAGGCACCACGCCAATATATAAAATGTAGTTTAAATATCAGATATAGGCTACAATGAAATTAATATTATTCAAAATATATACCTAACGATAGCCCACCGAATTAGCAAACTGAAGTGGCAGTGGGCTGGTCACATTAGCCGCAGAACTGACAACGCTTACGTTAGAGCCGTAAAGTCCTTGAGTGGAGACTGCGACTCGATAAGTTCGTAGTGTTGGACGCCCTGCGACAAGATGGGATGATGACATTCGAAGGCTAGCTGGAGTGGGCTGGATGAGAGTGGCCGAAAATCGAGAGCAGTGGCGTGCATTAGGGGAGACCTATGTCCAGCAATTGACGAGTGTGGGTTGCTGATGAGGATGATGTTACATCACTACAAGGTGGAACCGCGGGGTAAAATCCTTCCTATACTACGAAATATCCTTCCCACTACCGTCTCTTTAAAAGCTGAAGAACCTTAACCACCCACTTTTTAGTACGACATAGTTAATTAATTTAGGAAGAACACATCTTGATCCGAGCCATTATTACGGCTCAAGGAGGCTAGGTCGCCGTACATATCACGACTTGTTTTGCTACGTTATTTATTAACTAGAGAAGTTATCTCTTTGGGTACAGTGTTATTGTCATATTGTTTTTGTGTCTGGCTTAATTGTACCTATTTGTCGAGTAAGAATATGTTTTTGTAAGTTAGGTTGTACTCTTTATAAAATCTACATACTTAAAGCAACGGGTAGGGCTCTACTAGCGAGACTAATTGATTTAAATTGTCAGCTACTAAGCTGGATCTATTTAATATATTTTTAACAATCCAAGCTTCAGGCCACTCGAGAAACACTCTATTTTTATTAAATAATAGTGTAGGTACTACTTTTTGGGTCTGGTTTTGCGCTTGAAAGCACTCAAAAATACAAATTACGAGTTTTTCTTTTTACTATAAAATATTGAAACAGAAATTAACGAGACGTTTATTATTAAATGCACTGTATTGTACTTACTGTTTGACGTGTCGGCTACATTGCAGCCTCCTTGGTCGCAAGTGGACTGAAAAAAAAACTATTTTTTTCTTTTGACCCGAAAATTCCTCACATTAATACTAAAACAGCATTCATCGCGGTTCAACGAATGGACGGGCACCTGTATGTAATTCGCCTGGAGCTACGGGGTTACTGGGTCGGTCGGAGAGCTCTCACAGCTACACCGTGTATTTTAGGCTGTGCACAAATGCAACAAAGAACAGACTCAGTGTTCCGATCATGATTCCAATGATTCGGAAATCATACAAAATACCTACCTACCTACATTAAAAACTCGATCGATTTCATAGGCTATGCCCAAAAAGGGTAACATGATGTACAGGAATATAATTGTAACACCTTATCTTCATTCATGAATGCAATTTAAACGTGTTTTGACTTTAGATTTCCAAACTGGCCGAAGGGAATTCTAGCGACATAATGAGTTGGTGACACGTTTCGCTACATGTTACTTTTGTGTCATATTTTATAACAATGGCTACTATCGTGGTATATCGAGCATATTTAACTCTGCCAACGTCGAGGGATTAAAGAGACACGTTATTCAAAATAAAATAAAATTGACCGGTGAGATGAGATTATATTCTTCTTGTGTCGATTAAGAAACTCTCTTATTTACTACTGTAGGCCCGCCCCTACTTTGTTTCGGGACAGTACTTATAGATGGCGCTAGGGCGTTGATTGTGTCGCGCTTGTGTTTCGCCTTTTTGGTTTGCCGGTGTCTATATTTTTTATCTCTTTATAAATAGTATAGAAGATGACGGGAACAAAACTTTTATATAATAAACTAGTGGCCCGCCCTCATTTTCGCTTCGGGACCGTAATTCAAAGATGAACCAATAGATGGCGCTGTGCTCGATTACATCGCGCAAGCGTTTCGTGTTTTCGGTTTATATATAATAGATAGATATTACCGGGTGTACATTTTGTACATAGTGGTTGTATTCGCCTCATGCGCGTGAAGCCTAATTCTCACTTTGGTCAGGTTTTACCGCGCTCGAGTCTAATTTTAATGCTTTAATTAATTTTATTTCATGAATAGAGGAATGCGAAACGAGTTTAACTTGTAAAGCAACGGGCTCAAGGTTTTACGAAACCGGCGCGGTGTTAAAACAGAGGTTTTTAACACTAAATTATTATAACCTGTGGCTGCACATTTATTACGGACTAGGTGTTATAGTCTGCAGCATGAAACAATAGCGATGACCTTGAGTGCGCAGTAACCAATTTTAGTAGAAAGTCTTATTTTTACTTGTGCGCAAAATAATGGTCATCGCTATTCTTTCATGCCGCCAGCTATACCCGCGACTTAGTCCGCGTGGAAAAGTATCTTTTGGACGCATTATTAATTTTTTAATAATTTTAACCCCCTATTTTAACCCCTTAAAACCCCCTTTGCGCAATAAAAAGTAGTCTATATTATTTCTCAGGGCCTAGACCATCTGTATACCAAATTTTATTCAAATCCGTTTAGTAGTTTTGGCGTGAAAGAGTAACAGACAGAAGAGTTACTTTCGCATTTATAATTGTTAAGTTAGGACTAGGATAGGCGATCGACGAGACACCTGAGTGACACGACCGAAAAGGGATCAGACTCACTCAGTATTTATAAAAGAGCAAACATAAATAAAAATAAGGTCAGAACGAAATTCGCTAGCCACAAAGTTACTTACCTATTGATAACTTGCCCTCGTCACTGACCACTAATAAAAAAACTAAAAGTTACAAGAAAAATGGTCAATATTTATTGTTGGCTTTCTTTGATGTCCGTCACTACAGCATATACTTATTACGTAACAAAAACTGAGCGTAGAATTAATAAAGTCCGAGACACTACGTCCTTTGTAGTAGGTTCTTTAGAAGAGGAAAATTGGTCGTGTATAAAGCGAGAAACTGTCTTAGTTTCTCCGTCTAATCAGCCTATTTATGGAGTCCTTCCTCCTTTTTCTTCTTGTTCATGATACCGAGAATAAGCTTGCAATGTCCTTTAATTTGTCCTCTCCTGTGATTAAGGATGGCTATGGTTGTGTTTGGTTTAAAATTTACGATTCGGATTGTTTTACGGTACATATGACAATACTATCAAAGTAAAAATATTAAGGAACTAGAGTAACAAAGAAAAAAAACGTATCTAACTCCAATTTTGTCAAATTTACCCAAATAACATATTTAAGCAATATTAACAACTTCTTTTATCAACCATTCTGAACATCACTTGCATTACTACTTTTGAAAATTCTTCGATTTTTTTTTCAGCTCAATAAAAGATAGGTAATCAAATCTCGTCACTCTTGTATGAAAATTTGTTTTTTTAGCGAAAAGTCATAGAAGAAATGTTGTTCAGACAGATTGTAGAAGACGTGGTAAAGGGCTATAAATGTTCACAAATACACCCTGTTTATAGTTATACAATTCCATTTCTTTGCCGACCCTTGTAAAATGCCATGTTTATAGCTCATACATTAGGCAAAATATTCATAGAAGCTGCATTATGCTCGTCAATCTCCCACCAGTTAGCTAAGCCGTCCGAAGAGATGCGAACCACAGACCCTTGTCAGATAATTGTACTTTATGAGGATAGTGGTGTGCTAGAGCCTGCCACTCGTCTCATGAAGTCACTTTGCGATTTAACTCATAGTTAGGTATACCGCGGAAATCGATGCAATGGTAGTTTAGTGGATAAGAACGTGTCTTCCATACTGGGGTTCGTTTATAGAATCCTAATATGCACATATGGATTTTTCAAATCTATGTGCATATTTCTACTAGAAGGAAAACATCATGAGAAAAACTGCTCATTTCGAATAGTTTCTGAAACATGTAACCATGATTCAATAGGGGAGTTGACAGGTTGGCTAACACTGTTGGCAGCACATTTTCGACTCCACTGGAGTTACGAGTCGATGCTGTTGCCACCATCAGATTCGTAACATCAGGAGATCTGTCTCCTCGTCAGCCATCATTTAAAAAATATAAGATTCCTTAGCTCACCATGAAGCTATAATCTGTCACATTTTTTGTAGATCTAAAAATTTTATACATGACTTTATGGTCTGGCACTATCTTCAGACAGAAAAGTAGAAGCCACTCGACCAATTCATTCACTCAAACACATTCTTTCTAATGTTACTCGAGTTACTTCACGGATTTGAATCGCATCACTAATACAGAATAGCAAAGGAATATTTCTTATGATAATTTGTATGTTTTGCCATACTTTGTGTTAGGCTTTTCTTGCAAATGTGAAAGAGACCGGACGCAGTAAATAATAATCTAATAGCTGTATCTTTAGATGGGACTATTTATGTGGGTCAGTTTCTCAAAAGACAGAAAGAAAATATTTGTCAGAAGCAAGGATGGGAGGAAAAGTTGTGGCCATCAATATCTGTATTTATAAAGAGATAACTTCTATAGACAACGACAAGTCTTATAGGTAAACCGAAAACACGAAACGCTTGCGCGATGTAATTGAGCACAGCGCCATCTATTGGTTCGTTTCTGAATTACGGTCCCGAAGCGAACTGAGGGCGGGCCACTAGTCTACAATACAATAGATGTTTATAAAGTTATTTTGAATGTTTTGTAACTATGACAGTAGGTGCCTGGTGGGACAGGGGACTGCCTAAGGGTTGCTATGGTCAAACGGCAGTCGCTTTATTATAATAGGGTATTTTACGACTTTTTTAAATGTATTGTAAAGTTTTTGAAGTATGAATCACAGCTCCCTTATCATTTTTTATCTATCATCGTTAATTCGTTAGTTCCAAAGATATAGATGTGCAAAGTTCCCAGTTAGAAAAGGAGAGCGATACGCTAATTATAACGTCACTAGGCTATTGCTTCCTACAAGCACCGTACAAAAATTTGTTTAGGAAAGAGACAGGTAGATATAATAAAAGTTTGTTTCTCTATAACTTTTCAACCTTGACTTGTATTCAAAATGTTTCTTCAAGAATTCGTACATTTATACAGTAAATTATCGAGTCTAGCTATCGATATCGATATTTCAAAACAGTAAAATACCCTATTATAGTCCGCAGATCTAACAATAGTGATGACCTTTAGTTTGCGCAGTTGTAAAAAAATAAGACTTTCTACTAAAATTGGTTTCTGCGCACTCAAGGTCATCGCTATTGTTTCATGCCGCAGACTATACCAGACTTCTCAAATCCGCGCAAGCGTAATGGCATACTTCGGCCTCCATAAGCGACGCAACTAGAGAAAAAACTCATTGCCGGCTCATGTGTTTCCTTTATACTGCAATATCCTCCTTTAAACGAAGCGTGAAGCATCTCGCGGGCCAGTATGACATTGCGAACGGAAATGATGCCGTGCTATCGCGTCCGGTTAATGTTATTGCAACTTGGGCTCTCCCTTTGCTTACCATCAGGCTGAGGTGAGGCAATAAACTGTGCCACTATAAACATTAGACACGCTAAAATGTTGATGGAAAAGGCGGCTGTTGATGGAAACTTTGTTTTGCCAGATTTTATTTTTTATTTAGCCATAAGTTGATTCAAATACTCAAGTTTAGATGGATATAACTGTTAGTTAACAGTTATATCCATCTAAACTTGAGTCTTGAGAATTTGTTTATTACACCTTCTACATACCTACAGATTATACTTATCTGCGAAAATTTCTCGTCATTTCACGCCTTCCATTCTAAACAACATTGGTACCTAACACAGGATGTACCTATATGTGGGCTTTTACTATCCTATAGCCACATCTTCCAGAACATTATTAGTTACACGACTTTTGAAAATTCGTCGAAATTTTTTTGACTTCCCATAAAAAATAAAAAAGTCACGTGACAGACGTTGTAGGTAGGTATGATAGGCTGATTTTTTTTATGCGAATTCCCAAAAGTCATGAAACAAATGTTGTACAGTCAGAACGATTGGTTGAATACGTGGTTAAAGGGATGCAAATATTCACAGATACTCCCAGTAGGTATACAGATAGTTAGACCAATAAAAATACAGATACTTAACGCATATCGACACTATCTTCCATCCAACCATTACGTACTCCGCTCGGTGACATTACCAACATATTACGCCACATGGCCTCCCCAATGGCCGCATAGAAGTGTGAATTTTACGTCCATTTTATCTTGAGTCGGTCCCGAGAAACTGCCTCGTTTTGTCGGCAAAGGTCGAAATAGAGTGTGCGTTTGTAGAAGTCATTTTGCGTTGCCGAGTTCAATTTCGAAGATATCAAAGAAACCATCTGCTGGCTTTTAGGGGGCGAATCTTGTTCCCATTTTTGCTTACTGTATGAAGTATTTTAACGTTTTCAATAACTACATTTAAACTTTTATAGACTATGTTGAAAAATAGTCAAGCACTTTAACTTGTTTTCGTCCACGTGTGTACTGACACCAATCAATCAGCCAAACGCTCTTCACTGCCACTGTAGAAGGGTATATACTCAAACAGGGTGTTTCTGTGAACATTTGCATCCCTATAACACGACTCCTTCCAAACATTCTGAACAACATTTGTTCTACGACCTTTGAAAATTCGAAAATTTTTTTCGACTCACGTCACGTCACGGGGTCGATGCCTTTTTTTACATTATAACAGAAAAACGAGCAAACATCTGCAACACTTGAGGTATAAATAAGGCATGAACTTCGTATGAAAAGTTATTTTTTTATGCGAGTTTCCAAAAGTCATGTTCTATGACTTTGTTGTTCACAGATACACCCTAGGAAAATGCAAATAAAGATTTTAAGCTCTTCCGATTTCCTGAATACAAAGACTTGTTCAACAAGTTGGTCCCTTTAGGTATAATTAATTAAAACGCGGATTAACGCGACATTTATTATTAAGTACCTACATTATTTTGTGCCTTCTGCATGACGTTTTGGGTGCTGTACCACCCGTTGTCCCCCGGCGTCGAATGAATTCCCGTCTTCATTACTTAATTATAGTTTTAATCTATTAAAAATAGCCCTGTCAAATTAGGGGTTTCATCTCGGAATGAAAGATACCCAGCTGTAAAAACCCATAGAAAATGAGATATTTACAAAAAAAGCGCAAATAACCGATTTTTGTGACCGTTGACCTTGAAATTGAATAGTTGCGTACACCCTACCATATGTAGGTTTTGAGACAACTTTTAGGGTGTCAATATACAAGTATTTACAGACTTACAGCTGGGTATCTCGAATTCCGAGATTCTTACCTAATTTAAGCTTAAATGAATGGACTAAAACGTAAAAACAATTGTAACACAAAGTGTAATACAAACTTTTCTTTTTCAGATACCCGACCCTGTACCAATCACATCGGACTAAATAAAAAAGTGTAACATACAAATGAAAACAAAAGTGCTACGAATAACATAAAACTATAAAACAATACAGTGTCGCCGTTGTGATGTCAGTAAATAACATAGTGATTGGTGCGAAAATGCAGTGGGCTGGAGGGGGGGAGGGAGGCGCGCTCATTGGCTGTCGCGGTGATTTAGAACAGTCGAGTCGCAGCTGTCATTAGAGTCGAACGTCAGGACCGTCAAAATGTCGGCAGGTAAATTTAGATTTTGAAAATATGTATAATTTTAACATCATAAAACTTTATTGCTTAGGTCTATAAGAAAATAAATTATTGCAACTACTAGACATTGATATTTGTAGAAAAGTCTCACAAATAAAAAAACTTCAGCTAGAACAAGAATAAAGTGTCCAAGTTAAAAACAAGGACTATTAAACTGATCATAATAAGTAATTTATTCAGGAAAGTTTTGCAAACTATGCTCGAAGTTCACAGTAAGAAAAGAAACTTTAATTTGTTATAAGTATTTTAGTAAGTACCTACCTATGTACGTACTGCTTATTTTAAGAGTATTCTTAATAAATTCTAATTCAATCGTAATTTGTTTGGGGAGTAGATATGAGTGGTTTTTTAAATGAAAAACCCGATAAATTGAATTGCTTGACGACTTTTAACGAGTGGATTGGATATATTGACATATCATTTTAAAATCACAAAGTTTCGTACCAACCAATGTCGTCAAAATTGGACCAGTCATCTACGTATCTGTTGGAATTTTCATTTGCAAAGACTCTCATTACTTCCCAAAAATGTAACCTAAGGATATTATGATGACTCCATACGAATATGACAGATAAATACTCTTTGTAAAGGGTTACAGAACTTCTGTATCAGCCTATATACTGTCCCACTGCAGGGCAAAGGCCTTCATCATAGAAATCAAGTCATCGCTACTACGATGGGCTACAGAACTTAATACTAAGAAATAATTGGCCATCAACCTTGCACCTTATACCTGGCTGAATATAAAGTTCAAAAACAATTGAATAGTATTGAGGATCTGTGTTCATTAAGTATCAGAAATTCATATGAGCTAACATAGTAGGTACCTACTTTTGCCGTTCATATTCGCATTCTAAAGGGACTCCCCGTCTTAATTAAGTAAATGGGTTCCGCAGGATAGGTAGTTCCCTCTCTGATGTAATGATAGTCATTGAGATTATGGAACCTAAGGATTAAGTAAGCTAACTAACTAAGTTGGTGCAGAGAACCAAAGTAGCCTTGGTCTTCGATATTAAGAACCTCTATCAAAAATAAAAGGCAAATTTCGAGCTAGGCCAAGCTAGTCCTCGACCGTTTGGCCATCAAAGCTACAAAGATATTTTAACCACTCGATCTTTGTTTTTTAAGTATTTATTTAAGACACTCACTCCGCCTGATGGTAAGCGGCAGTGAGATCCAAATATGAGGTTGACAGGCACAAAAGAACAGACCAAGTACTGTAGGTACCAATTGAGTCTGTCATTCTTTTTATGTCAGGAATCAACCATACCACTAAGTGGTCGGATTAGGACACGAGTACCCACGATCAGAATGATCAGCGATTTAGATCAGCTCGCTGACACTGCCTTCCTTCGGCACAACGACCCTTTTTTGAAGTGGCCGAGCTGCTAAGTCGATAAGTTTTAGTCTCGCTAATGATGAATACTAAATATTTTATGTTTGAGTACAACTACTCGTGGCTATAGTAACCTTATTTTCTCCCCAGGTTCGGCGGTCGCCATGATCGGCGCGAACCTTCGGTTCGGCTCCGCCGGTGCGACCAACTCCACCATACTGAACAACACGCGCCTCTGCCCGCCAGGGGGCGCTGCGAGCGCTGCGGCGCTGCTGGCGCTGTCCGGGCTTGGCATGTCGGCCAACTTAGCGCTAATGACTGTGATACTGAGCAAGAAGCAGTTGCGGCGGTGAGTGTGTTACTGTATTTAGGAAGGTAGTGACTTTGCCCCCAGGGGGCACCGTGAGCGCTGCTGGCGTTGCCCAGGCTTGGCATGTCGGCCAACCTAGCGCTGATGACTGTGATACTAAGTACGAAGCAGTTGGGGCGGTGAGTGTGTTACTGTATTTAGGAAGGTAGTGACTTTGCCCCCAGGGGGCACCGTGAGCGCTGCTGGCGTTGCCCAGGCTTGGCATGTCGGCCAACCTAGCGCTGATGACTGTGATACTAAGTATGAAGCAGTTAGGGCGGTGAGTGTGTTACTGTATTTAGGAAGGTAGTAACGTGCTACCTGGAGGCGCCGCGAGCGCTGCTTGTTCTGTCCGGGCTTGCTTGCTCCAGGCTTGGCATGTCGGCTAACACCGTTGTGGGCATTGTGGGTATGCCCATAACCTTGAATAGTTTCTTCATCAACTTAGGGCAATGACCTTCACTATTTCCTACGGAGATTTCCAGTCTAAGTGAGGGAGGGGGATTGAGATAGGTTGAGACGAGTGGTTGGAACTCCCCCCCAGTTTCTTTGTGATGACAAGCTCCCAGGGAGACCACCGTCGTAGACGATACGACGGCCCGCCGGTGGTGTTTAAGGTGTGCTCTGTGGTGTCTATGGTCAATTAAGCCTTGGCATCCCCTCAGGAAAATCCCCTGCTACGCCAATGCCCACCCACAACCTTTTTTAGGTGTGGATCACCGCCTGCGTTGAAGACTGTGATACTAAGCAAGCAGCAGTTCAGAGTGTGGTAATAGTACCACACTCTCAACTGCTTCTTGTGTGTTGCTGCTCTATGTCGGAAAGTATTGACTCTGCTCGCCAGGGGGCGTCGCCCGTCGGTTTAGCAACCGACAAAAACAAAACGAAACTCCTGGTACGCCATTTGTCCAAAACGATCTGATCGAAATACACAAAAGACATTAACGGCCACCGATATCGATGTCGTTTTGGTCTTAAATGACATTTCCAACTGAATTTATACCAAATGTTTGCAATGTGATATCCGATAAGCCATTACAATAAAATCAAAGTATCGACATATCTATAGCAATAAAAAAAACTCGAAAAAACGCTCAATTCGGAGTTGACGGCCACAACTGCCGCGTTGATTGTTATGATTTTATGTTATCGTTTATAGGGAGAGTGACGTGACGTATAGGTAATATTATGTACAAACACCACACATCACCACACAACCAGTCAAATTTCCTCAATTGATATTGAACCTTATGTGTTCGACAGTTAGATGATAGTCGATTGAAGAAATTTATCGGATTTGTGTGCTTTGATATGTAGCTGTACGTACCTTTTAAACAGCCAAAAGAAAACCTTATAGCATTAGCATAAAAGCTGAGAGGTTGATATTTGTTGCCGGCGACTGTAAATCTAATACCTAGTTAGAGTTCCCACTGCGTGATTCTGCATCTGTTTTACTGATAAAAATAATTTTAATGATTGTTGAGGAGGTAAAATATGAAATGGCTGAAAGAAACTGCTTTGAGATTGTTTTTGATTTAATAAGAGAATGTTTGTTTGTTATTAAAAGTTATTGTCATAAGAAAATTATATAAGGAATAGAAAAAGTATAGTTCACAGCTCTTTCTCTTTTATGCAAGGAGTCCGCATTTATTAATTTTAATAATATTTGAAGTAATTATTTTTTATAAGATAAGTATAAAATATAAACCATTGTTTGTTTAGTGTCGGAATCAAACACATAACTCTTAGAGCGTGAAGCATGCGCTCACTAAATGTGCAATCGTGCCAGTCAAATGTGACTGTCAAAAACAGCCAGTGTTCATACGCCATGCATTTGCATCGTATTACATGTAATTTTGCAAATATAAAGCATTGGCACGCAGTTATGGAGCTAAATAAGCTAGAATAATATGTGTAAGATGGGAAATTACCGTATTTTTTTGGTTCAGATAGTATAAAAAAGTAAATAACTATCTATTGTAGGTTAACGGCATTGGTAGACCGAAGAATCGTTCAACCAAACGACACATGAAACCAACGCGCTATTATTCAAGCCTCGAACATCACAATATCCGGGAAGCCGGTTAGAATCGTGCCGAATCTCCGCCCTCGTCTCGGATCGATGTACCTACTATCGAGGACAGTTACGGTGAAACATTTCGTAGCAAAAGCATACTGAGGGCCAAGTCTCGTGCACTCGACATTGAATTTTAAATTGGAGATTCTTACAACCCTCTAATTCGACTTCAATGTAGAGGGAACGAGAGTTACCCCCTGGTAAGCGTGTCAACCTGTCTACCGCAAAGCCAGTAGTCACGTTAACAGGAGGCGATAAATAGTAATTTGACAATTCCTTAGAAGACAGCCATAAGTTTCGACTTTTTCCATCGACCAAAACAGCGTGACGTGTTTGCTATACGTCACGCTAACGTTCAAACTGGCGAGAAGCGGCCGCGCGACGTGCCACACAATTTCGCCCTTATGGGTGTTCACCGAAATCGTCCTCGATTGTACGCTGCGGTCTAAGTTATGTTACCGTCGTTGTTACACGCCTCACGTCTCGCGTTGCAGCCATAAGCTGAAACTCTATTGACACTACCATCGTGGTTGGAGTGATTTGCGGACTGTCAAAACAATGAATCATAGTCGATGCGAATGGGTGCGGAAATCGTGTAATATGAAATTGGATTGTGTGAAGAATGTCATGACCGTAAAGGGGGTAAATGATTCAAATATGAATGACTGAGACAAATAAAAGAAGAAAACATACTGCGCCGACAGGCAGCACAGGACAGGACGATGATAGTGAAATTGGAGAGATTTAACAAAATCTTAAAAATATGCTATACAGAAATCCAGTGACAATTTAGGCGGTTTATCGCTCGGAACGATAAGAGACCGCCTACGCAAAGCGAGCTGGGAGATTTAGAATTAAATAAATCTTTAGATAAATAAAGTTATTTAAGTATTTATATCAGTCTACTTGACTGATTTCTTCACCTTAATTAGTGGACCTCGTTTTTTCACTTCTAAAATCGGACTCCGAGTGACGCTAATTGGTGACCTGTGGTCTACCTAAAATACCAATTTCTAGCTTTGATACACCTACTACAACAATGTATAATATAACCAATTTCCTTACCATAATTTTAGGATGGTTATGATACGGAAATGGATATTCACTGATCCGTGAAGCGAAGAGCTCCAACACGAATCCATCAGGAATTTTGTGCTCCAGCCAATATTATGAGACTAGATAGCGCCAATGGTACGTAATGGTCCGTGGATTATATTTTGCTATGAATAAAAAATTAGAAACATTTATTTGCTAAACACAAAATACCTACTCCACATTGCAGATAACAGTAACACAATAGCATAAAGTAACAGACAATTATTTAAAATAAACAATATGAACAAAATTGTATAAAGGGTGTATCAACATCAAAAACTCTGGACATATTATAGTGATCAATTGTGTACGCAAACATAGGAGCACTCTCTATTCTCATATTTCGATGGGACACTAGTGTGACACGACCGAAAACGGATCGGGCGCAGAACAAACGGCTTAACGTGCTTTCCGAGGCACGGGGGTACAAGACTGCCAGCTTCCAGACTTCCGGCTGACTCTAAAATTTCTCAACAGAAAAACTAAGGTACTTACAAAATATTTGGGCCGACCCTGGACCCCAATCGCAGCCGCCTTTTTAAAGAACGACCCACTACCCGCTGCGACACCGCGGCAATTCTTCTTCTTCTTCTAAGTCGGTATCACTCGTGACAGAGTGGTCGTGGTCATCACATCAAGCATTGGTAAGCTTTACTTTACAACACGCCGCCACTCTTCTCTGATTCCTCCTGCATTCATTAAGTGATAATGAGTCACTTGCGCTTATATCTGGTCAGTCCACCTCATAGGCGACCTTCCTCGTAGCCTGGTTCCCTCAACCTTTCCTTGGACAACAAGTCGCTCAATAGCCACCTCCCCTCGTGGCAATCCACTACTACAATAGCACGCTCATTGATAAAATCGCTCGGCTTATTCGTATAGGATTTGACCGCACTATATTGGATTAGTTTACCAATTCCGAGTTATCCGATCAGAGTCTCCAATTTCATAAAGATCCACTTTGTCTCTCTAAGCCGGGGTAGGGTTGCCAATTTTTAAAATCGATAAGCCGGACAATCTAACAGCCGGACAGTTTAATCAGCCATTTGGACGTGGCAAAAAGTGGTAAAACGTTGAGGCATTCTTGTTGGTATTAGAGGGTATTGTATTAGGGAGCTCTCGCCAATTTTCCTGTGTTCGTTAACTATCTGTCAGTCTGACTCGAATTTATGACTTGATAAAAAAACAAGCTTTGTTAAATTGAGCCGGTCATGTAATCATAAAATAATTAGACTCAGAATCTTTAGAGCTCGTTGAATTACATGCCAGACAGATCATCTTATCGTGTCACTCCCGCATACGTGCCTTAAAGTCTGTCTCTGTCATTTGAGCCAGCGTCCTGATGTTTATTAATTTTTGTGACGTAATCTAAAAGCCTGACCATGACCGGCTTTATCCGGACACCTGACAACCCTGCCAATATCATTTGGATATTTCTTTATCTGATTTGATTTCCTTTCTGATAAAAGTTTCAGCATTCCTCTCCACAGCCAGTGATACGTCAGCGATTTGTTTGAAGGTTAAAGATTGTTAGGAGGCATGGAGATTTGACACGAATCTATTTTGCTTAACAAATGGATAGAGATAACGACTTTGAAATATAATACTTAACAACACAGTAGATATGATGACTATAAAATACTGTATCTTACATCTCATCAAATAAGTTAAATGGTCTACTTATGAATTCAATAAAATTAATAACATTTTTGAAAATTGACGGCTGGATCAGTCTCCTTTTCTTTTGTTCAAGCTTTTTTGTTTGTATTAGTTTTCTGCCAATATCGATTTTTTTGCCATCAACCCAGCTAACTACAGACTAACGCTATAAACATACCTAAAACGATATAAATCATGGGAGAGCTTCGGCATGAATGGGCTGGTGCGACCAGTACCACGGCCTATCAGCAAACCGGTGTGAAGAAGCGCCTGCGCTGTGTTCCGTCGAGTGAGTGAGGTACCGTAGGCCCAATTGGGGCGAAAGAGGGCAGCGCTCTTGTGACTCTACTGGCCTTGAAGGTGTTTATGGGCGGCGGAAATCGCTTATCATCAGATGAACCGTCTGCTCGTCTGCCACTTATCACATTAAAAAGGTACGTTCCTAAAAAACGTGTGGTAGATAGCTCGCTGTGGTATTTACCTTTGACCATAGCTTTGATTTTTGTCAACATTTGTATCAGTAAAGCCGTACAGGAATTATGATGATGTAAAAACAATACCTAGATGATACGAAGCCCAATTATTTTAGGCTATAAATAGGGCTAAAGCAGCTACGAATACAAAATTAGCCTGAATGATGAAGCTAAAACTAAAGTAATCTGGTTCCCTTAGAAGATCAGATTTTCAAAGAAAATTGCAAGTTCATATTCGATTACAAAAGCGTCTGAAACGAAACATAATCAGTTTACTCCAAAACCTTCATTTCTGTTAGTGAAGGGTAATCAAATCTACACACAAGCCCGAACTCTGTACAAGAATTGGCTTGCGTGGTTAAAACTCGACTTCAAAGTGGCGAACCGTATTCAGATAGAAAAACCAGCCAAGTAAGTTCCGTAGCAGAAAATAACATTTTATTTTATTTTAGATCAGTTTACACGGACACTGGTTCCTGGCCTTTTTTGTGCTTGTTTATCTTTACAATGTTGTTTTTTTTGTAACTAAACAACAGACATGCATTTGACCTCGATTTCACCTGATGCTGAGTTTGCCCGTGAAAAGCCTATTCACTTGACTTATACAGATCCAGGTTATGTTGTTCAGGAAATACATCGGCGGGTAATTGAATTACAATCTTAATTCAAATAAAATTAATTCAACAACATTTTTAGGTACGAGTAGTCGTGCAGGGTTATTGTTAGTAGATTATGTTGTCTAGTAACATTCACTTTCATTATTTGAGTTGATTGAAAGAAAATTCTGGTTTAAGATCATTATGTAAGCTACCGCTGATTCGGAAAGTCGATTTCTACCGAGAAGAATCAGCAAGAAACTCAGTAGTCACTTTTTAGGGTTCCGTAGCCAAAATGGCAAAAACGGAACCCTTATAGTTTCGTCATGTCCGTCTGTCCGTCTGTCCGTCTGTCCGTCTGTCCGTCTGTCCGTCTGTCACAGCCGAATTTACTCGGAAACTATAAGTACTACAGTGATGAAATTTGATGGGAATATGTGTTGTATGAACCGCTACAAAAATATGACACTAAATAGTAAAAAAAAGAATTGGGGGTGGGGCCCCCATACATGTAACTGAGGGATGAAATTTTTTTTTTCGATGTACATACCCGTGTGGGGTATCAATGGAAGGTCTTTTAAAATGATATAAAGTTTTCTAAAAAACATTTTTCTAAAGTGAACGGTTTTTGAGATATCAGCTCTCAAAGTCGTAAAAAGTATGTCCCCCCCCTCTATTTTTATAACTACGGGGTATAAAATTCTAAAAAAAATAGAGGTGATGCATGCTAATTAACTCTTTCAACGATTTTTGGTTTGATCAAAGTATCTCTTATAGTTTTTGAGATAGGTTGATTTAACTGTAATTTTATATTTGCTGCTACGGAACCCTTTGTGCGCGAGCCCGACTCGCACTTGGCCGGTTTTTCAAATTATAATCATTACATTACAATTTTCATTCTGATAATAAAAAATATTATTAAGATTACAGTACCAGTATGATGTGTACAATGCTGTATATTGTTTAGATAATCGTCAAATTAAATTGTTGTCTTGATTGTCTGTCCTATGTATGTCGAAATAAATGTCATATTCATTAATTTATTTTGTGAAATAGAACGTAATTTTCATCCCTTATGATATTACCTATGTTAAGGCATGATTTAAATACTTAATACCATAGCAAATTCCGACTAAAAGTTTTCGTAACAACATTTTTAGGTACGAGTAGTCGTGCAGGGTTATTGTTAGTAGATTATGTTGTCTAGTAACATTCACTTTCATTATTTGAGTTGATTGAAAGAAAATTCTGGTTTAAGATCATTATGTAAGCTACCGCTGATTCGGAAAGTCGATTTCTACGAGAAGAATCAGCAAGAAACTCAGTAGTCACTTTTTAGGGTTCCGTAGCCAAAATGGCAAAAACGGAACCTTATAGTTTCGTCATGTCCGTCTGTCCGTCTGTCCGTCTGTCCGTCTGTCCGTCTGTCCGTCTGTCACAGCCGATTTACTCGGAAACTATAAGTACTACAGTGATGAAATTTGATGGGAATATGTGTTTGTATGAACCGCTACAAAAATATGACACTAAATAGTAAAAAAAAGAATTGGGGGTGGGGCCCCCCATACATGTAACTGAGGGATGAAATTTTTTTTTTCGATGTACATACCCGTGTGGGGTATCAATGGAAAGGTCTTTTAAAATGATATAAAGTTTTCTAAAAAACATTTTTCTTAAAGTGAACGGTTTTTGAGATATCAGCTCTCAAAGTCGTAAAAGTATGTCACCCCCCCCTCTCATTTTTATAACTACGGGGTATAAAATTCTAAAAAAATAGAGGTGATGCATGCTAATTAACTCTTTCAACGATTTTTTGGTTTGATCAAAGTATCTCTTATAGTTTTTGAGATAGGTTGATTAACTGTAATTTTTATATTTGCTGCCTACGGAACCCCTTTGTGCGCGAGCCCGACTCGCACTTGGCCGTTTTTCAAATTATAATCATTACATTACAATTTTCATTCTGATAATAAAAAATATTATTAAGATTACAGTACCAGTATGATGTGTACAATGCTGTATATTGTTTAGATAATCGTCAAATTAAATTGTTGTCTTGATTGTCTGTCCTATGTATGTCGAAATAAATGTCATATTCATTAATTTATTTTGTGAAATAGAACGTAATTTTCATCCCTTATGATATTACCTATGTTAAGGCATGATTTAAATACTTAATAGTATAGCAAATTCCGACTAAAAGTTTTCGTAAGTATATTTCTCACAATACGCAGAAGCTCGTTTATAATAAACTAGCGGCCGCCCGCGACTTCGTCCGTGTGGAAAAGTAACTTTTTACCCCACTTTTAACCCCTTACAACCCCTTTTTTGCAATAAAAAGTAGCCTATGTCCTTTCTCAGGGTCTAGACCATCTGTATACCAAATTTCATTTAAATCCGTTCAGTAGTTTTGGCGTGAAAGAGTAACAGACAGACAGACAGACAGTCAGACAGACAGACAGAGTTACTTTCGCATTTATAATATTAGTATGGAGTATGGATACTGGCAACATTTCAGATTTGTTAACAATTCTCGTTCGGGCCACCCCTGAATTGGGACTCTTTTGATTCCGTCCAAATGGTATATGCAATGTATTGTACAGTATTTTATATTAGGAAAAGCTTCCTGGAATTCCTTTCAGATTAAAGCACCCCTGGCTTATTTCGCAAATGGAGTGGCTTTAGAAATCGAAATCCTTTGGTATTTTGGCGGTATATCCGTCATGTCGTTTTTATGAAAGGTGGTTTTCTCAGCCCTTTTAAAGTTTAACCATTTTTACATAATACATTTTTATGACACAAAAAAAAATTCGACATACGAACAGACGACTCACCTGTAAGCACCTGATGGTAAGTAATCACCGCTGTCCAATGGGCATCTGCAACACCAAAAATTTATATTTAATTTTTTTTACCTGTTTATTTAGTTTTATTTAGAACTAGCGGCCGCCCGCGACTTCGTCCGTGTGGAAAAGTAACTTTTTACCCCCCTTTTAACCCCTTACAACCCCTTAATATTATTATGTGATAGCCTATAGCCTTCCTCGATAATGGACTATCCAACAGAAAAAGAATTATTCAAATCGCACCAGTAGTTTCGGAGATTAGCGCGTTCAAACAAACAAACAAACAAACTCTTCAGCTTTATTATATTAGTATAGATGTTAAGGCATGATATAAATACTTAATACCATAGCAAATTCCGACTAAAAGTTTTCGTAAGTATTTCTCACAATACTCAGAAGTTCATTTATAATAAATACTGGCAACATTTCAGATTTGTTAACAATTCTCGTTGGGGCCACCCCTGAATTGGGACTCTTTTGATTCCGTCCAAATGGTATATGCAATGTATTGTACAGTATTTTATATTAGGAAAAGCTTCCTGGAATTCCTTTCAGATTAAAGCACCCCTGGCTTATTTCGCAAATGGAGTGGCTTTAGAAATCGAAATCCTTTGGTATTTTGGCGGTATATCCGTCATGTCGTTTTTATGAAAGGTGGTTTTCTCAGCCCTTTTAAAGTTTAACCATTTTTACATAATACATTTTTATGACACAAAAAAAAATTCGACATACGAACAGACGGCTCACCTGTAAGCACCTGATGGTAAGTAATCTCCGCTGCCCAATGGGCATCTGCAACACCAAAAATTGATATTTAATTTTTTTTACCTGTTTATTTAGTTTTATTTAGAACTAGCGGCCGCCCGCGACTTCGTCCGTGTGGAAAAGTAACTTTTTACCCCCCTTTTAACCCCTTACAACCCCTTTTCGCAATAAAAAGTAGCCTATGTTCTTTTTCAAGGTCTAGATCATCTGTATACCAAATTTCATTTAAATCCGTTCAGTAGTTTTGGCGTGAAAGAGTAACAGACAGACAGACAGACAGACAGAGTTACTTTCGCATTTATAATATTAGTATGGATAAAAAAACAAGTTTATGTAGGTAAATAAGCGCACGAATTTCCGATCACAACTCATTACAGTTGTAATCAATACGAAATAACTGGGTTATTCTCATAAAAATGTCATTACCGTGGCCGTTTTCAAACCAATATACGTAGGTGCCTACATCAGACTCTGACATTAGAATCTTAAAATTTATCAAATTAAGCCTCTTCTTTTAAAAACATAATATTCGGATGATTATGGATTGAAAAACGCCATGGTAATGAAATCTCGATGAGAATGACCCAACTAGAACAGCTTTGTTGTTCACTCAAGATTTATCGTCTAAATCGCCGATTACAATGTAACTAAACAGAATCTCGGACTATTCTCTGCGGTTCAGATCCAGTCTCCACATAACTAATTCATACAGCTTACAAGACGGAAATAGAATGTTGGAAATATTTTTCCTCGTTTTGACTTGTACATATTCTACAAGTTTTCTATCTGGGTACAAACTAAAAGATAGTATTGCTCATTGTGCGACTTGTAATCTCAGGCGGGTAGCACACTGCCAGAGTCGAGGCGGAGTCAAGGCACAGTCGAGGCGGTGGTGTGATATAAGAGTCGAGGCGGAGGTGCAGAGCATCGTTTACACCCATTCAATATGTCGTCGTCAGAAGACGATGACAAAATGGCGGCGGGGTCGGGGCGGCAGCGTGCCGCGCGCCCGCGCCGCGTCGCCGACTCGACCCTGCACCTCCGCCGCCTCGACTGCGCCGCGACTCTGGTAGTATGCGTTGACATATTTGATTGTATAGAAAAGTCAGAGGCGGTGCGCCTCTTGAACGCTTCCGCCTCGACTCTTGAGTGTGTGTGCGACACGCCTCAGTCGTCCGAGTCAATTAAATACTTATTTTGGGCAGATGATGATCATTACTCTTACATATGAAAATGTTCAGAAAATGCTGGGGTTTTGTGCTCACCAATCCGTATTAGGCAAGCGTGGTGATTAAGTCTTATCGACCCACATGCATCGATTGCTGAGTAAAGGCCTCTCCTATCTCAAACCACCCCTACCATCCTCATCTATTGATTCTCTGACCAATGGGCAGGTGCCAAACCCATATTATGTCGTCCTAATCGTGGCTAATTTTTATTTTTGGTATAGCAATTCTTTGCAATTTACCAATCGTGGCTGCCATTAATTATAGTCCACCTATCATCCTGGCCAGGTGTCTTGCCCTTCGTTTATTTGCTTGTAGAATAAACACATAATTGTTATTATGTTCTTGATTAACCCGACAGATACAAATAGTTTCCCTTTTGTCTTATAATCTCATATAATTAATAATCCGCAATGTTGAGAAGATCCGTAACTAATAGTAGCGTATACAGGGTGTATCTGTGAACATTTGCATCCCTTTAACCAGGTGTTCTACCAATAATTCTGAACAACATTTCTTCTACAACTTTTGCAAATTCGCATAAAAAATTTTCATCTTTCCGTATAAAGTCGGTCACGTGACTTGGTCATTTTGTATGGGAAGTCGAAAATTTATTCGATGAATTTCGGAAAGGGTTGAACAAATGTTGTTCAAAATGGTTGATAGAACACGTGGTTAAAGGGATATAAATGTTCACAGATACACCCTGTATAGGTACTAATATTATAAATAAAACTATGTACCTAACCTAATATGTATTATGTACTAAACCTAGGGTTTCTATAAGTATAGAAACTATATGAAATTATTAATAGGCTCGGATAACCCGACAGATATAAATGGTTCCTCTTTTTGTCCTATAATCTTACGTAACAATCAGGGACGCTTACGAATTCTGTTACCGTAACCAAAACTATCGGATTATGCTAAAAATCACTCGAAACAGAATCTGATATGGGGTTTTTGACATATGTGATAGGTAGCAGACGAGCAGGCGGATCACCTGATGGTAAGCAATTGCCGCCGCTCATGGACACTTGCAACACCAGTGGAGTTACAAGTGCGCTGCCAACCTTTTATCCCCTTCCCCCCGGGTGGGCCTCCGGTACCCTCACTCACTCGGTGAAACACAGCACAGGGGCTGCTTCACGCCGGTTTTTTGTGAGGCAGTGGTATCACTCCGGTCGAGCCGGCCCATTCAAGCCGAAGCGTGGCTCTCCCACAGTTAAACATTTACCATAGGTAGGTGTGAAGTTCAAGTGAGTGAAAGTAAAGCCTAGTTTTGGAGGATAGTCTACTACTCTAGCCTTAAGAGGCCCGGGCTGTAATGCTCTGGAAATATTTCGTAGGCTTTCACTCCTTGTCCGTTGGCTTAGTGTAGATATATAAAAGTACTCTGTGGTGTAGATGTATTATGTACTATTCGTATTATGTCAGCTGTAATTCTTTGAATTTGAGAAGTAGATCGCTTTCGGAATCAGAGAATGTCGAATGAAATAAAACCTGGACTCTTACTCAATGCCTTATGGTCCATGTTTGAACAAATGTGATTGTATAAAATATATGTTTGTAAACGCGATCGTACGTGATTCTCGTTTCGCTTGATATATGCGGTTAGAACGTCGCTGCAAATCATGTTGATATGTCTAAGGATTTGCCAACTTTTCTTTTTCAAGCTATTTTGGGGTCGTCACTCACCCCAAAGTGGGGGTACCCAACGTCAATAGCGAGATTGATAAATTGCCTTACGATATATTATATATTTTTTCTCTTAAGCACCCTCTGACAGGGTGAGTTATAAATCTAAGGGACATTTTATTATTAGGGATATTATTTTAGTGGTATATTTTTCACGGTTTTTTTACGAGTAAGTAGTGAAAGGTTAGTTAGGGGTGAGATTTTCCAATAACAACTCTAGAAATAACAATTTTTGTTTGTATTAATCGTCGACTCTTTCAGAAGAAATAATATATCCCTAGGGGAATTAGTTATTTTTCAAATGTTTATTGGTTACCTATAATGCTATCGTTAATATTGTAGGTAGTAGGTAATTATCGTGCCGAAATGAGCCAGACAAATTTCCAATAGTCTCACTTAAGGCTTTTACGGTACAAGAGCAAACAAAAGTAGATGATCAAAATTAGAAACTCTATTACTCAGTATTGAGCGGAGTTTGCGTCAAAACTGTATGCATTAGACACCATACATTTTTGACGCGAACTCGGCTCAATAGTGACTACAGTCTAGTTCAAAAATATGTATACACTTTAGGACCTTGTCACAGTACACATGTATAAGAAAACGACTTCCACTTTCTTATAAATATGTAATATGACAAGGTTCTAAAGTGTATACATATTTTTGAACAAGACTGTACCAATAGAGTTTTTGGTTATTATCATTTAATTTTGCTGTTGCCTGTACCTACTTACTAAGTAGTTGTAACATGATGTAGCTAGTAGTAAACTATTTAAGTAGGTAGGTAGGTAATTAAGTGTAATACTGTTGAAACGCCCCGTTGGTATAGTGGTTTAAGTAACGAACCGTGAACTCGGTGTCCTGGGTTCGATTTCCGGGTCGAGGAAAAATGTATTTCAAAATTTTTCGAACACGAATTAGCATACATGCGAGGCGGAAGAGTGGTAATTATAGCGCCAGTGAAAAGAAATGTTAGTTTAATACTGCAACTAGGGGCATGCTTAAATCTAGCATGCTCAAATTAAGAATGCTTGGAACCCTAAATTCCGTAGCCAAGTGGCAAAAACCCTTATAGATTCGTCAAGTCTGTCCGTCCGTCTCTCCGTCTCAGTATCACAGCGATTTTTTTCCGAAACTATTAGAGTTATACTGTTAAAACTGGTTTGCATACTAGATTAAAACATCGATAACAGAAACTTTAGTCCAGCTATTAATCCTCTCCGTTTCACTTCCCGTCACTCCAGGCGTTATCTTTGATAAAACCCGACACAAATGTAGCTGTTCCTTATCATTTCAGCTTGTCAAATTATCCCACCCTAATCATATTTCACTGCCATTTAAGGACCTAATTACACCATATTCTCGTGTCATTTTGTCGTATTGTGTGACGTCACTGTTGTGACACAATGTTAAGCGAGGACATTAATGAGAGCGCCAGGATAATGTATGATGATAATTTTGACATATTATTGTTGTGAAAGATGTGACTTTACTGGTATAAACACATTTAACGGCCGGGAATTACATTTTTCTTGCCTTTCAAATTGTCTTGTACATGTACTTTGTGTCAGGAAATAAATATTTTTTCTTTCTTTCTTTCTTTTGTTACTATTATTATTTGACATTCAAAATTTGTAGGTTACATACTTACTTTAGAAGACGATAAGCGCCTGTGCTGTGTTTCGCACGAGTGAGTTAGTGAGGGTACGTGTATAATTTTAAAGGAAAGGGAAAAGGTTGGCAGCGCACTTTTGACTCCACTGGTTTGTGTATCCATGGCCAGTGGCGATCGCTTACCATCAGGTGATAAAAATAAGACCGTAAAAACTTCCTCCTACTCATCATCATTTTGAATATTTTTGTAATCAAGACAGTAGTTATGTTTTAATTAACTTTTAAACATTTTAAATTCAAGCGTATTTGTGACGTCACAAGGGCGCTACACCATATTAATAGTGTTACCACGTGCTTTTTTCCCCAAATCGTGGCAAATAAATTATATGTAAAATGTTACTTGTGGGCAAAATCCCTTTTAATCGGGGGAATTTTACATCACTGTCTGACAACATTCCGGCAAAACCAAAAACAGAGAGGTATCTCTAATCAATTTTATATCACCTTTCAAATAAATGTCAACTGGTTGGTAAGGTTTTATTGTATTACAACTAGCGCCAATTGTTGGTTCTTCCGATAGACTAAGTGTCAATCACAGTAGATGACGCCTAATGTAGTATTTATTTTATCTTGTTAGTGTAGTATGGCTGAAAATTCTGCTGACCTTGGGTCAGATGAAGGTCAAACGCGATTTTATTGAAAATATCATTGATCTTATGCTTTTAAATTTTAAAAGCAATAAAATATGGTATGAAAGACAAATGCCTCGAAATGGTTTTCGATTTAGGACATGTTTGGTTTTTTTTCCCATACCCCTTGGTTTAAGAATATGCTTTCCAAGGCAATGGTTTATAATGTACCTGTAAGACACCTGACAGCTTGACTCTTGGCTGACACTGAAATGTTCTCAGAAAACTCAGATATGTACATAATTTATACTACAAGACTGATTCGAGCATTAATCCCGGCTTCCCAAGCAGTCGTCGCACTAGCATTTATTACGCTACTAAGGCAGTCGTAACTTTTTTGTGCTAGAAGCAAGAGTAACACCAGTTCCATTAACGTACATTAGCTCTTAATGGGTCACTGTCGATGTACTAGACACCATACTTTGAACCTTATACGGTTGAGATAAGGTGAAAAATCAATGAAGTTTCTACCTACTCCATTAAGGCGTTAAAATCAGCATTAGTATTTTTTTCTATTAATAAACTGTGTTTTCTGTACTCACTTGCGTCAACTCTATCTATCTACATTATACTTGGCTCCTCCAGTGGCCGTAACTACTTGTTGGTAGTGGAATTTATTTAGCGATTTTACAACTACATAGTAGGTACTTATATCTTTTTACATCTAGTAGGTATAGTATTCAGTACTGGGGATATGTTACGGGCGTAAGCATTAGATAAGGCAGTTTCACTTTTACTGTGGCATAGATATTGGGAGATTACTATCTAAATTGCATATTTCAGTTACTGCAACAACAAGTTAAAGTTAGTTTTATCATTTATTTTCTCTCCACAAAAATAGGTCTTAACTAGGTACAGTGTGACTTAATGCTAGTTGTACATATAACTATGTTATTTATGGCATGTATCGTTGTGAGAGACTGGTGCCTGGAGAAGGTTTTGAAGAAAAGCTGTAGAAGATCAATCGGTTCACAAAAGAAGTGTCCTACGGGCGCAAATTATGCTACGGGCGTTGAAGTCAAATATTTAAATCTTTACCCACTAAAGCGCTGCGGGCCACATTAGGTGTCCACACATGCACTCACTCGGACGCTCAACTTATAAATAACTAGTGGCCCGCCCTCACTTCGCTTCGGGACCGTAATTCAGAAATGAACCAATAGATGGCGCTGTGTCCAATTACATCGCGCAAACGTTTCGTGTTTTCGGTTTACCTATAAGCCTTGTCATTGTCTATTGAAGTTATCCTGTTTATGAATAATACTATTTATATATAGGTACTATTATCTATACAGATAAACCAGTAAACATACAGTAAACAGCAAAATAAACCAGTTTATTCATACAAAAAATGGAGCTGCTCTTGGAGATAAATTTCATTCACGACAACGGAATGTCCATTCATTGTTTCCAATCAAGCATTTAATATCTGCCTGCATGCTGAATTTTCCACATGCAATCAGCTGTGTAATGACGTAATTACAAGTAGTTTGTACTGTTGGTTTGTGTTGTGTTTTGTCACGTCAAATTAACAAACGAGGATTATTTTGCGTGTGACATACTGACAACTGAAACTGATTTGAACCTACATGTCAGCTTTGTGGTACGGTTTGTATCTGATGTAGTCCTATGGTGATTTGGCATTGTCGTAGTGCGAGGGCTTCGTGCTAGTTACCCTACGACTATCTTCCACGATGGACGATGAGGGAGAGTCCCAGGGGTTTTAGTCGGTAAACCCCCCGCCGTCATGCGGGGGGAAGTCCGACATAACCCGTCCGCCCCCCGGTGGACAGGTATGCGTAACGCATTTCCCCCCAAAGTTACCAAAAAAACAATAATGGTGATTTGGCTTCCGGTAAAAGTCGAAACTACAGCTGTTTCCCTTACGAGAGACAGTGTTTCTGAGTGCCGAAACATACATTAATTTCAACGTTATTAATTACACGATTACATAATTTCATCTCTTTTTGTTGCCAGATGGTCCCACGGTCTGCTATTCCATCAAGCGGTTGTGGACTGCGCCCGCGCCGCCATACTGCTTCCCCTGGGCATCGCCGTGTTCCGCTGCCAGCCAGTCTATAAGTGTTCCCTGGTGGAAACAGCTTTTCTACTACTGGTATGTATAATAAATATGCAACCTGTACCATATCTTCTCTTAACACCAATAAAAATTCGTGGTCACAAGCGGATTCAAAAATCCGCTTGTGACCACGGTTGTAACGTCAAGCAGTAAATGCTATAATGTACTTATTTTTAAATATCCTCGCGTTTAGTCCCGTTTATATGAAGTATTTGAATAAAAATTGAGTTCAAATAGATTTAGAAGTAAAACGGCTGTAGAAAAAACTTTTAAATGACTAACATTAAATGAATAGACCGCGGCGCCATTTAAACTGAATAAAGGACCCGCAATTAAACACCAAGAAGGATAAAAACGAGAAAAACACATTCATTTACTGCAGGCTTAGACAAATAGAGGCATGAACAGGGTTGTGACAATATATCGATGGTAGCGAATCAAAATGATCGATATTGTTTTAACAGTATTATTATCAATTGTATGAACATACATACATATATACATACGTACATAAATCCACTCTGTTTTATGATAATTATACAATAATGTAACAAACATAATGTGAGCGAGAGAATATATTTTATCATTTCAAGATGGCTCACCTCTACTAAAAGTTGCATACGATATAAATCAAAGCGCATCTTTTTCTACGTTTTTTACTTTTAAGTGTTTTTCATGACTTCACCTTCCTAGTTTCACCACTAAAAAACAGTGTACAGTTGTGATGTTTCTTCCCCTAAAACAGCTAGTTAGCAACGCATTTGTGCGTTGCGCTGTTTCACGTCCCATATAAAAATAGAATATATGAAAACACGACGCAGCGTCGACCTTGTGGCGAAAAACGCATTAGGGCATAACTACTTTCTAGAAGCTTAGAAAGCTTGGAATTATCATAAATAAATAAATCACGCTAACAAGATTATCGACATTTTCACCTATGTTAATCTTCACATCCCTAAGCAAGGAATCGTTGAGGACACAGCTGATTTATCGGCACTTAACTTCAGGATTCAGACGAATAAGAATGTAGCAGAGTAAATGTGCCGCACTCAATCGCGATAGCAGGTATACTGGGAAAATGGGATGAGATATAAGGTGCAGAGTCAAAGTTTTTATGACTAATTTTGGGAGATAAATCGTTGGGCGCAGACAAGAGTGGATAATGGCGAAAATAAAATGCAAAGACGTATCTTGGTAGAGCTTAACGGTGTTGAAGTAAAATAATAAACAAAGTATAACAACCCACAGAGCGAGGTAGGGTGCTGAGTCTGTTAATGTTAGACCACTTTAACCCAAAAGAGTTAAACATATGGCGTCCTTAAATGTAAGTATTCATGCGTACTGCAAAACTAGTGTTTCTAGTACATAGTTTCACTTTTTGGATAAACGTTCCGATTTTAGAGCCAAAATTAAATGTTTGTTTGAGGAGATCTGACATATATGTAGTTTCACATATTTAAATGGTTAAGTTCAAGAGGAATACTAAACCTATGAATTACCATCGTTTTGGGGTGCGTTTTGACCAAGATCCAAAATTTGGCTACTTGATTAAATAGTTGCCTGAAATGAATCCAGATTATGGTAACACGTCTAAAGTAGATTACCTGTTTTATCACGTTTAGAATCATAGAAAATTGCACAATAATCTTCCCCTTTATTGTTAAGCAACTGATCATCATCTTCCTGCCCTATTCAAAAGATAACTGATGTTTTCTTCCTTAAATCATCCCTGTCATTCGTCATTGTATCAACAACCCCCTTTTCAATCATGTCATTCTTCACACAATCAATCCATATTAATTTTTAGCAACTAGTGTCGACAATGATATTCACGTATCTATATACATATATGGCCGATGTTTCACAACACGTAGAATATTTAAACCGATTCCAATTTATATTTATGGGCGAAAAGTTTTAATCCGAGCTCCATTCCGATCGGTTCGTTACTCCGAACACGCGGGTGAAAAAGCGGCATTCCCAAGCGAAATGTAATAAAATGTCTAGCACGCATTTAAATTGTCTCCACAACCCACAGCCTTGTCATGTGGAGGCAAGGAGTTGAACTACCTATAAGCAGTATAGGGGGGTTACTTCGAGATCATCTTTCATAGTAGTCTTTACGTTTAGTCAAGTTAATGTTCCATCATTGTGAGATAGAAGACAAAGAGAGTACCTAATAGCGTCTGTTACTTGTGATAAAAAATCTAATAGTGTCGCACATAGAGACGTTCATTAACTTTAGGATTACCTAATAATTATATTACAGAAGAAAAAATATTGAATCTTGTTTTAATACATATAAAGACTATTCGATTGACAGCCTCAATGTCGCGGTGGCTAAGGTGTTCGTTCGAAGCGTGAAAGGTCCCGGGTTCTTTTCCCGGTCAAGTCAATTTAGGAAACTCCATTTTCTAAATTTTCTTGGGCCTGGGTGTTCTGGGTTGACGCCCCCAGTTAGTTATCGTTACCTGGTACTCATAGTACAGGGGTTGCTCTAGTTTGAGAGCAGACTGATAAGTGTGATTGTCTGGCGCATTTTATTTATATATTCATAATTAAGATAATGAACATTAAGGTTAAATGAAGTTTCTGAGTGCGGCAGTTAGTTAAGAGGGCCAATGCAAGTGAGCTTCTATGTTGCACTTACTTCGCACTCGCATATACTTATCAAACCATGTAGGATACCCATTTAACATCTGTAGTCGCTTCATGAATTACGGCGCAAATAAATTGCCCCACCTAATTCGTGCGTCGTCGGAAGTATTAACCTAATTTATGCTCTGAATATGTGAATACCTATCTTTTACGCTTAGGTCTTAATTTTGTTTCAAGGGTCTATACTCGTGCATTCCTGAAAGGCGCTTTGTCTTACTTATCGTTGGGCTGTTAAGTCGTTGTCAGATTTGTCAGAGGTTTAAACCGTCCTAGATAGGGATGAAAGGTAGTTTTTAAGCTCTATAAGAGGAACTTGACTTAAGTCTTATGGTTTACACTTATACAACTCAATAAGTGTTTGAACCTTCTTATTTTTTTTTATAGGATAGGGGCAGACGAGCAGACGGATCACCTGAGGTTATTTGAATTCAAAACTGCAACTTGAGGCCTATTTCAAGGTTAAGCCATGCTCATCTTCTTGATGGCTGGCGATCTAGTACTATGCGTTTCTCACGGAATTTTATTCCATGTACACTCAGTTTCGTAACTTGAGGGAGTCCTACATTTCGTTTACCGAGATGTGTGTAGATATTATGAAGCCATAGGACCGATATTTGAGTGATCGTGAAGAAGCGAGACGAAATTAAGCCAAGTATTTCCGCAACTTTACGCACACATGTGTGTTCCGTTATTGGTAGCACTTACCGAATGCCATTGTTCTTCATGTTTAATTCTATGATTTTAACTCAAAGAAATGTTTATGGCAGGTCACGGTGTCGACGGTGAATATGCTCACGACGGTATTAAACGACAGTCCAATATTTCCGGAGAACGAGGAGGAGCAGGCGGATCTATCGGCCCCTTTGCTTATGGACAGCCCACAGGTGAGACGAAATCAATTTTGACCGTGGAAGAGCTACGGTTCTGCAATTAATAGGCTGAGTCGACTGAAGTCATAACTCGGCCACACAGAAGACCGGGATGCAGCATCGCATGCGCTGTGTTTTGCCTAGAGAGTGGGGGTACCTAAGATCTAGGAGACTAAATATGAAAAATAATAAAAATAGTAATAATAAAAATAGTTTTTTAAGTTGCGTTGGGTCCTGGTGTTCTGGGTTGACGCCCCCAATTAATTATCGTCATCTGATACTCATAGTACAGGGGTTGCCTTAGTTTGAGACCAGGTTGATTGGTGTGATTGTCTGGCGCATATATTTATTTATTTTATTTTAACCAAAAGTAATAATTCTGTTTTAAACTTTGTAATGCATTTTATTTTTGGGTTTCCATTTTTTCGGAATTATTTCGAGTGCCATGGTCTAGCTACCTCTATTTATTCAGAAAGGGTGAAATATGAGAAATTCTGATAGCGGCAAAAAAATAGTCTGCATCAATCCTTCTACAAGATGGTATCGAGCTCAGTTTTACTGTGTTCACGTCGTAAACATTTACACATAAATCTTTGTTACAGTGCGTGCTTTTCGGGACCTTCATGATATGGTTCGCGTCGATCACAATAAATCTTGGACCAACGTTCTTATCAGGGGCTCTCGCTGCCAGCGCCGGCTCCTACGGGTCGTATGGGCCAGCCCCCTCGTGTCCCTTAGTGAGAGGGCCCTTTAGACATTACGTACTAAACGCCCTCTGGATCGGCGTCAACGCCGTCTGTGTTGGACTCACTCTTTTCCATTTGAAGAAACTCCACAGAGATCTGACTAAGGTTTGTTCCATGTTATTTATTATCATATTTAAGACAGATGGCATGGAGAGGTTTACAGCAATAGCCAAGCTTCGTTTTCCTGATTTGCCTTATCATACCCATATTACCCATCTTCATTAACTGTAACAATTGTACCATAAACTTCTCCATGAAATTTGACGTTGGATTTTGCAGAGTTCATGTAACCTATGTAACCATTCACTGCTTTGTGAGAACTAAAACTAGCAATAGCAGATATTTGAATGACACAGTCGGTAGTACGTTGCTAGTTCACAATCGCGAGTCACAAAACTAGTCGGAAACTCGTTGAAACTCACGAAGTCATCCACATAATTTGGATTTGCTGCAATATTGTGCATACGTACTAGTCTCACATTGGCTGGACTAGGAATTTTTGTTGGTACATTGCCAATATTTCTCGCAGCGTTCGTAAATAAGATTTAAATTTTCGAGATTCGTTTTATGCGAATGGGTATTTGCACTTAGAGGCGTCAACCATGGCATTGGTAATAAAAATGCTGATCAGATGTGAGTTTTTGGCAGCTAGATTTACGGTTGTGACCTATATTTTACCTAGTAGCGGTTCAGTCAAAAACCGATTTATAATTGTTTTTTAAATTAACTATTTTTCGGATTTCTTTAAATATTGATAGGTAACTATTTTTTAACGAAAGCGTCATTATGGGACTAAAATAAGCACTTTATGCCTTTTTTTTGTATTACGTCCGGGAGAACTAATTTATAAATTAATGTTCTTCATTAAAGGATTGTGATTATGTTTGTGTTTCAAGATAATATTCACTATTGACATTCTTAAATCAAACAACCCAGTTCGAAATTCAGAACAAAGATCTCAATGGCATTCAATTCGAAACAAACGGCGAAGATAAATACAAAACTGAACAAAGAGCCGCAAAGGGTAGACTATCGGTCCAACCGTTAGGGGTTTCGGATAAATTTAAATCTTATCGCATGCAGGCTAACGTAGAAGCAGTTCGAGTAGCTGGTTTAGTGACGACACTCGTCAGCATGGCTGGAGACAACCGGCGCATGGACTCGCTACCCAACAGCGTTGGACCCAGGGTATGTAACAGTATGCACGTATTTTAGTCATGCACTTTAGAGGAGAGGAGTCTCCAAACTTTGTACTTGGGTGAATCTTGATACTTTTACCCTTTCACGAACGCTGTATATAAATTTGTCAAATTTCCTACTACCTCTATTTCTTTATCTATATGTGTTTTGTTTTCAATAGCGTCCCACGCCATAAAAATGAGAATTCTTTGTTTCCAAAGTACCTATGCCAAACGATGTCACAAGTTAAAAGTTTTGAGATTCACCCACTTTTACTCTAGATATTCTTCTAGAAGCTGTAGCTCTATCGTAGTTAGTTTCTTTAAATTTTCGATATCTATTTTATGAAAATAATTTGACGTTTATTACATTTTCACCGTTTTTATTTTACACTGACTAAATTAAATTCGATTTACTAAAAGTTTTTGAGGTTCCTGTTTACAATCTCTAAACATTTTTAATAGAATTGATGACATTTCGTGTCAAGCGATTCTGTTTTAGATATAGAGATTGTAAAACTGGTTCTTAAATCTATGACTAAATCCTTCTAGCTAGCACAATTTCTAAATTCAAAAACTAAAAGCTTCCTAAAAATCACTTTTTTTTTAATTATTTTTGTTTTTGTTTTATTCGATTTAGTGATTGTCAAATTCTCTATGCAGACTGTGGATGGTGCGTTAGCTGATGGTCACTGTCGCCCGAGTGGCAATCTGCCACTTGGGTGGGGGGCGTCGCCTGCGGGGATACCTAGCGAGGGTGGAGAGGGAGGGGGTGCGACGCGTGCGCATGTTCCTTGTCATTACCGCAGCGTACGTGCTCTTTTGGGGGCCGCTGTTTATGATCACTCTGCTACATCATCCAGCTCTGACGTCTCATGTAGCCTATGAGGTGGGTTGCATGAATTTAGATACCTTTAGTCAGGTTTATTTTCTTAATAAAAGATTGTAACTAGTATTGTGGATGGTATAATTTCTACCAAACTAATCGGAACCATAAAAAAATCAGCCTATATGATGGCCCATTGCAGGGCAAAAGCCTCCATCTTAGAAATGTAGTCATCTAGTCATATGAGGTGGATAGGGTATTAATCATCACGCTTTCCTATTGGTATTCACAAAGTCTGGAATCGAACTCAGGACTCCGAGATCACAGCCCGGTATAGTCTAGACCAAGTTCTATTTGAATCAGTATGTACGAGTAAAGATTAGTATCAACTAACTCCTGGATCCTGACATGTCCAGTTACCAGTTTCAATAAGGTCGTTTTAGAGAGACACAACAATATCATTTGTTTGCAGATGTATTTCCAAATCACGTTACACATATCGTACGTGCATGCGGCCGTCAATCCGCTGCTGTTTATGGCGCTGCACCGCGCGCTGCGTCGTGCTGCGCTGCAGCTGTGCTGCGGGTGCTGCGTGCATTGGAGCCAGTTCGTGCTCGCTTTGACTGCTGCAGGTGAGACTAGTAGACTGTTAGAACATCTCACGAGTGCTCGATGTTGTTTATGGCGCTGCACCGCGCGCTGCGTCGTGCTGCGCTGCAGCCGTGCTGCGGGTGTTGCGTGCATTGGAGCCAGTTCGTGCTCGCTTTGACTGCTGCAGGTGAGACTAGTATACTGTTAGAACATCTCACCAGTGCTCGATGCTGTTTATGGCGCTGCACCGCGCGTTGCGTCGTGCTGCGCTGCAGCTGTGCTGCGGGTGCTGCGTGCATTGGAGCCAGTTCGTGCTCGCTTTGACTGCTGCAGGTGAGACTAGTATACTGTTAGAACATCTCACCAGTTCGTGCTCGCTTTGACCGCTGAAGGTGAGACTAGTATACTGTTAGTATATCTCACAAGTCTCGAAGCTGTCAAGCTGTTTATGGCACTGCGGTCCGTGCCGTACTGTGCAGCGCTGCAATTGTACTGGAGTCAACTCGTAATATCTCTAACAGCTGTAGGTATACAAATTATGTGATATAGTGTGGGACAATTATCCTTTGCTGCCCCTTACGCTAGACCGTGTCTACTTCTGTGCTGAGATAGAATCTGATTAATGGAAGAAAACGTTTGTTCCAGCTCAATCTCCACTGGCGCCATCCTCATTCTCGCCGGCGGCCGCGTCCCCCGAGCCACCCCCCGCGCCGCCCCCTCCGATGGCCCTTCCCGCCCCGTCCGTTCCCGCTCCCCCGATGGCGCCGCCGACGCCTCACACGATGATGGTAATTACTTCTTATATGTAAGTGTTGACACCGTAATACGTGGTTTAATCACTCGCACTGCCCCGCACGTAAACCCCTTAGTTCCCCGCGAGTCGTAGTCTAGAACTTGATGCATGATGTGTCTAAACTGTGGCGTGATCCCGATCCTATAGCTGCCCTACTCTAAGTTAAATGATATCAACATCTCGTACTCAGAGTTGGGAAGTTGAGGAGTGTGATGCTGAGAGTATGTCGAGTGCGCGTGTGCAGGGAGACGAGGATTTGATGGCTGAGCCGTGGGGCGGCGGCGTGCGGCGAGCCCCGCGGTCGCCGAGCCCGTTGCTGCCCGCCATCTGAACGCCTCCGCGCCAGCCCGCGCCCCCCGCGCCCCCCGCGCCTCCCGCGGCCCCTGCGCCCGCGCAACACACATATCTCGCCGGTGCGCCTGATCATCGCTCACCTCAACAACTTTCAAACTATCAACGAAATGTGTATAGTGGTGTGTCGTAGTTTGTGTTAGTATAGCCGTGAAGTGAATATAGATAGGTAAATAATTTTGGCTTAGATAACTATCATTCATCATATGAACTTATCTAGCTAGTAATGAATAAATGTAAATGGTGTAAAATATTTCTTATCGTGTAAGAAATTATGAAAGCTCAATTCTAAACAAATCGAGGATATTGTAGTAAATTACAAATTGCACCAATTCTGTATGTACTCAGTGACGATTTAGGTAATTTTAAACAGAGTATACTTTTTATATTTTTGTCAATAAAAGTCTTAAAATTATGTAATCTATAGGTATATAACTATGAGTATGTATAAAAAGAGAAGCTGGATTGACCGACCGCCGAACATCGCACAGCCCGAGAACGGAACTAGATATTTGGCAATTGGGTATTTGACTAATCTCGATATAGTAAAAAATATTGATACTCTATCAAAATATTGGTAAATAAGAACAATGGCCTACATTTTCAGTTAAAAATATAACGTCTAGCTGGTTTTGTGAGCATTCAAAGTTTCATGGGCAAGTCCATTTTTAAAGTATAAAATTAAAAAATATATATATTATATCATTGAACTACCCGTACATTTTCCTCCAACTTTTTTTATAAAACCATTTACTTAAAATTTTATTTGATATAGCTACCAAACGAATTTTACTAGACGCGCACACAGGAGTCTAAGTTGTGACGTCACACTTAAATTGCCATGAGTATATAGCGTTTTTGGGCTTGCCCAAAATATGTACTCTTAAAGTTGTGATATCTCAAATAATTCAAATGAGAATCAAGTGATTCTTTCTACGATATTTCTTAAATTGAGGCGTCTTTTGATTAAACACCTAAAAAAATTTTAGCCAAATACCCAATTGTGTTCCTTGAATCAAATCAAACTGCATATTATTTCTCTTGTTGAAATAGTGTAGGCGTGGAAGCAAGACGGGCTAGTTTGTTTTTCATCACTTTCCAAAATAGGGAATTATGTATCATGGGAACTCAACTTTTTTTTTCTCATAGTAGGACATCTTCATCATCATCTTAAAAGTTGATAAATTTGGCCGCAACACAGGAAAAAAGAACACTTCATAATTTAAAAAAATCACCAATGGGTTTAGGTATACAAAAAAATAAATAAATAAATTGAGACAACATCACATACATTGTCTTGGTCCCAAACTAAGGTTTTCCCTTGTGCTATGGAAACCAGACACAACGAAGGAACTACAAACACCCACCCAACACAAATATCTGTTTCATCAACAAACATTTGTGTTCAACACAAAAATATTTCATTTGTGGGATTAAAATTTCGTATGTAGACGTTAATACGATATTCAACTTTACACTGACATCGGGCGAAGTTTGGTCTTATAATAAAACACCAAATAGATAAAAAATCATACACTTTATTCAATGTTGGTAATACATAAATGTATAGTATAGACTGTTATATTATAAAAAGTAGGTACCTACATATAAATTTTGTTAATACATGTTCATATTAATGTTGTGTCAATCTTTATAAATCTATTGCCTATCACAGTAGGTACCTTAACTACTTCTAAAGACTGAATAATACTTGTTTTGAAACCTTATTCTTTTGATAGCTATTTATATTTAAATTGTCATGATTGTTTAACCTCACTTCGTTATGAGTTAACTTCTAGTATGTAGGTACTCTTATGAATAAATAAACTAAATGTATAAAAACTATTTGTCATTTATCATAGCCGCACTTGTAATTATTCATATTAAATAGTTTAATTGTATGGTTCCTTTTCAGTACTATTTACTTATTAAGTGCCAAAAGTATTCGAAAACGGTATGTCAAATAATAATTTAATCAAATAAATTCCATTAATTTATTGTGTAAAGATTACTTCGTCCTATTTACAATTTCATATAAATATACAAATTTACGATTGTGCATGTGTTTAGAGGTACTAACTTATTTGTGGAGGTTGTAATATAAGTACCAATTACGTGAATTATAAAATATATGAAAATAACTGACCATTGTAAATTTCAAACTTCAAAAGTCTAATTAAAACAGAGAAGGATAAATTGATGAAATAAAAAGGGTTTATAAAATGTTTTGGACGTTTGATTTTTTAACCTCATTTGATGCCCCCCACGTCAAAGATTTTACATTATAACAAGATGGCGCACTTATTACTTACATTCGAGCCTCGCGAGATGTTTATATATTGGTTAGCGTCCTACTCTAATAAGGTGACCACACGTTTTAGCGTTTCGATTACTATTATTGTAAGTCAAACTTAGACCACCCACGTGGGAGTCGGACATTGCGTTCTCTAGGAAACTCGTGAAGCCCATTCAAACTAGAAGGGCTAGCACAAACGTTTCAAAGTATCGTTTGAGTATTTATAAGCAATATTGTAGAAAAAACACAAGTTCCAAATTAAAATTCCTCATTATGTATACGTACGATACGAAGAGAAAGTTTGTGCTAGCCCTATTAGATTTTCTATTTACCTACCTATAATAATACACTCTGCGGCACATTTAACCGGCCATAGCGTATTATTCATACAAACGTAGGGTAACCGAGATAGTGATTGCCCAGTGTACAGTGAATGCCCGAATTAAGGATAACATACATTTTAACTTATTTTCAAAGGTGTAGTTTTACATTCAATCCGTTAAATAACACTAGGATACTGTTAACTAGTGTTCTAAATAAGACATTTGGCAAAATTTTCAATAAAAATATTGTAATGGCAGTTTTTGGACAGCGGGTGTCCGTCACTTCAAAAAATGCGAATTCCTTACAGAATTTGTTAAGGATACATTTTGTAGTTTTGAAGTTTGTAGCACTTAAATTTTCTTTTTTGAGCGTTAAAGCACAACGACGTGTTAGTTAAAGCTTTAATGTTTCATTCGAAGCAGTTATCGCGGCGTAATTTTATTCCATTAAGTATTTTAAGAGGGTGGGCAATCACTGTACCTAAAATATGACAAATTCAGTTATTGCCATACCAGAATTCAGTTATTGCCATGGGTATGATACAGTGATTGCCCGGGTAGGTATTTACTAAATCACGTGAGGGATATAATAATCGAACCGAATATTTTCTTTATATCCTGTATCTTTCTTTATATCTAGGTCTAGTTACTTACAAGGAGTTTCGAAAAAACTGCTTTTTACAAAAAGTTGACCTAAAAAATAGGGGAAAATTTGATCTGCTACCGAAAATCTTGGAGGAAAGGTGGTAAGAAGAACAACCAAATATATACCGTAATTATATTATTTATTTTACCGTGGGAGAGCACGTTTCAGTATGAATAAGCCGGCTTAAACGGAGTGATTCTATAATCACAGAAAACCAAAATCAAGCGGCGCTAACGCGTGAGTGTACCGGAGGCTCTATGAAGGGGGAAAAGGAGTTAAAATGTTGGCAGCGCATTTGTGATTCCCCTTGTTGTTCCGAGTGTCTATGAGCGGTGGCAATCGTTTACCATCAGGTGATCCGTATGCTTGTGAGCCACCTATCACATATTAAAATTTAATTACCAAATGATGCTAGTAATAATTAGAAAAAAACTTTCAAATTTCAACTGTGGGAGAGCCACGCTTCAGCATGAATGGGCCAATTTGACCGGAGTGATACCACTGCCTCACAGAAAACCAGCGTGAAGCAGCCCCTGCGCCGAGTGAGTGAGGGAAACGGAGGCCCACACCCGGAGGGGAAGGGGATAAAAGGTTGGCAGCACTTGTGACTTCAGTGGTGTTGCAGGTGACCATGGGCGGCAGCATTGCTTATTATATATAATGTGCAGTCAAAACACGCATCACTTGATGGTAAGCGAATACCAACGCACATACTCAACACCAGTGGAGTCACAAGTATGCTGCCAATGTTTTTAACCCCTCCCCCCTCCCCTCACCCCCATTGGGCCTCCGACAACCTCAAAACTGTATCTACTTACCTTTTGTAAAATTGGTACATTCCATTTATTCGCTGAGATAACGAGAAACTAGATAGAAAAGAACAATTTGACGATTTTACTAGATTTTGAAACTAAAGGGGTTTTATTAGTCAATGGTATCTTATTTGGATGATGTTACTGATTTCAATAGCTTAGAAATATATCTTAAACGCACAAAAACTTACGAAAGATCTAACATTTTAAGTATTTAATAGTATTTTTATGGAATTACAACGTGCGGTATAGTTGGCAATAACTGTCTCATTTGGTTGGCAATGACTGTGTCAAGTGGGCAATCACTGTGTTTTTAGGAGATATTTTTGTTATACGTTATAATTATAAAATATTCTTTAGATGTTTGAATTATTGCTAACTTATCTCAATGCTAAACTATTAACGTTGTCAAATAATTACACTCTGATTTCTTATTGTTAAAGAAAAGGATTATATTGAAATAAAACTAGTGTCAATTTCTTAAGTGGGCAATCACTATCTCGATCACCCTACATACTTTACGATTTGATAAATTAAAAATAAAATAGATTTATTGCTACACTTTTTACGTAACATGACCTGTTTATGGTCGTGCATTATCATGCAATTTATTCGACCATGAAAACTCTCTGATTTGTCCAAAAAAAATAAAAAAGTAAATCCGTCTTTAGATGACAAGCGAAATGGACACCCTATTCAATGCAAAAAAAAAATCTTTGACTAAATACTTACTTATGAAAAATACACCGCAACCTTTATAAGATTCACTTTTGCATCCTATCACACAACAAGTGAGAATTACAAATAAATAATCACAATTTTTACACGTTATTTTTGTCGTCACAATAATACAAACTTCCAAATTATTTTTGCCGCCGCCATAATGGTGATGTCGAGACGCCAAGTGTGGCATATTGATTATAATTAAAACTACCATATCACCGACTTTTACATAAAAACAGTCGTTTATCATGGTTTAAAATAAAATAAATAAATAAGACATTATTAATTCCAACGTATCATTCCTTTAAATTATTAAATATTTTGAAAGTTCACCAGAAAAAGAAATATAAACATTGCTTAAGTTATACCACAAAGGTTTTTTTTTATGATGGCAACCCATTAGACAAGGACATCATCCTATATAGCGACATCTCGCTCGGCTCGATTTTCTGTAAAGCGATTTGGCATTTCAAAGTAATCTTTATTCCCACTGCATAGAGTCGAAATTAACATTGCATTCATTTTCATAGTGCACCATCTTGTTTTATATCCAATATCTTTGCCCCACGTATACTCTAAACTGGAATTCGAGACCAAAAAATCTACGACAGATACGTCACTGTTAAATCTGTTAAAGTCACTTATGTCATTCTCAAATGACGTTTTTAGGTTTCGCCAACCTTTTTGGCATTATTTTTCTTAATATGCAGACTAAATTGTCAAGTTTCCATACATTGTTAAAATGTTGTGGGTAGATACCAAATGTTATTAACACCTGAAGTGTATACCATCAACAAGCGCAATACCATCTTTGAAAACTAAAATTACGGATGGTTAAGTTTTTATTAAAGTGTCTTATATTTACGTGAAAAAACCAATAAATAAATTACATCAGCGAGTGTTTTAGAAAAAAGGGTTATAGTATGGTACGATCATTTTATTGCAGTAGCAACATTGTAGTAGATTTTTTGGTCTCGAATTACAGTTTTGGGTATACTTACTATCCTTTCTATTAATCAAGGATTCCCAGTCCAAGGCAGGCGTAGATTTACAAACGGGCTGAATGGGCTAATGCCTAAGGTGGCAAAGTTGCGAAACGGCAAATTTTGGTAAGTGCCAAAAATGCCCCTTCCAGGATTAAACATAGATTTCGTAGACGTACCCACTTTTTTATATGATAGGTGGCAGACGAGCAGACGAATCAACTGATGATAAGCAATTGTCACCGCCCTTAAACTCCCACAACATCAGCGAAGTCACAAGTGCGCTGCCAAAATTTTAACCCCCTTTTCCCGCATTGGGCCTCCGGTACCATCACTCACTCGGTGAAACAGCATAGGTGCTGCTTCTGGTCTTCTGTGAGTGATCACAGCGGGTTTCAGAGTAAATGACAGAGAACATACGTGCGAGAGAAACACGATACGATATAACCATCATGGCCTTCACCTTGTCACATGTGGGTGACAAGGTGGTGGGTGGGACTGTAACCCTAACCAAAACCCCTGGGGTGTCCATCTCAGCGCAATCGTGGTCGTATACCCCAGAGCCGGGACTGGACCGTACCGCTAATCGCGCTCGCTACTTTACGCCAAATCGTTTGGCGCAATGCATTTTATTTGTTCGACCTACCAGGACGCCCAATAGGATTTTTTCTCGCGGAGTCGTGACACTGAGCAAGCCACTCCCCAGTAGTGAGCATTACCCTCACGCACTCCGAAGGCCCAATTAGTCGCCTCTTACGATAGGCCGGGAATACCTTGGCAGGATTCTTAACGCCCCTAGCCACAGGGCACACGATACGATAATACTGTTGTTATATCGAACCCTCGATATCATTGTCAGTTGTAGTTGACTTCTGTGTAGTCTTATTATATGACTCTACATTATTGGTGACTGCGGAACCGCAAAACTCCCAATCCCCAAGAGGAGCGGCCAAACGACCCAGAAACCGCAACACGATGGCATTCCCAAATTGCTGAAATATTATTCGTTAATGCAGCTATTGCGAAGGATAGTTGCCTCGTAATCTTTAGTTTAAGGAATAGAAGAATATTTTCGTTTTCGGTTGGTTAAGTCCTTTTATTTCTTAAAGTAGTTTTAAAACAAATCGTAGATGATATGATGCGTGTAGGTAACACATCCCCCGCAGCGGTATTTCTGAATCGGTACGACATTCAAATCTTCAAGAAACGAGCCTATACCTTCCTAAAAGGCCGGCAACGCATCCGCACTCCTTCTGGTGTAGCTGATGTCCATGGGCGGCGGTGATCACTTACCATCAGGTGACCCGCTTGCTCGTTGGCCTTCCTATACTATAAAAAACAAATCGTAGATATGATGCGTGTAGGTAACACATCGTGGTACAATTCGCTACAATATTATACCTAATCATGAGTAATTTTCTTCGGCCAAATGGTCGAAGGCCAGTTGACCATCCAAGGTAGGTACCGCTGGAGATATGAAGTTGATAGAGTTTTGCGTGGACTCCAGGCCAGGCCAGGCCTGGCAGGAGGTGGTGCAGGACCGACCGACCGAGATGGCTCCTATTACCGGAAGCCTAGGCTCACTTTGGGTCTCTGTGCTAGCCTAATTAGTTAAGTACTCCACTTGTAACTTGTAATTCCATTGATGTTGCAAGTGTCCATGAGCGGCGGCAATTGCTTACCATCAGGTGATCCGCCTGCATATAAAAAAAAAAAGTTTTCGTTTTTATTATGGACCAGCTCATGGTGACGCCCGCATATTAGATTCCGCCAATATCAAATATTGGTCTTCTCTCTTGTTAAAGCTTTTGTAAGAAATAAAAAGCAGCACAGATAGATGACACAGGTGGCATAAAGACACAAGCAACATAAACGAAACAGACAAAACAACATAACAATAGACGGAATTCTTCATTCGATTCTGTCAAACACGATTAGATCTTGATCAATTGAGGAAATTGACACATTGTAGTACCTACTACCTGACAAAGTGGACCGACGATTTGATGAAGGTCGCGGGAATTCCTTGGATGCGGGTGGCATAGGACCGATCTTTGTGGAGAATATTAGAGAAGGCCTATATCCGTGCAGTGTACTGGACGTTTATTACGACCTAAATTGATGTGTAGCTGTCTGTATCTATTTTTTACTACGCTATGTTTACTTAAGATAACCTGTGCCTTCCAAATCATAGGTTCGAGTCCGTGTAGGTACCAATGGATTTTTTACGAATGAACGGTCGTACGGTTTCGTGTAGTTGCCCAAATTTTTTAACGTATATTTATGATTCACTCCATGTTCCCTGTCTAAAGAATAGTTGTGAAGGCCAGAGTTAGTCACTCGCTAGTATTTATTTACCTGACTAATCAAATCCTGGAATCATTGTCCAGCGTAACTCATGCTCGAAAGCGATGACTTTGGACGATACAACAGAACAGTAAGTAAGCAGAGTTTTACCAAAAACCACACATTGTGGATACAAAAAAAGCGATTTTAGCGGACACAGCAAAGGCAGGATTACCTAAAAGCAATTACTTGTCGTGTGGCAGCCACGTGGGCAGGAAATTTGCCAACAAATCTTGTTCCCTATTGCCGGCCATAATGGGATTTCGATTTTTCGAATTATAGGCATACTGCAATGTACCAATCTAAAACCGGTAAAATAAGTCCCTTATCTGATGTTCATGTGTGGTAGTGAATACTTACAATAAGGTTATCCCAATTGTTCGTTTGTCGAGGAGATGCCTACTGCGATAATATTGTAATTGTGGTCCCAAAATTAGATTAATTCGTCTTCTTTTCAAAATCGCTTCTGTTTGTTAAGATTCTGACAAAACAACAACGCTAATTTTGTAAGCAAGTGTTCATAAACAAGTCATAATTGTGTAGCTATCCATCAAAACAAGCTAATTTTAATATTAATTGCTCCATCGACCTAATTCTGTAGTTAAAGCTAAATAATGTACAAACTTATGTTTTGGAGGATGGCATGATTTCCAAACATGCACCAAAACATTTTTACTTGTCGTACCTAACATACGTGACTTAAGCTATTGCAATGGTATATTTTAAGTGTTTTCATTTGACAAGAGACCTATTAACTCGTAAGTAAGCCAAAGTACTCATAGATCGCGATGTAAACCTAACCGCTATGATAATATAAATTTTTGCTGCTACTTTTTTCTTTATAACAGTAATTTATGACTTTGTCAAGTAAACCTCCCCAATGATATCTAGGTATGTATGAGGGTGCGGACACAAAACCAGCGGTGACGTCAGCGATGAGAATTGGTACCTATGTCCCAGCCAGCGTTCCTTCCATGCATTTATGTTGTTGATCATGGCGGTTATTTTGGCCATGGAGCGAGAGCGCAGGCTTCGATTCGGGGCCTTCAAATGTTGATTCACGGCTGCTTCGCTGCTCGCCTCCCTGCTATTACCAGCTGCCACAAATTTGGCGCCCGTAAAGACATTATATTTGTAAAAACTGTCAGTATACGAACCTTATGAGTGAAATCGTGCATGTGTTCAATCCACCCTAAATTCTAATACTCGTAGAACTATAAATACTTATACTGATAGAATGCATCGACAAATTCTCTAAACAACTTTGTCGTCTAACTCAATGACAAACAGAACCTAATCGAATGGGGAGATATCCGGCAAAGCGTTCGTTCCGTATCCGATCTTGACTAATTGAATTTGCTTGTTCCTCGGTTTCAATGCTAGAGAAACCGTATTTAGTAGCTGCAGAATTTGCTAACGAGTGTGAAAAGTATTGAAAGAGTTTTCTTTTTCAATTTGAGTGAATTCAACAGGGTCGTTTCTAATATAGACGGGTAAGGACTGGTAATCCTTGGTCATAAATACGTCATATAAGACTTCCTCTTTGTCGCTTTCCATAAGGTGTACAAAATATCTTTCAGAGAAGCAGAGCTTAGACCAGTCCTTAGGTATATACAGGGTGTATCTGTGAACATTTACATCCCTTTAACCACGTATTCTATCAACCATTCTGAACAACATTTGTTCAACAACTTTTCCAAATTCTTCGAAAATTTTTTCGACTCCCCAAACAAAATGAGCAAGTCACGTGACCGACTTTGTATGGAAAAATGATTTTTTTTATACGAATTTAAATAGTCATAGAACAAATGTTGTCGACAACAAAACGGAATTTACGACCAAGTCCCTATCTTCTTCTCTATAACACGCATTGTGCGTCTTCATTGTTTGAATGCAATAGCTGTATTCTCCTTCGTTACTGGATGGTTCCGTTGCAAGCTCCCAAGTTCGTGGTCAGAAACGTGTTTATGCTAAAAAAGAAACATTAACATTATAGCATTTTTTTTTTATTGCTGAAATAGGCAGACGAGCATGCGGCCCATCTGATGGTAAATGACATCTTGTGATTTGGATAATTTAACTTAACCAAGGTCTTAACATTAAAAATCTCTTTTACTTATTGAACTACGCAATTATCAAATTAGCTCATTAAGCTAAGTTTATTTTTTGAACGAACGGTTGAATTTGTTAAGTGCCATCGCGGCGAAAATGGAGGGCAGACTGACCCTCACTAGAGATGTGACATTCTACATTATATATTTTTTATCGATTATAAACTTATCTTAAGTATGGAATTGATCGATGTTTTTTCGAAGTTTTATTATTTGTGCAGATAAATCTAGAGCTAGCAGAAGATTATACATATTTGCACGATTTTCTGGAATATCTATCAGTGTGCCTATAAAATTCTAATAATCTAATTCTGACAAAAAGATTAGGCACTTACTGCCGTGAAGCAGGGCCTTGCGTTGTATTTCGCCTAGTAAGTGAGTGTACCAGATACCTAATTTGGGGGAAAGGGGAAAATATTGACTGCGTACTGGCGACTTAACTAAATTTGTGCGTTTCCATGGGCAGTAGTCCGTCTACTCATCTACCTATCGACATAAAAAATCGCTTTATCAAAAATCGATTATTATTTTTCACATCTCTACTCCGCACCCCAATTTAATTATCAACCGCAGCCATCGCAGTATCGTGATTAATTAAATACTCAACTGACACTGTAGGCACTTTGATTTACTTTCGGTAATCGAGTCAAATTGTTTGATTTTCGCCCAGATAGGTCGCCGTTGATTGATGGATTGGTCGCTAAAATAAAGTGACGGGTTTGAATATTTTATAAAGGTTGAGACACCCACCGTTTTACTGAAAACGGGGTCAGCTAATTAATGAAAGAATGAATGTAGGTACTCGTACCTACCTGTATTGTACACAAAAAGAGATCAATCATCATCATCATCATCGCCTGTTGCAAATGCTCGCCACGTCGATCGATCTTCGGCTACTCGCATCCAGCTCCAGCCAGCCCTCTTGCGCAGATCATCACTCCATCTGGCCTGAGGTCGTCCTACACTACGTTTACCGAGACGCGGTCTCCAATCCTGAACTCGTTTACCCCAACGGTTGTCAGTTCTGCGGCAGATGTGGCCAGCCCACTGCCACTTCAGCTTGCTAATCCGGTGAGCTATGTCGATAGATTTAGTTCTCTGCCGGATCACCTCATTTCGGATTCGATCACGCAGAGAAACGCCGAGCATACGTAGTATCGTAGCTCTTTCCATAGACCGCTGAGCGACTTTAAACTTGTGGACTAGCCATGCTGTTAGTGTCCACGTTTCGGCCCCGTATGTCATGACGGGTAGGATGGGTAGGTCAAAAAGAGATATTAAAACTAAAAACAAGATATAACAGGCGTGATGTAAGTCGCGACTCGTATCTAGTGTTGGACGCCCTGCGACAAGATGGGATGATGACATTCCAAGGCTAGCTGGAGTGGGCTGGATGTGAGTGGCTGAAAATCGGGAGCAGTGGCGTGCATTAGGGGAGACCATGTCCAGCAGTGGACGAGTGTGGGTTGCTGATAATGATGATGATGCACGAATGACGAAGGCTTTATTATCACTATGAGCAAGCTCTTTTGGTGTTGCAGGTATCGTGAGGAGCTCCAGTTCCTCACCATCAGGTGATCTGTCACTTCAGTATAATTCGGTTCACTCCAATGAAGGAGTGTTATAACCAGTAGAAGTTTTAAGTGCACCAACCATTAAAAATTTGTCCTCATGTGAAATCAAGTGTAGACATTATTAAACACATTATTTAACGCATTAGGTTAAGACACCTGTAATGATAGTTTAAGCTGTATCAAATAAATAAATAAATTAGGTCTATTTTACCAATAAGTGTAGGTAGCAATCGATACAACGACTCCAACTGTCTTAAGAATGAATCCTAGGAAACATGTGGACGAAATTCCAGATATTTCATCTGTGATGTCAATAGCAAGTCTTTTGTGACGTCACAGCGTAGCGTTGTTTGTTGAAAGTCTTTGTCTTTGCACAAGTTCCTTTGAAATAAATAGCGCTTTCGACGGATCTTATCTATCTTAGACTATCGTCTCATGCGAAGAACAGATAGTCTAGGATAGATATATAAGTAAGTAACTAATATATATGTCCGGTAAAAAATATTGAGAAGAGTTCGATTAATTTTACTACCTCGTGGGAGAGCTACGCTTCGGTAAGAATGTAGCGGTTCGATGGGAGTTATACCACGGTCTCACAGAAAACCTGTGTGAAGCAGGCCAAATGGGGGTAAAGGGGGTTATAGGTTGATAGTCGCTTACCATCCGGCGATCCATCTGCTCGTCTGCCACCTATCACAAAAAAATAACAAATACGTACCTATTGGGTATTAGTGTAACGATCAAATAATTCATCTATCTTATTTCGGTTTCCATACGTAGGTACATAATTAGGTACCTACGAAATGTTTCATACAAAAACCAAAGAAGGAATTAAAACCGCCTAAGGTTGCAAAGACCCGACAGCAGCCGTTTCATTGTAATTACCAGACTTACCAAATTCTGAATCATGGTCCAAGCATACCCAGGACTCTGAAGCAATTGCTTTGGACATAACTTGTAATGAGACGTTGAGACGAGGTTGAAATTTAACTAACAATAACACTGTCCGTATTTTAACCCTATGCCTCTGTATTACCAACATAAATAATTCCTCATAAAGCTGTATCTTCGTATCAAGAAATATGGAACACATAATCCCAACCATAAAACAGATTAACCCTAAAACAAACAGTTTACTACGACAGTGGGTTAATCGCAGGCTTTGATCCATAATTGGGGGTGCACTTTCCCCCTACTGTATGTTGCGAACAATTGTCGAATCGGGTATATTACAAAGCGACTCGCTAAAATTAGTTTTTGTTTTGTATCTTATGGACAGGGCATACAGTTGAGAGTCGCATGTTTCGTGGATATTTACCTATGTTTTTTTATGTGATATGGTGGCAGACGGATCACCTGATGGTAAGCGATTGCCACTGCCCATCGACATCTGCAACATTAGTAGAGTCACAAGTGCGCTGCCAACTTTTAACGTCCTTTCCCATCAAATGCGCCTGCTCCGGTACAAAGACAACGCAGGCACTGCTTCATGTCGGTCTTCTGTAAGGCCGTGGTATCACTCCGAGCCGGAGTCATGCCGAAGCGTGGCTCTCCCACGGGTATCAAAAGGTTATTTAGTGGAGTTCTAAAGGGGGGGTTAGGTGGTAGATTGATTAGTATCTAAAAATTACATGATGTAATACAGCTAATATGGCTATATGTGTGTGCTCTAACTTTAAGGAATATAGTCATCGAGATACCAGCACGATGCAATAGAAGTCCAGCGCAATCTATTTGTGCAAAGTGGAACTAAATGTCTTGAAACGTTAATTGTAATGTCAAGTTTGTGAGGGCGGGTCACTAGTATAATTGTAAAACGACTGTACACTTTGACGGTAACGTCATATAATAAATTTACAGAACAAACAATCTGAGCGGTGTTACTTGATGATTTGCGATAAGCATTCGAGTTGCATACTGGTTCCTGTGTTTACAAAGCGACTGTGGTGACCCCTTGTTATGAAACGAAGTGCGAGCGGGCCACTTGTATTATTAATAAAGCGACTGTCTACACTTTTACGGTAACGTCAAATAATAAATTTACAGAACAAACAATCTGAGCGGTGTTACTGATGATTACTTGCGATAAGCATTCGAGTTGCAGAGCCGCTGCCTGTGTTTACACAGCGACTGTGGTGACCCCTGAATATAAATGTCATATTATTACCCTCCCAAAGGCGGACCGAATATTAATGAAATCCCTTAGATTGGATGATTTGAAATTATTGCCTGTATTTTATAGGTGCGTAAGGTTTGGAATATCGATTCTGGCGTTATTGAAAATCGCCTACTTATCGAGATGAAAATAATTTTCCTTATAATAAGTATTTAAGATTAAGTTTCCAATATTTTTATGGTGATTTCTTTCAGCATAATTCATATTTAACCCCCGACGCAAAAGAGGGGTGTTAAAAGTTTGACGTGTCTGTCTGTCTGTGGCATCATAGCTCCCGAACGAATGAACCGATTTCAATTTAGGTTTTTTTTTATTACAGGTACTTTTCAAAGGTAGCTTATGTTTTTTTGTGACGGAGCCTTTAAACATTTTTAATTTAATTTTGTTCGTAGTATGTACTCAGTTACTTAATATCGGCAATAGTCTTAAAATCGGTAAAACAGTAAAAGTACGGGCACATTTCATATCCAAGTATACAATCTGTCAAATTTCTTCAATCGACTCTCATCCTACTGTCAACGATATAAGGTTGAATATTCATAGAGAAAATTTGACAGGGCGTGGTAACCAGTGATGTGTGGCTGTGGCAGTCTGTACCATATACATAACTTATTTCATAATTCTATAACATAAACTTTATGTTCGAACGCTAAAATATTTTTTCCTTTTAATCGAAGTCTCGAGCGTTCTATAAAAGCGAAATAATTGAATTTTAAGAAAGTTATTTTCCTTTTTACTTTAAAATCAAACAATTAGCTCCCAGCGCTTATTACCTAACTTCATAACTTTAGCTATAAATTAGCTGACCAACTTTTGTAAGAGGATTTTCCTTTGCGTTGAATGATAATGACAAAAGTTTTTTTTGCTAATAAGCGACCAAATTAATTGTGCTATCATAAAGTTTAAGTACATGAGTTTATTTTGTATCATGTCACTCGTAACTTATATATGTATCTATCTCCTATACAGGACCACTACAACCTACAAACCCTCAAGAAAAGGGCATATCTCGCTCTGAAAGGCCGGCAGCGCACCTGAGAAGCCCCTGGAGTTGCAGGTGTTCATGGGCGACGGTAATCGCTTAACATCAGGTGATCCGTCTGCTTGTCTGCCCCCTATCCTATAAAAAAAAGAAAATACATGTAACACAAGTAAAAGTATCAGCCTATAGACTGACCTACTACAGGGCAAAGACCTCCATGATAGAAATCAAGTCATCGCTACTATGATGGGATTAGGCTTAATCACCACGCTTGCCTACCGGGCCATGATCTTGGGGTCCCATGGGTTGAGCTAAAGTATGCTTCCAATTTTTCGAACATAGCTCGGGTTAGTCATCACCATCCCGCATTAGGTAAGTGTGGTGATTAAGCCTTAATCCCATCATAGTAGCGATTACTTGTTTTCTATCTTCTTCTTCTCGTGTTGATGGCATCAAGATATTAAAGCTTACCAGCCCACCGCCTTAACGACTGTAGCGGTAAGCTGCAGAAGTTCACCGTATGTACCGTTTTACGATGGAGGCCTTTACCCTGCTGTGGGACTGTATATAGGCTGATACTTTACTTTTTGTGCTATTTTAGTTCCAAATAAACACTTCTCCTTACTTTCATTCATTAATAGAGTACTCTAACTATAGATCCGCTACACTCTTGTGTATCGGTTACCCGCATACCCGCATTATCCGAGGAAACAATGCAGTCGTCACCCACGCTCGGCTTTATTTATTAAAACGCGTCATGCTAGGAACACGAGACGCCAAGGGTTGAGCAAAGTCATCGCTGTAGATTGGACTTGTTGTTATTTTAGCTGAAGATTGAAATATGATTAGGAAGGATCGGAGAAGTCATTAGCTATCAATTTTTTAATTCCCAAGAATGGACTACCACAAAAATTAGTTTCCGAAGAATAAAGCAGCCCTAGAAGATGATACGAGCCACTCTGCACAGGTGTTTGATCACTCTTGAGGTGATTTTCCAATACGGTTCATATTTACGAACAAATATTTCGCGAGCTTGCGATAGAAATTTTCAGTGGAAAAGGATCAGTGCAATTTCAAGTCTGTTCTCGCCTTTTCTCGTCTCGCCTCTCTGGTGGAAAAACACATAAATGAAGTCTCCTTGTGTTCGTCAAAAATCTGACCATAGATATAAAAAACAGACAAACACAAGCCAAAAGCTCGTTCGAGGCTCGTAACTCAGTCCAGATATACACAAATTTGGTCTCGGTTCGAAATTTGCCCGTCCTCGGCTTGTTTACGTACTTTATATAACTGAAGTTTTGAAGCCATTTTGGAGTCAGAGGGCCTAAAATGAAGCGGGAGGTACGACCAAATCTCTCCCCTCCCTTTCACACGCGCTTTTGTATGAATGCGACAGGTACATAATATATTCTCATTCGTTACGTGACAGGTTCATCATAAGCCACCAGGTCCAAACGTGCGTTATTTTACTGAACATTGGCGTTCATCTGCGGCACAACCCTTGCAATTTGTTATGACGTATGACGCCATCGTTTTATCTTCTTGCTATTACATCGTAGTATTTTATGATAAAACTAGTGGGTCGCCCGCACTTCTCGGGATATCAGTTTCACACTAAACCAACAGATGACGCTGTGCGTCGATTACATCGCGCTACTGTTTTGCCTATTCGGTTTAGCTAAGCCTTAGGTATCGTTCATATCGTTGTCTATCTTACCTCTTTATAAATAGTATAGAAGAGTATAGATGTTTAAATAATTCTACGAATCAAAGATTTTCTCAAGTTCCTTAGTAGAAGTTAGTTGTTTAATTACGATTTAGATTAACCGTTGGACATTGATGTATTGCAGAGTCGCTGAGATTGTCCCTAAAATCTATCCCTATCTAGTTTCTGTAGGTACTAAGTACTCATAAGTAGTATGAGTACTTAGTCTATTGTCTGTGTACTAGGTCTGTTGCGTTGCGTCAACGGTAGTCATTAAATTTACTAAAACATTGTTAGTCAGGCCTTAAAGAAAGCATTTTTGTATAAAATAGCGCGATTGCCTAATATTTTGTCTCCGTTTTATTTAAAAAACCTAACTTCATATTTGTGTTGTAAAGTTTTATCCTTAGACTTGGTGATAGATACAACTTTTTAAACATTGTGTAATAGGTATAAAGAAAAAAGAGAGATGCGCGAATTCCTTCCCATTTTTCCTAAGTCAAACGCCCCGCATAAAATTAAGTATCTCATCGAATTTTTACGATTCCAAGCGACCTCCATCAGCCTATAAGTCACGATTGTAATAATACCTGAACCTCGCCGTAAAATAAGCTTCAACGATAGCAAAATTCATTGTCAGCAAAACGAACCTGGTGGCAAACCGTTAATTTGGATCTCCCAAGATCAGTTCAATCATCGTTCACATAAAATCGAGACGTACCTTTTTATTAATACAGCTGAAGCCTTCTTCTACCAAATTCAGTTTGCGTTCCCTTGTACTTTATGTGGTTGGAATAAAGCTGTTATTGGTGCGAGCAGATCTTTTTCATAAGGTTGTGCTGAAGATGTTCCCGAAATTGAATGTACGCATAAATTTGTCAAGATGCGAGATAGCGTAATGCCAACCTTGCGGTATGTATCTTCAAAGAGGGAAAGTACAATATAAAGATAGACAGAAGCCAGCTCCATCATAAAAATCAATTCATCGCTACTATGATGGGATTAGGCTTAATCACCACGCTTGCCCAATGCGGATTGGTGATCACAAACCCAAGCCATGTTCAATAAATTCGAGACATACTTCGCTCTTTTACGTAAGTCAGATAGGTACCGTCCGTCAATAGACCGTCATGATGGGCTAGGCCTCCCCCAAAGTCCTCCACACAGATCAGTCCTGTCCACCCGCATCCAATGGACTCCCGCGACCTTCACCAGATCGTCGGTCCACCTGGTGGAGGCTGCCACGGCTGCGGCCTCCTGCATCGTGCCCTCCTCTCAAGGACCTTTCCACCCCAACGGCCGTCTGTTCTCCTCAGCAATGTGCCCTGCCCATTGCCACTTCAGCCACGCAATTCTTTGGGCTATGTCCTGACACCTTAGATCTCTGCGGATCTCATCATTTCTGACACGATCACGCAAGGAGATTCCGAGCATAGCCCTCTCCATTGCCCTCTGAGTGACTTTGAGCCTTCATAAGCGGCCCATTGTAAGCAGCCACGTTTCAGCTTCCGTATGTCATCACTGGCAATACACCACACCTACACCTATGATTATTCCTAATAAACAATTTATATAAATTACAATGTCAAGTGGTTGAAATATTTACTCACTTTATGTCACTACAAACAAAGTTCCAAAGATATAGTGTAAAATCTTTGCCAAAAGTTAAGATTCGATAATATCTAAGATTGACATCTTATCTAAGATTGAAAAAACGCGTATAATACCGTATTTCGGCGTCTTCACGTGAACCGTAAATACCTAATTGCCATGACATTTCCATAGCAACGTTTTTCTGTTTACGATACGAGCTTAGAAGCGCGTCAACGCTGGTCATCATCATCATCAGCAACCCACGTTCGTCCACTGCTGGACATAGGTCTCCCCTAATGCACGCCACCGCTCCCGATTTTCGGCCACTCTCATCCAGCCCACTCCAGCCAGCCTTCGAATGTCGTCATCCCATCTTGTAGCAGGGCGTCCAACACTACGTTTGCCGAGTCGCGGTCTCCACTCAAGGACCTTATGGCTCCAACGGTTGTCAGTTCTGCGGCTAATGTGACCAGCCACGCCACTTCAGTTTGCTAATTCGGTGGGCTATGTCGGTGACTCTGGTTCTCTGTCGGATTACATATTTCTGATGCGGTCCTTCAGAGATACTCCGAGCATAGCCCTTTCCATGCTCTTTGAGCGACTTTGAACCGCTGGATTAGGTCCAGCCGTGAGTGTCCACGTCTCGGCACCGTAAGTCATGACCGGAAGGACGCACTGGTCGAAGACTTTCGACTTAAGACTTGACACTTACATCACATTTTGAATTTATCCTTTTTATCTAACTTCCAAGAAAGAAGTTCTGAATTTGTCTAAATCTTTATTCATCAGCTTATATTAAATTCACAAGCGAGATCCTTCATCAAATTAGAGGCAAATAAATTCGCCCTAAACTAGACGCTTTAGGTAATTTGCCAGCCTTATCCCCGCATCTTTTCAATATTCACGGTTCATTAGCGATTCAACGCAAATTCAACGAAAAAAATACATAACAGGCTGTGGATACAAGGTTTTATACTTTATTTTTTAGTAATAAGCATCTAATAAAAACCGTTAAGTCGATATTTCGACTACGAATAGCCATTTACCCTTATGAATACACAAATTTTCTATTTATTAAAGTGTATGTGTGAAGTATAGGTATAGATAATATTATCAATTTGAATAGTATTATCAAGTTACGTATGTACAAACGTAAGTCATATTTTAGTGAACTTCCCACGGTCTATGGTGGTGAGGCTATTCTCCTATAAGAAAAAAAAAAACAAAAAGACTTGGGTTGACGTCGTCAAGAATTTATCCTTTTTGCTTTTTCTGCCTGCCTGAAAAAGTGTCGCTTAGAAAACTAGGGCACTTTTGGAATGGCTTGGAGCATGATCTAACAATTTATAAAATCTTGTAATTAGATAAAAATTAAAGGATATTTATTTATTCGCACGCGACATTGGGCTTACAACATAACTCAATGTTTAACAGTTAATATAGGTACAGGCCAAAACTACGCAAAAATAAAACCAACTAAGACAAAAGCTTGACAACAATAGACAGACTGACAAATAGCATTGAAAAATCACACCAATGCAAAAATATACAATTGGTCCGTGTAAGTTTTGGCCGGGTGGTAGACACTGAATCGGCGCTCTATGTGTGTGTGTGTTCTATTACCTAATGTAATTTGACAGTTGCCTTCCTCATTTAAAGGTGTAGGTATAGTACTGATGTGCTGTGTATGTTTCATTTCCCATCCCCGAAACATAAACACTTGCGATTAAGCCTATTATAAAACTCTCGTTATAGCAGTAACGTGTATCCGTCCTCAAACTTCGTGTTGTATCTAATTAATCTTTAGTACCGATCCGGGCCGGTGATCTGTCACCCCGACATGTTTATAGGGGTCGCTCATATCGCCACACGACGCCCCCAAAACAAAGGCTCTGCACACAAGAGCTTACAAAGTAAAGGATTAGCCTATTTAATCATCACAGAAATCAAGTCATCGCTATTATGATGGGATTAGGCTTAATCACCACGCTTGTTTAATACTGATTGGTGATTACAATCAGAACTTATATAACTTATACTACTTATTTGCCTTATACTATTTATACACCGTATACTACTTATATAAACTCAAATAATTCGAAACATAATTTTAAGGAATTTCAATCTAACCTAAGACCTAGAAATCACGACCCACTAGACCAACTGAGCGTTAAATTTGAAATAAATATTCCAGATTTATTATTTTATTTGATTATGCCTATTATGTGAGATCGGGTTCAAGTTATTATGCCATCTTTTTTTAACCTGTTTTCAGTCAACTTCCTGGCAAAGTTTGACAGTAATTGGGCAGGATTTGAATTTAGGGCAGGCCTTTGACTAATAGAAATATAACATAGGGTTTTTCAATATAGGTAATTTTAGACCGTTTTAAATAATACAAAGCATAACGACATTTACCATCATTATCTCAACTTTTGTGGCGGGATCCGGACAAATTTTCTGCCAATGTTTTATGTACCTCACCACCGATACCTATATCACAATACAGGGTGTATCTGTGAACATTTACATCCCTTTAACCACGTGTTCTATCAACCATTCTGAACAACATTTGTTCAGCAACTTTTCCAAATTCTTCGAAAAAATGTTCGACTCCCCATACAAAATGGCCAAGTCGCGTGACCGACTTTGTATGGAAAGATGAAAAAATTTTATGCAAGTTTCAAAAGTCATAGATCAAACAAAGTATATTAGGTTTTCCTTCCATTCCTTCAAAGGCAGTTCTACATATCGATATAATATTTAAATGTTTTAAACGTTCAGTGTGCTCAAACCTTTACGGTAAGTGGCTATTCGTCGTCACGCGTCATAGAGCGGAGGAGAAACCGAGAACGATCCGATAAGCCCCTAAATCTAGACTGGATTCTAACCCTAATCTAGCAGCTAAAAAAAATTGGCCAAGTATGAGTCGGACTTCCGCGCGAAGAGGTACAGTCGAGTTCAAAAATATGTATACACTTTAGGACCTTGTCACAATACATATTAATGTAACCTATTTTGTATTTTGAGAATATTGTATCGGCTAATAATTATAAAACCAACTTTGACATTTCTACGCCTGATATGGCAAAATATGCTGACCATTGTATTTTACCCTAACACCATTTCTATATTTACCATGTTTTAAAGAAATAAACTATTCTGATTCTGATTCATATTTATAAGAAAGTGGAAGTCGTTTTCTATTACATGTACTGTGACAAGGTTCTAAAGTGTATACATACATATTTTTGAACTCGACTCTACGAACCATTGATTTTCTATGCATAAGGTAAGGTAAGGTAAGAAATTAAATGTTGTTTTTATTTCAGTTGATTGAAAGAAATATTAATGCGGTTTAAGATTTATGACGTATTAAAAAACTTCTTATAAGATGTCATCAAATCAATTACGGGCGAACATTCGCGTGGCAGCGTCTCGCCTGACGTGTAGGCGGGCTCCGTCCGGAGAAATTCGTGAACCAGATTTCGTACCCGTCATCGCGATCGCTCCCCACTTACGAACGATGAGAGCAAACAAAAAAACTGGCTAAGTGCGTGTTCGGCTGCAATGTAGGGTTCCGTAGTGATCCTTGATAGATGTTGCCTTGACCTTTATGTTTACCTTGGTGTACAATAAAAAAACACGCGACAAGTAACAATAAAGTTCATTATTGCTAAAAACGACTACTTTTAGCAATAATGAACTTTATTGTTACTTGTCGCGTGTTTTTTTATTGTATTGCATCTTGAAAAATTCAATTTACTTTTATCTGTAATGTTTTGCTTTCTTAAAAAATATCGTATTTTCACCACAATCAGTATAAATAGGTTGGCGGCGCTAGTTTCATTCGTATGGCTCCTTAAAATGCAGTATCCCGCTCGCCGCCGCGACCGGCTGCCACAACGCGCGTAGGCAAAAGCGCGCGCGCTCTTTTTATCTACAAGTTTATCGCTATGTTTAAAAAACTATTACTTGTAACCTTATAAAACCTATGTAGCCGTCACGGCTTTCGTTTAAAATTCGTTATAGTTGCTACTATTATGTTTTTTCTTTCAAACCCCCACAATGAACCGTTTAGGTGGCAGAGATACCTGATTTTAACAAAAAAAATGCAATTAAAAGCATAATACTTTACAAACTAATTCCTTGACCGAAAATCGATTTTATAAACACATAATGATTAAAAGACCTATCTAATGATGACGTACGCGAGCAAAATACGAGTAATAACGACCCTCTGTAAGTGTATGGGAGCTACACTAAAAAAATCGAAGTGTTTGCCTTTACAATCTTGTGACACGCCTTATCAAACATTGTGTATAACCATTATATAAACACGTATAAACGGATCCACGTGTACGTATCTGTGTCCCTGAGAAAGTGCAGAGAAATTGCCACTCAGATAAGATAAACTTAAATGGCTGGTAGGTTTTAAAAGCCGCTTAATTCTTCCTGCGAAGAATTGCGCCAACATTATCTTTAGCTAAAACTTTTTGCGTTTAATGCTATAAATAGACGTAATATCCTACCGTTCCTACTACTTTGGTATTTTTATTATTTAGGGTCTGTATCACAATTTACGGATAAGTTATACGTAAGCTTATATGCTACTTATTGCTGCCATAAACTCTGTTTTTGGGCTTCACGACTGTCTAAAAACGTTATAGTCACTTTGCGTCTTGAGTTTGAAAGATAGAAATCGCAAAATTTTTCTTTAAAATATGGAAACAAACCCGCGCCCTTGACGGCTGACAATTGTGCTGAGATCAGCACATCTCAGCATAAAGAACATTGATGTAATGGTTATTTAATAGAAAGTATTTATGTACGTATTTACCTTTTCTTCATAACGGTAGTTGATAAATTTGAAAAATTAGGTTCAAATTATTTTTATAAATGCTCTCAACTGTAATCTGATCAAAACTACACCTGTTTATGAATGAAAACTGTTAGAAATCAAACAAAAACCACATTCGAAATTTCGTCACAAATTCTAAGATTTAAAATTATAGCTTATACTCAAGACTGTAAAATATGTGTTCCCTGTAATCCATTGGGAGTATCGGAAAGAGTTTTCCCCTCATTCCCTGAAGAAATCTTATACATTGCTGTGGAGCACATAACACTTCGTTTTTCTTATTTTTATAGAACAAAATGTTATTTATCTTCCGTCTTGACATTGTCAGATATTATAAAGAATGTTATGATGCTTAATAAAGGAAAATATTTTTGTATCAGCTGTACAAATATTCCAGACAATTTCCGCCGTAAATATTTTAAGTTGATAAAATGGACAGCTCTTGTTATCAATTTATAAGGATTTTATGATTGCTTCCTATAAGGCTTCTTTGTTTATTCTTCGTAGATAGTATATTATGTTATATTAATAATTAGTCATATAGATAAACTTTTTTTTTACAATATTGGGAATATAATTATAGACGTGCCTTTTTGGACCCCGTTTACAGATATTGACCGACGATTTGGGAAGGTAGAATAGGGTACTTGACTATTTTTTTTTATGTGTTTAATCAAAAGACCCCTCTATTAAAGAAACATTGTTGAAAGAATTATTTGATTCTGATTTGAATTACCTGAGATATCACAACTTTAAGAGCACATATTTTACGCGGGCCCAAAAACGCTTTATACAAATGGCTACCAACATGTGACGTCACACGCTGGTGTCTTGTATGCGCGTCTAGCAAATTTTGTTTGGTAGCTATATCAAATGTTTCGTTTATGTACATATTTTTATAATAAAAGTTTGTGTTTAATGTGTGGGTAGTTCAATGATATAATTATTTTTATAATATTATAAACTTTAAAAATGGACTTGCCCATGAAACTTTGAATGCTCACAAAACCAGCTAGACGTTATATTTTTAACTGAAAATTTAGGCTATTGGTTCTTATTTACCAATATTTTGGTAAAGTATCAATATTTTTTACTACATCGATATTAGTCAACTACCCTATTGCTTGGATGCGGGTGGTACAGGGCCTATCTGTGTGGAGAACATTGGGGTAGGCCTACGTCAGTGGACGTCTATTCGTTGAAATGGTTACAGATATTGCTTTACAGAATGAATGGTTAATTTAACGTTTGTCAACTAAGTTTTCGTTTACAAGGCCACCGTCCATCGTGCTACTGAATATCTTTCTACGATATCGAATGGAAAAGGGACATCCAAGAACATCGAATGTCACAAGTTAATATGAAATCAGTAGCATACTGATGGCATATTTTCACGTGCCTTGTGTTGGGGACGCTTTTCAAGGTTTTAGTTGTGTGGCTGTGCTTTTCCATACAAAACATTAAAGAGAGTCAAACCTTTATTTATAGCAAAGCAGACTAACATATATTCCAACACTAAATAGATGGGTCCAAAGTTTGAAGGAACACTTTAGTTGCTTTGATGACCCCGTATGTGCATTAAGCTCTGTAATATTTTGTAAATAAACTCTCCAATAATTAATAGAACCCCGAACCATATCCTATATCGCCGCATATACCTAGCTACGAAGCTGTTAAAATCAATTCTGTTTGCTCCGTATCTTTTATGTCAGTCATTTTGTCTTTTCAGTTGATAATAAATATCAACGACGATAGCAATTTACCATTAAAAAAACTTTTAACCGTCGCTTTAAAGTGCGAACCACTACCCACTGCACCACCGAGGCAGTTAAAAATAGCATACTATATATACTATAATATAGATAAGACTCGATCCGTTCCCAGCACTAGGTGTATCGACGCATATAGCTCCAAAGAAGCAGTCAAAATCAATCTTCTTTGCCCCGTATCTTTTATGTCAGAAATGTTTAAGAATACCTTTGTTGCTTTATTGATACCGTATCGGTTATTGTGATAGACGTAATGTATTGATGGGACCGTTTATTCTTTGTACGGGTTTCATTGATTACGTCTCGTCTCTTAAACGTTTTTTTTTAATGTAGGTATAAGACGTGGATGTTTTTTATTCTAAAGAGAAAAAGAAATGCTAGCAATATGCTGCCACTTGTTACGGTGAAGATAGCAGGCAATTTACAAAGATGTGGTAAATACTATTTTTATTCTTAATTTTTGGAGTGCGGACAGCATCTCGGTAAAAGTAGTGTAGGACATTTTCAGGCCAAATAGAGTGACAACTTGCGTATCGTCTGACAAGAACTAAATGCGAGTAGCCAAATTAGAATGGCAAAAATGTAGAGAGGCCTTTGTCTAAAAGCGCTAAAAGCAGACTGCAACTGGCTGATAATAATGATATCTACTTTTTGTAGTTTCATCATCATCATCATCATTTCAGTTAATAGACGTCCACTGCTAGACATAGGCCTCCCCCAAAGTTCTCCACACAGATCGGTCCTGTGCCACCCACGTCCAATGGGCTCCCGCGACCTTCACCAGATCGTCGGTCCACCTGTCTGCCACGGCTGCGGTCTCCTGCACGTGGCCTCCACTCAAGGACCTTTCCACCCCAACGGCCGTCTGTTCTCCCCGCAATGTGCCCTGCCCACTGCCACTTCAGCCACGCAATTCTTTGGGCTATGTCCGTGACCTTAGATCTCCTGCGGATCTCATCATTTCTGACACGATCACGCAAAGAGATTCCGAGCATAGCCCTCTCCATTGCCCTCTGAGTGACTTTGAGCCTAAGCGGCCCATTGTTTTGTAGTTTATTTATTGTAATTTTTTTACTTTTTGATTTTGTGAAACATATAAGTACAGTAGCGGCATTAAAAATGTTCTACACTACACTTGTCAACTACGGACTTCAATATAAAACATGATGTTTCATCCAATGATTCTTCACATTAAATGTCTCTCTTGCCGATTTGTCTCTCCTAGCGAATGAAAAACATCAATGACAAGTGAGAGATGAACCAACAACAACACTCGTAATAAAGATATTAAAACCAAAAGTTAGATGAAGCCGGTTTAAGTGGTGACTATAACAGCTAACGTAAATTTTAGTAGCGCAGTAAAACATACATGACAACTGTAAATAGTACTTTGCTCGTACACCCAAGTGCGGAATGTACTGATTACGCAAATGAATATAAAGAATGACATATTGAGAGTGATCTCAAAAAATATAATTACCATGGCAGTATTCAAACCCATAAACCTCCGAAATTTATATTCAGAATCTTAAAATTTTAATCTTAAAACTTTACAAGTGTGTCGACATTTGCATATAAAATGTACGACAACAATTTTTATCTGTTCAAATCGTTTGTTTATTTTGGTAAATCACTAATGTCAGCAGGGTCGAAAGTAAAAGTACCTATGTTTCGAACATAGCTCGGCTTTGTGTGATCCAAAATACATTAGGCTAGCGTGATGATTAAGCCGAACCCCATCATAGTAGCGATGACTTGATTTCTGTAATGGCCTTTGCCCTGGAGTAGGACTTTACTAATGTAAGCAATTAGTCAATAAATTGATAAATGAATTTTAAGTCCATCAATCATAAATCGCACACCTAAAATGCTTAAACGCAACTCATCTTTCTAAATTGACACGTCTACGTTTGCAAAATTGAAAGTCAACTCGACGCAATTCCACGTGAAAAGGTGTCACCACGGCCGCACAGGTGTGGAACACAAAAATGTCGCGCCCAAAGCCCGTTACATTTTATAATTAGTCCCAGCGCCGGATCTCGTTGGCGTATTCAGAAATTAGAACGCGCGCCATGATGCTGCGCTTGCGATTGTTGCTACGAACGTGCTACGGAACGCTACGGACGCTTGCAGTGGCTACGGAATACTGCTACGATAATCCGTAGCATTCACACAAACTCGTAGCCGCAAGCGTTGACTGTAGTACGTGCATTGGAAAATTTTCTTTTTTATTTGCATTTGTAAAAATACCATCAGAAGTAATTTATTTATTCTGATAACAAGAATTAAAGAGTGTGATGATCAGAGCTTTAGTGTAATTTAATATTCAAACATATTTTTCATTCTTTTGTTGTCTCATTTCCGTACTTATCGTAAGTCTTGAGAATGGAACCAGATCTATGAATCTATTTGTTTGTTATTAAAACGTGAATGTCTAAGAATTGCATCTTTATGGCAACCCGCCCATGACCCAGGAGTTGTAAAGCAAAATGAACGGTACACGAGTCATTTAAATTTATAACGCTACTTTTTGTGTTCCTTTGCTCGTTAGCCTTTGTTGGTTACTGGACTCCATATTGCAGGGTCTAGCCAAAGTCGCGTGTTAGCCCAGTGTACAGGGTGGCTCACTTAGATCGGTTAGTATTGGGAAATCTGAAACTATACGACGTAAAAATGTCCTCCTAATGGATACTTCGGCTATTACTAGTTTACTTACATAATATTGACATTCATAAATGTTCTGTATGGACTTAAATTGAATAAAGAATATTTCTATTTCTGTATCTATGATACTATAAATTTCTCGTTTACTTTTGTTAGTTTTTTATACAACGTTGGTGACAAACAATCATGCGGCTCGCCTGATGTTAAGCAACTACCGCAGCCTATGGACACTTGCAACTCCAGAGGACCTGTATACGAGTTGCGACCCTTTAACAATCTTAATACTCCTTTTTTGAAGAACCTCATATTGCAGTCCCTCATTAGTGTATTCATCATCATCATCAGCCTGTTGCAGTCCACTGCTGGACATAGGCCTCTCCAAATGCTCGCCACTTTGACCAATCTTCGGCTACTCGCATCCAGCTCCAGCCAGCCCTCTTGCGCAGATCATCACTCCATCTGGCCTGAGGTCGTCCTACACTACGTTTACCGAGACGCGGTCTCCACTCCAGAAATCGTTAGTGTATTGTTAGATGACTATCGACAGCGTCACTACTACCTGTGATGTTGCTACTAACACTACTGTGGTGTTGGTTACATACAAAATTATATTCAACCAAATTTGCAGCAAAGGGAATTTAATATGAGCCAGATTTTGGTCTGTATACCACGTAGCTTGCTTTTATAATGAGCGGATATAAGGATCATTATTTTGGAGCGTGAAAGGTGAGGGTTTATAGCTTGGAAGGTTTAGCGTTACAAACTTGGAGTAGACATTATCATAGCATGTTTGTGTTTGCCCGTGATTTAAATAAAATACACAACACTCGATGAACCGCCTAAAATATAAAGCAATAAATTCTTAAAACATTTCGTAGTATTTTTACTACACTTTCCAATTATACAGGGTGTATCTGTGAACTTTTACATCCCTTTGACCACGTGTTATACCAACCATTTCGAACAACATTTGTTCTAAGACTTTTGAAAATTCGCATTGAATTTTTTTATCTTTCCATACAAAGTCGGTCACGGGACTTGGCCATTTTATAAGGGAAGTCGAAAATTTTTTCGAAGAATTTAGAAAAGTTGCTGAAGAAATGTTGTTCAGAATGGTTTATAGAACACGTGGTTAAAGGGATGTAAATGTTCACAGATACACCCTGTATACTTACTACACTTGCTATCAGTAGCAAGAGGGCTAATTGGCTAAGGGAACAAGTTTTGGGTAGGTATTGTTCTTATATTTTTATTTCCTTTTACTTTGTATTTTAATTTGGATACAATTTTTTTCTTTTAGTTATCTTGCTAATAGTTATTTTTTTAATCAATGTTCAATGCTGATGTTGCAGCTGTTTATTGACGGGGGCAATAGCGTACTATTAGGTGATCCGTCTACTCATCTGCTACCTATCACATTAAAAAGAAGAACTCTTTTATTGCAAACCTAAGCGCTATATTTTTACAAATAAAAATTAGGCCGTATAATGGTAATCAAGATTTTAAAATATGACAGCACGTAGGTATAGTAAATTTAAAATTACTGTTACAAAAAGGAACATTTCAACGTAATAATTTTACATTCACATAAAACGAGCCATTCATAAAAGACTGTTTGGATTCAGCGCGGCGCCGGCAATTTAAAAAGGCCTAATTGTGCAGCGCGACAACAGCAACTGTCGCGGCTTAAAGCTATTTCTATAGCCATGTTTAAACCGGGTTTATCTCACTTGTATCTCTTTTTTATAATATTTGTTGACATGAGAAAAAAAACATCGTGGCTAAGTAATTGTAACTGTACAATTATTGTTTTCGGCCAGTGCCGGATGGCGCAATTTGGTGTGGGTTGGATCACCTGGGCAACAATCATTCGTGTGATAAACACTTGTGTTTGTTCAGTGTCTAGGAGTCAGTTCATGAGAAGGCAGACCTTTTACTTACTGACATATAAAACAATACATCTTACCCTTTGACAAGAATGTGTCGTCTTAACAACGAGATGTCAATTACAATCCTGATCTTGTTATTTTTGATCCCGATTTACGTATTTAAAAAGTGTGTTGTTAAGCTCTCAAAGATATAATCCACCGATTGCTGCGAGTACCGCTATTATATGAAAGAATTTTCTTTACTTTATCTTTCACTACATACCACATGGTTTTGAATTTTAAATTTAGATACTCGCCTAATATAATGATGTGTTACAATAGTAGGATAGCAATCTAGCTCTAGACCCAACTGATTATGTGTATCAATAGTTACTGATTGTTATTTGTTTTGTTTCCCGAATAAATAAATAAATTATTTTTTGAAAATTGTGCCCTTGTTCTAAAAGAGGTGCGTTATGATAGAGAGGGAAACATCGATTTGGTCGTAACCACTGGTTAGTTTTAAATGATAAGAGGGAGGGAGACGATGATGATCCACATAATAAGAAAGAGGGAGAAAGATAAAAATTTGGTAGAACAAGATACAAAAGACAAAAAGCATTGCGCTGCTTTTCTAAATAGTCGTCAAACGCAATTCCGAATGAAAATGCCTCGTGACCTAATTTCTGCGTTGTTATTGCGCTTCCCACTCTAATTGCTCCCGTCGCCGCTTATGTTACAAAACAAGGTCATTATGTTACGAAGGAGACTAGAGCGGGGAGACACTTTGGACGATTCTGTCTCGTTAAGGTCACTAGGGATTTTTATTATAGAATTAATATTATAAACGCGAAAGATTGTGAGGATATATGTATGTAAGTATCTATGACCTAAACCTTTAACCCTCAACTTAATCGGCATACTGGGGATGGGGATTGAACCTACATTCTAAGGCGCTTGAGGCGGGGTCACTACTAAATGCGCCGTTGGGCTAGTCATGATATCACTGAGATGATTTCAGGCCAGCAAATCTTTGCCAGTTCCGAGTCAGTGACTGGCGTGAAACTGTGAATGATCGAGAAACTTAAATCAGAGGTCAAACATGACACATTTTGAGTCGCTAATCCATCGGAGTAAATAAGTACAGTCAGCCAAAAATGTGGTCTACTACCCTACGGTTGAGATTCGTTTAACGTCATAAAACAAGGCCAATTTTTCCCTGGCAATAAGATTGTGTCAGTGACTATTGCTCTCCTTGTTATTTATGATATAACGTCATGCCAAGTGTAAAGTTTGATAAGAAAGTCAACCTTAGCGATCGTTACATCTCGCAGAAACTTTTGTCAAAAGTGTTAGACCACTTTCTTGGCTGACTGTACGTTACAGCAAAAGCTAATTCAACCTTCAAAATGTACAACTCGATTAGAAGACAATGACATACCAAGAAGTACTAAACACTGGAAATTCCCGTCCTAAATTGACAAAAGCTATTTCCACCGGTGCATAACTCAGGAGCCTAATTGTACCTTTCATCACATACAAGCTATTTAGCTCCAATTATGTCCCAGACTCACCGCCTCACCGCTTATGTCGCCAAACTTTCAGAATTTAACGTTCATATGTGACGCGAAGAATTATAAAGGTGTATGCATCATGTTGTTCGTGGGAGAGGCACGCTTTGGTATGAATAGACCGGATCGACCAGAGTAATCACGGCTTCACAGATATCTGGCGTGAAACAACGCCGGGCTGTGTTTCGCCTAACGAGCGATGTCAGTCCGCACAAATCTATCTTATACTCTGATTCATAATCATGTAAACTGACAGATGTCAATGTGTCATCCCCATACATTATCACTCAATTTGACACATGCAAAATGTCAAAATGCATAGAAACTTGTCATTTTCATCTGTCAGTTTGCTTTACATGATTATGAATCAGAGTATAGACAATAATTGACAGTTCTAGTAGTGACAGACGCGATTAGGGATGAGTGTACTGTGTACGCCTAGTCATGTTCTAGGCTATCAATTTGGTCCGGCTACAAACGTGTAAGTGTACGTGTATTTTTACCCGACTACGGCAAAGCAAAAGGAGGGTTATGATTTTGACAGGCTATGTATTTGTGACACGTTTCGAGGAACCATTTTACTTAGCGCTTGGATAGTAGCGTTTCAAAATGAACAATGTAAGGCAGTGTTACATTGTTCAGTATCTGTCACTAGAATTTTCCCGGTCCAGCGATTTGCTTACTCGTTTTACTTCTCTCATGAGTGTCTCAAATAGGAGATAAACAGTTATATAACATAAACCACATCTCTCTTCAAATGCATATTTGATCCTACGTTTAGCTCCATTTTTGGGGTAAAAATAGTTAAAAATGTAAGAGAAAAAAAAACACCCAGCTCTCAGTGTAAAATCTGCCGAAGGGGCACGCCGACTTAGTGGAGGACACGTTTCGTCAATTTAGTTATAGCCACTTTAAACTTCTAGAGCTGACAGACTTCCCAAGGCTTCTATTCCCAGGTTTGACGTCGGTAAAATTATTACATGACTGTGGTATAGGTCTTTTATCTTTGAGTGAACCATGAACATAAGTAAAATTGCAATAAAATGTTGTGTGCCAATAAGTGCCGGCAAACCGTAATTTACCGGCACTTATTGGCTTTGATGGTTTGTGGTAGTTTCTAACCCTGATTCAAGTTCCACCGGTCTTTAGTTCAATTCCTACTCTGAACCAACCAAGTATGATAAAAATATATTCAGCTATTTTCTTCGTTAATTTTGATAACCGTGGGAGAGCCATGCTTCGGCATGCATCGACCGACTCGACCAGAGTGATATCATGGCCTCGCAGAAAACCAGCGTGAAGCATTCATTACGATGTTAAATATATTGATTACGTATAAAAATTCTCCGAGCTGACGTCATTTAAGACAATGTGAGAACGTAATGACATTCCGTGGTTAACGAGTTTCTTGTCTCTCTGAGTGCTACACTATGGACTTAATTCTACTTACTTAATCTACTTAATAATTCCATAATATGGATAAATAATAATCAAAACATAGAAACTTTAATTAAGTTAATCCACAGTTCCTCAAAATGCCGTATTTATTGATAGAAAATAGACTCCAGCTTGACAAGTAAAATTTAAATAAACGAATACGCAAGTACTCGTACTAAAATCATCCAGATGTACTATTACATCCAATATAAAATAATAATAATACAAGTAAACAAAAGATGATAAGACTAGAGATTGGGTGAAATTAAAAATAACTTTGTTTAAAAAATGTATTATCCTCAAGACAAGGTTATCGAGAAGATGTTAATCCGAACCGCCAATTAATTTTTCTACCGTTTTTCTTGTCTGATATAATAAGATAAGCCCTACTAATATAATACAAGTACCTAAACAAAAGACGATAAAGCTAGAGGTTGGGTGAAAAAAATACTTTTATTGAAAAAAGTCATATTTTCCAGACGGGAGGTTATCGAGATTCTAATCCCACCCACCAATAAATAAATTGTTTTGGTATAATAAGCTTTAAAGATTAATGGCCGTCTTTTTGTGTAATTTGGCACACGAGCAGAATTTTATGTGATTTGCCTAGATACAAACTAGACACGTTGCAATGTATAAAGGTATTTTTTTAACTTTCTTATGTTTTTTTGTTCACCTATACGTTGTCTCCTTAATGTAGTATTTACAGAGGTGACACATTTTTCTTCTTTGTCAAATTGGCAAAACGTTACTTATCTTATCTCGTGATGCTAATGAACACCAGAATATATTCCGCAGCGCCAGTTACTTAGTTAGCCCGTGAATTGGCGGGTTTAATTTGTTCGAAGTTGGCGCAGGCCGAGCGTTCGTCCGATGTAATAGTTTTATCTCTTTTGCAACTTTGCTTCAACTAGGTACTTTTTCCCTAAACATAAGGTTAGTCAGTGTATTTTTAATTTCTTTATGTACAGTTATATACACAATTGAAAAAGACCATGTTTACCAATCTTGTTGGTCCTACGAAATTTGACCCTTTCCCCTTTTTACTACCACAATGAATACCATACCCTTAGAGGTAGAATTTCAGAAATAACACTTTATCAGAAAAGTCATAAAAAGAAAACCAGTTTCAGGTCTGTACGATCAGCAGTTTTTAGGCTGTGCATAGTCTGTCATTGATCAGTCAAGGTACAACATTGTGTGTATGTATAAATCTGATGTTTGGCTGTTTTTGTCGTAATATCTTTATTAATCCAACTTTTCTTTACGCGCTTCTGTGTCTTTTATTCCCGTATGTTGATTCGTCCCCAACCTTTAACCGTGGCAGAGCCATGCTTCAGCTTAGGCCGGCTCGACAGAAGACCAGTGTGAAGCAGCGCCTGCGTTGTGTTTCGTCGAGTGAGTGAGGGTACTGGAGGCCCAATTGGGGGAAAATGGGTTAAATATTTGCAGCGCACTTGTGACTCTAGTGTTATGTTGCAGGTGTCTATAAGCGGCGGCAATTGCTTACCACCCGTCTGGTGATCCGTCTGCTCATCTGCCACCTATCACATAAAAAAACTGCATATTTGCCATTGTCTTCGTTTTTGATGATGCAAATCTATTGCATAACGAACTCTCGTTACATTGTCGGTCCTAATGAACACCACAGGACATTCCGCGGCAGTTAGTTAGCCGGTGATTTGCCGGTTTAATTAGTTCAAAGTTGGTACACCAGGCGGAGCGCTGGAGCTCTTCCCCACACTATAATAGTTTTGTGTCCGTAGAAACTTTACTAGTTCGTTTGTTGGAATTGTCCTGTTCTAATAATTCGTTAGTTTTCATACTTTATGTTTTGTGAGCAATAAAAGTACTTATATTCATTTACAAATAAAGATCAACGATATCTTTGAAGCTAAGTAGGTATTTATCATTTTAGGGGGATTGGACCATACCCCACATTCACATGGTCACATTAGCTGCAGAGCTGACAACCGTTGGAGCCATAAAGTCCTTGAGTGGAGACCGCGACTCGGTAAACGTAGTATTGGACGCCCTGATACAAGATGGGATGACGACATTCGAAGGCTGGCTGGAGTGAGCTGGATAAGAGTGGCCGAAAATCGGGAGCGGTGGCGTGCATTGGGGGAGACCTATGTCCAGCAGTGGACGAGCGTGGGTTGCTGATTATGAAGTAGGTATGTTTAATAATTATGTTTTGACATTTTTAAACTAGAGGCCTGTCCTTTCACCACAGAGTAAATATTACGGGATTTATATTCTCTTCTAAGTCGGTACTATTACTCTTGACAGAGTGGTCATGGTCATAACTTCAGGCATTGGTGATGACATAGAGCCAGCAGATAATTCACACCAACAAAAGAACCCTTAGGTAAAAAGTATCAGCCTATACTGTCCCACTGCAGGTCACAGGCCTCCATCAAAGAAATCAAGTCATCGCTACTATGAGGGGGTTAGGCTTAATTAACTTTGAACCCTTAAGTAGGTAACTAAGCGAAATTGTATTCGCAAGAATAATAACAGAAATTTGACCGAAAGTCTGAGAAAGCAAATCTACAAATTGGAATACAAGTTTTAATGTAATTTAAAACTACTTACTTCAGTTCAAAAGGTCGCTTTTAATACAATCTGGCCGAGATGCCTCTGTTTTGTGACGTCATGACTTGCTAGTGTTGGCTTACATAATGCAATTGTCTGAGCTTATCGATAGGAAAACATCAGTAGTAAATAGTAAAATAAATAAGGAAATCATCCCATCACCTAGTAAAAATATTTTGTGGTAAACCTATAAATAGTTCTTTAAATTTTCGCCTTGCATTATAACTATTATAGGCGGGAGTTAACGCGACGTAAATTTTTAAGCACATTTTGTACTTACTGCTTGACGTTTCGGCTACGTTACAGCAGCCGTGGTCACAAGCGGACTGCTCAGTTTTAACTTATAAAATTATTTTTTTCCTAATTTTAGCTTGCTCTTACTAATAAAACTAGATGATATCTGAAAATGATTTATTTTGAATATTATTTATGAGTATGTTATCAAAGTTAAAGACTACTGCACTCAGATTCATTAACTTTGAAAAATATCGAAACTAATTTACGCTAAGATTATCCATAATTAAGATAATGGTCATTAAGCTGTCTCAAAGTGCGGCAATTTTCAAAGCAGGCTTTTTTTCTAAGCACTAAATATCTTGTAGTATTTTTAGTTGCACTTAATGGGAATGTCGGGTTAATAAATAAATCTAATCTATCTCCTGCTTATTATTTTCCAATCACGTTGTGGTGCCTAGTCTACTTGAGATTCGCACGCGCACCTTCTTGGTGATGGAGTAAAATCTAGATTTTACTATCGATAACAGAACCACAGAACTATCGAAACCTTGGCATCCTATACTCAACGGCCAAGACTGGAACACTAGTCATTTTAATATCTCATTTCTCGTATAATATGACAACCACGGAACTCAGAAGCAACTAAGTATCGTATTAAGGTCCTTTTAAACTTATAAATTAGTTCTGTAAAAGCAGAAGTAGACTATTACATTCTGTAATTGAATTGTAAATCATTTTTATTATTTTTGCAGAACAATTGCTACTGAAGGAAGTATAATGCTTTTTCACCTGTAATTACAACAGAAAAAGGAGCATTTTGATACCTGAAAAGTTACAGTCAGAAAGCGATTTTGTAAGAGTAGAATTAAGTTTCAAATTACTTTTGCTCTTGCCTGTAGAAATAAAGCCAGCTCAGTTTTAAATATCACGTAATTCACATACGTTATTGCACAAAATACGCAACTAAATAAGTACTACTCGTTTCTACCAGTCAACCTTACTGATGACTGACTTAATAATATCTTTTCTAACGATGGCGTTGTCAATTCTAGTTATGATTATGTATGATAGAGCGAATTCTTAAAATTTTAATTGTCTATATTATAATCTGTTGAAGACACATATTTCGTCGAAAAGTACGTGCTAGGTCCTCAGGTATGTACAGTCAGCCACACATCAGGTTACCACAGCCTATCAAATTTCGTCAATTGATATTCAACCTAATGTGTATGACAGTAAGGGAGAGTCGATTGAAGAAATTGACAGTTTTTTTTGTATACTTTGATATGTGGCTGAACGTACCTATTTCTAAACTGATTTTCATTGCCGGATCTTATCGCATTACATGTGAGTTCAAAAAGTAAACTAAACTTCGTAATAATTAGGTATTTGTAATTTTCACAAATACTTATCAATTCTGTCTTTTAACATGGTCCTCAAAATAGCAGCATCCATATTGTTCATTCCACTTATGGACGCAGCGTGTGGTGCAATATCCGATGGGAATGGAAAAATATTAATATTTTTCCATTCCATTGTTGGAAAACTTTGAAAAGTGTCCAAAAACTCGCTGAGTTGTGGCTCGTTTTCATTATCTGTAGAAGTTTAATTAAAAAATGTTTGCGCTTTTCACGAGTATAGGTATTCACATTTGAATAATGTTACCTCATTCTTCTTCTCTTTGGATGGTGACAGAAAAGAAAACTGTTCTTTTTTTGATCTAGAAGAAGAAAGGTACGATGCACAACCAACCTTATATAATATCAGCCACACATCAGGTTACCTAAACCTATCAACTTTCCTCAATTAATATTCAAACTAATGTATATGACATATGATGAATCCGATGGGAATGGAAAAATATTAATATTTTTCCATTCCATTGTTGGAAAACTTTGAAAAGTGTCCAAAAACTCGCAGAGTTGTGGCTCGTTTTCATTATCTGTAAAAGTTTAATTAAAAAAATGTTTGCGCTTGTTTACGAGTATAGGTATTTGGATACTGTTTTACCTTATTGGTGATCACAAACCCAACTATGCGGATTTGTGGGTCTTTTTTTAAATATTCAACCTAATGTATATGACAGTAAGATGAGAGTCGTTTCAAGAAATTTGACAGTTTTGTATACTTTGATGTGTGACTGTATAAACGTGTAACCTCCATGGAACGAGCTATCTGAGGCTCACTCGCTTGGCATGGTTGGCATGGCATGCTCAGCTTACTCTTTGGCGAAGAAAACACGTGTATTGATTTGCGAACATTAACTTCAGTTCCTCTCCCCAGTGACACTGCGCCTCTGATAGTTTTCAGTTCCTTCTATAGCCTAATTTGGAGAATAAATAAATTTACATCTTACGAAATTATCATAACTTTAAAGCGTTTGCCATTCTTACCAGAAAATAGTATAAAACATGAGTTCCCTTTTACCATCGGTTTTGCGTATATATCGTCCTACACGTAGCCATTTTACAACGTATAAAAATGAATGATGACACGAGACCAATATGGTAGAGTCATTCGTTTCACTTACTCTCCCACACGTCGTGTGAATGCCCTAAATGCCCTGTGTGCTTCAGATAGTACAAATTAAAAAGTTTTTTATTACATTCGTGTATTTAAAAGTACGATGAGACCATTGAGGTAAACATATACCTCAATAGATGAGACAGACCTTTTTGACAGGACGGCAAAATTGCTAAATACTTACAACACAATCACGTTCAGAACCATTATCTCAATAACTGTGATTGTTTCATTTGTTTCATAACGATGTTTAGCTCAACGCGAAGCGGATATTAGAAAAACTTTATATAAAAGATTGGACTTGACGCCCATATTAGTTGTTACCCTAATGATTTTTTTTCATGCACAAAACGACAAATGTTTTCCAAGTCCCAAGCTATTAAATTATTGTTTAAAAATGTATGTATGAACTATTAAATTTATTGTTTTCTGTTTGTTAGCGCTAATCTGGTGAAAAGTGCTGAATTTTTCATTAGAATAGCTGTAGTACCTGATCAACATAGGGTATAATCTGTTTAGAAAAATACTAGGGAATCGAACACCACGCGAGCAGAGAGCTCCGTCTACTAGTAAATAAATAAACTTCTCCCGTAATTATCCCTGCCCTCTCAAGTGCGAGTCAAGCAGCGCAGTTTTTCATACAAAAATGTTATTATAACGAGGCATAACCCTCGCTTGGTAAACAGCCCCACTTTCTCTCTGCTAATGAGGCTAGGAAAAAGCGCTAGTTTTTCCGTCTGCGCGGGCGACGCATAAATTAGGCTATTAAATACAGGCGCCGCTGGAGAGACAGCCATTTTGATGAAACACTGGTATACACAAGTGCTGCTGGCAATTACTAGCTTGTCATGGAAGCAACTTTCTAGCTTGCTTCCGCGACTTACTGCTTTCCAAATAATGCGAGTTACTGCAGTAAAGCTACTTGCTGGCTGATTCATAAGCTAACATGCACTGAGTAAATCAGTCTTACTAGTTATGTAGTAGTTTTTTTTCTAGTAAATTATGTATTTAAAATTCATAGACGGTGTACTGGAACTGGACTAGAACCCACGACTTTTTGCAAAACATTTTACTATCTTAGCTTTTGTAGGTGCACATTTTTGATTCAGCGCCTGCGCTGAGCGCTGTTTTGCGAAATCGACGATACGAAGGCCCAATAGTTTTGGAACGTTGCATAATAAAGAACAATTTGTTATACAAAGTCAATCTTATGACTTGTTCATTTTGTTCATGTTGTGGAAAATTCGTCTATCTTTTTTTCGTCTCCCCATCCATACCTGATGGGGAGACGAAAAAAAGATAGACGAATTTTACAAAGTCGTACAACACAACTTCTTATACATTAACCTGCTTCCTAACTAAAAGTCTTATTAGACTATGCGATATTCAGCAAGCTAGCTAGCAAGCACGGCCGAATCCATTCAGCCTGTCTAATCAGACAAGCTAAATGGTAACTCTTATTACACTAGGCTGAATCTTAGTAAGACTGTCTGAATATCGCGTAACGTAATAAGCCCTTAAGTGGCTTAAGCACATGTTTTGGAGATTGAAACCACGACCTTTGGTATGTGAGACAAAGTCCTAACCAAATCGCCATCAGGCCAGTCAATGAATGGAACCCACGACCTTTGCCGTACGAGGCAGGGTCACCAACGCCCACCAGTCAATCAGTCACTAGCCTTGTCCCTGGCGCCGCGTAGATTGGGCCCATTAGTCTCAGTCACTGGAGTCGTCTAACATTATCTGAGGCCTGACGGATTGCCTATTTGGAACTTTGTGGTTTTGTCGATGGAAATGTTTCGATTTCCTTCCAATATACGACATACACGAGATGGAACGAGATGGATGGATTGTATGAAGAATGACATGACTGAAAAGGAGGTGGATGATACGATGACGAATGACAGGGACGAATGGAAGAAGAAAACATACTGCGCCGACCCCAGATAATCTAGGGACAGAGCAGGGACATAATGATGATGATGATACGACATACATCTAACTCTTAGAATGTCTAAGCTTTTTAAGGGTGCGAGAAGAACAAAATCAGAGGAGCTTTTTCAATAATAATAAAAAGCTCATAAATCTGCATATAGTTCGTTAAATAAGTATGTAAACGATGTACTTATAATTTATGTGTCATCTGAAGTCTACACGCAACACCGTTACTCCATTAAACATGATTGTATTTTTTACAATTATGACTGACGACATCAACAAAATAACATTCCAATGCCAAGATGGTATTTGCTCTTGTTTATATTTTGTTTGCAATGTTTCTATGTTTATGCCGAAGCCACCATAAAGGTAGTATATAACACCAAAACGTTTTATTTTGGCTCTTTATTTGGACAACTGTAAAGGTCCTGGCCGAGCCTTCATACTATTTGGGACATACCTTTGGTTGCTTTCACTATTTCTCCTTCCACACTATAGATGTTACCGCTTTCCTTGTCCTCCGCGACCATACCTGATCGCGACTTTTTCTCTTCCCATTTTATTCTCATCGCATCTCAGCGTGTAATTCCTAGTTGCATTCAAAGGAGTCGCTTTGCAGCCCGGGTTTCACTTTGACAATCCAGGATTTGTAACTACAATGAAATGACTAACGTCTTTCATAACTCTTCAAAAGTCGGATAAGTCTAACTGAAACATGGTTGAACGTTTCAGAAATTATCCGAGACCCTCACAAGTCCCTCGAGTTAATGAACTTGCTGAGCGTTTCCAAGCATTGGAAAAAAAATCTAACCCATGGGTTCGAACGAAACCTTCCTTACGGAATGTGCGTCTTTATCCTCTGAGCTGCCATCGCTCCTATCCCCTTTTCCGAAGTCAGTAAAAACCGCTAGGTTTTTCCGCTAGGCGCCTCATAGATGGGGGCTATTAGTAACAGGCGCCAGAGCCTCTTTCTCATTCACAGTGCCTTCGTCTGAGTGATGACTCACTTGTAACTGCGGGTTCCGTTGATAGAAACGTTTAGGCTTTCTTCCAATATCGGAAGTGTTGACGTGAGGCTATTTTTTTTGACGGCAAAGTGGTTTTTCCCGTGATCAAGTAGTGTTGTATAAAGTTATTTGTAAGGTATCCGTAATACTATTTAATTATGCTTTTCAGCTTCAAAGATTGCCGACAGTACAAAGAAAAAAAAATGTTTTACAGTTTTATTATTTTCAAAGAGGAATAGGTATCCTTTATGTAAAACCTTTTAACTTAATGATTTGAGGTTGTTATCCTTCAGAATGATCTAATTCTACTATTGACAAGCTACCACTTAGGAAACTAATATTAACCCTTGTTGAATCGCACTACGGCAATACCTTAGTATTAACTTAGCGTTGTCAAGCTTTTTTTTAAGATAAAGGGGGCAGACCAAAAAACGGATCACCAGATGGAAAGCGATTACCGCTGCCCATGAATACCCGCAACACCAGAGGAGTCGTCAAAGAGCCCTGCCGACCTTTTAAAAAGGAGTACACTCTTGGAAGGTTTGCAGGAAATATACATAATTAAAAAATATACATTAAATTTTATAATCTAATAATGGAAATGTTTTATTATTTAACTCTTAACTGAAAGACAATTTAATGAAGAGTCCCTCAGAAGGGGCTTTGTCTGAATTGTTGTGATTGTTAACAGACTCCATAATACATTTTCTTGACTATTCCATAATATTTTTTTACGTACCTACATCTATCTTCTCTAGAACAACATGCATAAAGCTAACCCATTACGAAATGACAAAACCCCTAAGGCTTTCACGAAAAACTGCTAAGCTAAAAGTCACATTGTTACCGAATTTTTTGTGCGGACCGAAAATTATCCGTATTTTCTCGTATTCCCGAAAAAGAACCCTAAATGAAAAGTAATAGACTCGATTTGGCTGTGGCAGAAGCGTAACCAAGACTAATCATCCTGCTCTTTTTAGGGTTCCGTGGCAACCGTGTGAGATGTGGTAACACGTTTTTTGCAATTGTTTCTATGCATCACGTCTGGCAACAACTGGATACGCAACCTTTGAAATCTTTAATGGGCGCTAAAGGAAACTTTTTTGGCTCGCTGTCTCCCATTTTTTTTATGTGTAGGAGGAGTAGACACAGAAACAGAAACATTTATTTATTTGCTTAATACGGATCATCTAGTGATAAGCTTGTTTATAGCGATTGATTTTATGATCAAATATTTATCCACTTTGACATTTACGTTGTACTAAGTATACGAATACGAATATGTATATCTATATGTATTAAACATGTAAAAAAAACTGTGCCTGTAATTATTGGTTAGGTATAAAATATCTGCCTAAAACTAATAAAATCTATTAAAAAACAGTAACTGCACCAAAGATACAAACCAGACCTGCGGTCACAAAGAAAATAAGGTTTAGGTCGTACCTATATTTTTAAAATTTTGAGTTATTTTATTACTCTCTGGGAATGGTTACTTCCCTTCGGCAATGTGCTCGGAATTTAAAGCTTATGTTTTTTTATTTTGTACGGAACCTTTCGTACGTTAGCTCACCTTGCACTCGGCTGTTTTTTGCGAGGTCGCAAGGTTCGATTTTTCTAGAATAAAAAAGTTGATACGATAGTTGTTAGTCAGATGTGTTTTGGACCCAGTTTAACCACAAAGTATCTTTAAGTATCAGATGGAGTGACGATCTGCGCAAGAGGGCTGGCTGGAGCTGGATGCGAGTAGCCGAAGATCGATCAAAGTGTCGAGCATTTGGAGAGGCCTTTGTTCAGCAGTGGACTGCAACAGGCTGATGATGATGATGATTTTTAAGCTTGTGGTTTAAGTAAAGGCTGAAAGATGAAAGCTCGAAACCAAATTTATAAAAAGTTTAGTTCAGGTTTTACCATTCACCAGAGGCAATTTATAAATTACGTCTCTGTAATTACGATCGATTAAGTGTGACACAAGGGCACAAAATATATAGGACACAGATAGGAGACTCAGCCTTAATTTTGAATTTAGAAGAGTTCGTTGACTTGCCCGGCTTGAGTACATAAGCGCATGGCCTCTACCGACCTCGACAATTCGACAATCTTATGTCATAAGTCAGGATTAATGTGGTCGAAAAGGCGTTTTGCCCGTTAGTGCGCATGCGTGAGTACATGACATATTTTTAGCTCTTAGTTGCCAGTCGGCCTTCTGTGTCAGAGTCTTATTTTGTAACAAGGGGGTGTGAGTGAGTGAACACAATAATAACCTAATTCGTTTTTGTGCCGCATTCTCATATTTTCTCGATAAAATGTCCATTTTCGATAAATATTACAGACATGAGAATCGTGATGGAAAAATCTTTTGTTGTTTATAATCTATTTTTCTCGTTCAAGAGTTTACAAATAGCTCCGAGTAATTCGTGCTTCAAAGGTTTTTGATTAAGAAGCTGTAAAAACGGTCTTGAGATGACAACGTTTGAACTTTTTGAAGTAATTTCAAAAGTCACGATAAAATACTACTTTAGAAAAAGACCGCTTAAACCGACTGTTCTCCCGTCTGAACCACCCTTTCTTCAAACTCGATTCCCCGCGTATAGTGTTGGCTAACGATAGTAAAAGAAAAATCATTAGTATCGATAGTCCATCGATAGTATGGCCACGTGTCAGTAGTATCGATACTATTGATCGGGCCGATAATATCAATAGTACCGATTACTTAGTTGTCGTTGATAGTAATAGGGAAATTTGTATATCCGATACTATAGATAGTATTGATACTAATGTGATTTCTGTCAGAATCTAGCAAAAAAAATCGATACTATCGATAATATTGTTAGTTTTACATCATTGATTGTCGGCTAAGTTAAAATTGCAGTAGATGCTGTTAGGAATCGTAATCCTATCGATAATATCAAAAGTATCGGATGTAAGACTATCGATAGTATCGATAGTATTGTCATTATCAATAGTATTGCTCAAATTTCCCTATCTATACCTATTATTGGTACTCGATAGTCTTACATCCGATACCGATTATACCGATTATAGTCAGTATTGATACTTTTGTGATTTCTGACAAAATCAAGAAAAAACAATCGATAGTATCGATAATTCTACAACATCGATAGTCGGTCAAGGTCAAATAGCAGTAGATGCTGTTAGAAATCGCAATCCTTGATACTATCGATAGAATGGCATTATCAATAGTATTGCTAAAATTTCCCTATCTATATTATCGGTACTATTGTCATTTGCAATACTATGGATATTATTTTCGGGTTAACAATCGATAGTGAAACAATCGATAGTTCAGCAACTACCCGCGAACTAAAATAAATACATTTGAATTCTCATAAGTCATGGGATCCATTCCGCCGCGGCAGAACACATGCCGCGGGCCGTAAATATCGGGCGACGAGCGGCTCATGGATATTTTATTGGTTTCTCGTATATTGGATTCGGTTCCAGTCGGGATTCCGATAATAGTAGTAGTCGTTTTTTTTTTTTTTTTTTATTTATAGGATAGGGGGCAGACGAGCATACGGATCACCTGATGTTAAGCGATTACCGTCGCCCATGAACACCTGCAACTCCAGGGATAGATCGTTGATAGTAGTAGGGAAATTTCAGGCATACTATTGGTAACGTTAATACTATCGATAGTTTTACATCCGATACTATAGTCAGTATTGATACTATTGTGATTTCTGACAGAATCAAGAAACAACAATCGATAGTATCGATAATTCTACACCATCGATAGTCGGTCAAGTTCAAATAGCAGAGGATGCTGTTAGAAATCGCAATCCTTGATACTATCGATATTATTTTCTGGTTAACAATCGATAGTGAAACAATCGATAGTTCAGCAACTACCCGCGAACTAAAATAAATACATTTGAATTCTCATAAGTCATGGGATCCATTCCGCCGCGGCAGAACACATGCCGCGGGCCGTAAATATCGGGCGACGAGCGGCTCATGGATATTTTATTGGTTTCTCGTATATTGGATTCGGTTCCAGTCGGGATTCATGGAACATGATTTCTTTCGGTTGTTAAGACGCTCTGCGGTTGAGGTCATTGATCTGAAACATACGACAATATGGGACGCAAATGCGGCAGTTTCAGTCTCAACTCGAAGGACATAGTTCAGTTGTGTTTAAAATAGTTTACTACGTTCAACCATTTTCGTTCGTTGGTTTTGGTATTATTTCACTGGTTGACTATCGGGAAAGTTAATTCTTCTTTAGCAACTGTTTAAACTGTTAAAATAGTTTACAACGTTCAACCATTTTCGTTCGTTGGTTTTGGTATTATTTTACTGGTTGACTATCGGGAAAGTTAGTTCTTCTTTAGCAACTGTTTAAACTGTTAAAATAGTTTACAACGTTCAACCATTTTCGTTCGTTGGTTTTGGTATTATTTCACTGGTTGACTATCGGGAAAGTTAGTTCTTCTTTAGCAACTGTTTGATTCACGGTTGTGAATTGTGAAAAAAGTAAAAGTATTGTGGTACTATCTACCAGATTTTTCGCGACAACTGGGGGTTATAGGGATTCAAGTGAAAACTATAACCAAGGTAAGTATACAATCTTTGTACTTATACTGTGCGGAAAAAGAAAAGCTAGTGAAAATCTACAACCCATTTTTTCCTAGGGTACGTGCCCCCTGAGAACGAGGGTGGGTACAGTAAGCCACCGGTAGCAACCACGATCGATTGTTGTGCCGATTAGACGCCGATGCTACAATAATTATAGTAGAAGTTTTCGTTTTCGCGTTTAGATATGGGCTCTACAATTATTCCTTGTATGTATGATATAAAATGAATTATAATATTTTTTTGTTCTGCGTAAAAGAAAAACACCGGCTATTCCTATAAACGTAATGCCCTCAAACACCCCTCACCGTGTTGTCATACCCTTTTTTGTCACGGGGCTTGAGGAGACAGAGAGTGATGTATCGGACTGCAACAAAACAAAATACGAAGATTAAGGTAAAGCGCACGTTGAGCAGCCACTAGTCGTGACTAGAGATAGGCCAAAACTTAACGTCGTAAGGCCCAGCAAACACAATAGAAAATCAATTAATTTTGCCATTTAAAAGGTTTTTTGGTTTTACGACGTTAAAACCTATACCTACCTATATTTCTATACTATTAATAAAGAGGTACGTCTCGGCCTGTGACTGACTGATGACTGACTGATCTATCAACGCACAGCCAAAACTACTGGACCTAAAATCATGAATTTGAAACATAGGTAGTTCTTACTATGTAGCGCGCACTAGAAGGGGTTTGCGAAATTCACCCCTAAAGGGGTTGAAAAGGGGGGGTTCACGTTAGTAGGAAGTCTTTCAATTTGACGTTAGAGATTTGAAAATTTGGATTATAGTTGTTTATCAAAAATAAAAATTGACCTGTTTTAGTTTTTTTTAAATTCAAGCCATAAAGGGGTGAAATGGGGGTTCAAACATGCATGGGAGATTTATTATTTTTAAAGCTAGAGTCTTGAAAATTGGTAATTTGGGTTTCCCATACAAATTAAATGAAGTAATTTCAGCATTTTTTTTCTTCAGCCCTTACAAAGGGGTGAAGAGGGGTTAAAACGTCGTATGGAGAAATTCGTCATTTTTAAAGCTAGACTTTGAAAATTGCTATTTGGGCTTTGCATGCAAATGTAAAGAAATTGAATTCGTCATTTTTTTCTTCACCTAAAAAAGGGAAAAAAGGGGGATAAAAAACCGTATTGTCAATTTTAAAGCTAGAATTCTTGAAACTTGGTATTTGGGCTTTGCCTACAAATGTAATGAAAGTGGAATTCGTTATTTTTTTCTTCAACCCTAAAAAGGGGGGGAAAAAGGGGGTTGAAACGAACTATTGTAATTTTTGAAGCTAGAATCTTGAAAATTGGGTATTTAGGGCTTTGCATAGAAATTTTTATAAAAGTCCCCCTTATAGGGGTGAACGGGGGAACTGATTAAATTTGACAAAGTAAAGTTATAGAGTTTCCCAACTTTTTTAAATCAAATCTTTTTGAGATTCCTTCATTAAGGTTTACGATCACCAAAATTATCAATCCTATAAGTCTCAGTAAAATTTATTTTGGCTAATTCTTTGATGTGTTGTGAATTCTACTTCGTTCAAAAAATTAAAATACCGAAGCGAAAGCGAGGGCGGGGCACTAGTATATATATATAAAGCATCTCCTTTCGCAAAAGAACGCAATTTACAATTTTCGGAATTTAAAAAGCAATTGGGCACTGTGTAATTATTTTGTGCTGTAGCTGTAGATCAGGATCTAAAACAAAATGTAGTACCTATGTAACAGCATTTTCGGAATTCAAAATATCTACAGCTGCAACTTAATGACAAGCGCTGTTGGCATCACTCACAAACTAAGGAGAAGATACTGCGTCACTTTTTCATATTCTTCCAGTGTGGTCGAAGTTTCAACAATAAACTTTGGTACGGGCAATCACGGCGATAAATCTTAAAATAGAATAACAAGAAAACAAATACGCCCTACATAAGTTGACGTGCCTTCTTTGATTTATTGGCAGCTCCTTTGTTTCGGTCGAGCATCAAACGCTACTTTGAAGTTGGTTGTTTCACCATCTTGTATCGTTACGGATTCCACCGAGTCACGGGCAGCCATGCGTGGAATTCTACGCCTCTGAATGGGACCTGAAAAATTCTCGTTACAAATAAGGGACGTTTCTATTGGCCTATAAAATGTTTACTGATGTAGGTAAATGGTAATGTTATGTTAAAATGCCACGGTGGAAAGAGTGCATTATGCGTGATATGCACGTTTTGACCCATTGGAAGAACTCGCTGCTGAACGTCTGTCTTGGAGGAAAACGGTGTTGGAGAGCCCACGATGAAGCCTAAACCAACTTGAGGTCAAGCGTGCTAAGCGCCGTGCCTACAACCCTAACCACAGCGGCGCTCAATTCACGAATCGTTCACTCCAGCATAGGACTTTACAGCCACGAGTGATACCACTGCCTCACAGGAAACCGGCGTGAAGCAGCCCCTGTGCTGTGTTTCGCTGAGTGAGTGAGGGTCCCGGAGGCCCACCCGGGGGGGAGGGGGATAAAAGGTTGGCAGCGCACTTTTAACTCCACTGGTGTTGCAAGTTTCCATGAGCGGCGGCAATTGCTTACCATCAGGTGACCCGCTCGTCTGCTACCTATCATATAAAAAAAAAATAAAAAAAACGAGCGCAGCTATGTACCTATAATGTCACACCGCGTGATGCTGCTAGAAACATCTGCCCCAGATGTAAAGGCTTATATGATGATGTTGATAAAATCTTTACGGCCTACTTATGTTAGACATACTTTATAAAATTTGCAATTACCATAATTACAATTTTTCAAATATTTTAGGCTTTTTTGGTAATGGCTACATGCTATCCATTGCCACCCTTAAAACCCCCAAAATGCTTGCGTAGTAAGGAAAATAAAAATACCTATCTGCTTAGGGTTGTTATAATAAAAAATCTCAAAAGTATACTGCTCCTATAAAATAATAAAAGTGAATAAAACATTTAAAATTACTATGGCGTAGATAGTTTTGTTTGGAGATGGATTACGATCTGTCACGCTAAGACCTTTATCGTCCCTTTGTGGGGGACTTTTTGTTCTTCCGGGTTGAAACGCAGTTAGCCTATAATTGATTGCTTTTGAATGTGGCAATGGCAGATCGTTTTTATTTCAAAAGTTATTGTGGGCGTAAAATGGGTTTACTTTCTATGGATTATTAATAAGTAGCTAAAATGATATGATGAATGAGTCCATTTATACTGTAAAAATCTTAGTGTTGGTCCTACTCTGAATTTTTCTGTAGAAGGTCTTTTGCCACACTATTTACAGGCCCGTAATTTTACTGCTTGTTGCAACAGAGTTCGGGTTGGCACTGAAATTGTCTTAACAATATAACTCAGGTATAAATTTTAACTCAACCCGTTGTGTCGTGAAATTAATTGATGGCGCCACTCACTTATGTCATAGGGTGACCCCGTTAACCAATCAAAACAAACTTTTTTATCGGTTCGTTTTGTCCCAAAAATCCGTTTTCAAGACTTTCTTGAGGCATTGTGCCCACTGCCTCACCGAGCCAGTCGTTCTATATACCTACTAAGCTACCATCGCTCTAATTCTGTTTCTACTCTGTCAATGTTTCAAAATTATAACACTGCGCTATTTCCCTGTTTTCATATCAATTTGTTATTATAATATTTGAATACAAAGCCGAGGGTATTCATCATTGCAAACAATGAGATTTAGAACGCTTCCTCTGCCAGCAGTGGCAGCCTTCGCGATCGTAGGGTTGCCTCTCTAAAAAATCTGCCAGTCTCATCGCAGACCTTGTAAATATCACTTTTTAAAATAAAAAAATAAAAATTATAATGTTTATATTATCGGAAAATAATGTTAGTAATTCGTAAGTGTTAGTATACAGCTTAAATATTAGTGTTAGTAGTCAATAACTAGCAGCGACCGGGTATTTTGGCTTAAATGTTCTAGTAGTGGACAGTCCCCATTATCAGCGATGGCCGTGATGACACTATTGCGGTATGCATATTTGTCGGTATGCATCAGTACTTATACAATATGTTGTCAATATAAAACGCTTAACACAACAATAAAGAAGGAGATAAACTATAGATTCCTACCTCACTAACCCCTGTTTTGACGGCGACAATTAAATAGCTGTCGACGTCTGATTCTTATTCGGTACTAATTGAGTTTAAACTTCGCAAGTTATTCGAACTCTTGTCCGTAAATAAGGATGTCAAAATATCGATGAATCTGACATCGGTAGATAAATAAATAGGTATTTGAAAACTAATTATACTACTCGACCACTTGATTAAAAAAAACGTATATTATTTTTTTATTTTTATTATAATTTTTTGTGCTTAAAGATACCATGACTATGACGGGTTACAAATGTCTCATTCTAATTACTTGTAACTTATGTTAATGCAAAAAACTATCAGTGTAAGTTAGATTATGTTTGTTATTGCTTGGTTACGTCAAATTTAGTTCTGGCATTGAATACCTATGTTGTAACTAACTCGAGTTATTGTCATAAGACAGCTGCTGTCATAAAACTACTCGCTAGCAAAAGCATATCGCATCGATAAAGTCTACTCGAGCCACACTAGCCAAAAGAGCAAACCGTTACGTAAGTCGTCTCATAAATATGAAAATCGCGCACCACTGCTGATTCCTAGGAAAGTTTTGCACTCCCGTACTTGGTATTAGTGCTTTAAAGCGACAATATTAATATTCTAATGTGTAAATGTTAATACACACTCTACATCACACTAAATGTGTTGCTATTTACATGTCCTACATAATTTAGTATGTCAATAATTCTAACCCAAAGTTTGGACAGCCCTATCGCGAAGAGTTCTGTATTTTCGGTCCAATAAATGAAATGACAATTCGGTTTCCAAGCTCTTTCCTCAAGGCGAGGTTATTACTGCTCAAATGAGTTCTAAAATTAGTCCATGGTCTACTAATGTCAGGAGTATTTACAGGAAAGATTTGTATTTATTAAGGGATTGGAAAGTTATCATGGTCAAAACAGTAGCGCTACCATGAGTTGACATCTAAAACTGACATAACGTAAACTATTGCTCTGTCTCTTTCAAATGCATCACAATGAAAGAGACAAAGCGATAGTGTTCGATAGCGAGGATAGTATTTCAAACTCATGGTAAGGCTACTGACCCAGATTTTTCTAACGCCGTAGGCTGAGACCTAGAGCGGCAGCGTCTCTGGGGTGAATTTTATGTGGACGATGAGCAGTCGAATAATCTGATGGTAAGCAATTGTAGCCGCTCATAGACACCCGCAACACCAGTGGAATCACAAGTGTGCTACCTATCTTTCCCCTTGCTCCGCCGCGATTGAGCCTTCGGTAACCTCATTCACTTGACAAAACACAGCGTAGCTTTTGTTGGCTTCATGCCGGTTTTCTGTGAGGCCGTGTTATCACACTGGTAAAGACGGTACGTTTACGCCAGAGTGGTTCTCTCACGTGAAAACTTAATCTTTTAGTAAGGTATGTACAGTAACAGTAAGCCACACAACACGTTACCACAACCTGTCAAATATCCACAATTAATCTTCAACCTAATGTGTATTAAAGTAAGATGAGAGTCAATTGACGAAATTTTACTGTTTTGTATACTTTGATGTGTGCCTGTACGTACAAGGTCTAAACTTAGTTAATTGGATGTTTCTTGAACTCGGATAGCCTTCATTTTACACAATAGTACTTACCTAATTATTAACTAGCAAATCTGTGTGTCCATTTACTTCATCATTGGAATTTTCTATCAAAACAAAATTGCGATGAATCAGCTTCCCAAAGTTAACAAGGTACCGTTCCGTAATTAGACGTCCAGTTTCTTTGAAAATCTGAAGTAAAAATGTCCTTTATCAGAAAGTTAGTCACAGAATCTAGACGTACCATTAAGCAGATAAAAATATTAATAGCTGGCGAAGTTTTAAATTGGTCGCTCTTGTACGTTGTTAGGAGCGATATTTTAAGTTGCGCAACTTTTTCTCTCGCTCCGCAAGTCGGTCGAGCTGTGTTATTTTGTTACAAGTTTTTACTTCTACAGTAACTTGGTATGCTGACTCACCGCAGCGGTTCCAAACTTTGAGTTTGCTACTGTATGACTAAATGGGGTAAAGACTTGAACAAGGTAAATGTTGTAACGTCATGTTTGTGGTATGTTTATGGTTGCCCCCTGCCCGTACGAAGCGATTCGCTTCCACATTTATCATACGAACAGCTAAGGAGTGGAACTCCCTGCTGAGGTCTGTTTTTCCCGACCACTAAGTACTCGTATAATTTGGATATCTTTAAGGCAAGAGTGAACAGGCATCTTCTAGGCAAACGCGTACCATCCTAGACCTCATCGTCACTTTCCGTCAGGTGCGATTGTGGTCAAGCGTTGGCCTATAGTCTAATAAAAAAAAATGTCACAGTATAATAATAAACCTTCTACCGATCTCAATAATCAGCAACGTTCGCAGGATATTATAGTAGTGTGTGTGCCAAAATAAGTGCTCTCTCAATTCCTCATAATATATCAACCATTTTACTACTCTTTGCAATAAATGATATATAAACGATTTAGGTACTTTTTAAATTATGAAATCTTGAGATTAGCATGTTCGTATGAAAAGTACGCTATGGGTGTAAAGATACACTTCTCGGTGTACAATTTTCCAATTACAGTTGGCATCATGAATTTTATGTATTGTTCGGTTGGTGTATGGTTAAGGACATACACCGTTCAATTTTAGTTTTAATTCCGAAACTCTCATAACAGGATGAATAAAGGTGCCTTATAATGTAAAGCAAAATAATAACCACAGTATACAAATAAGAAGGAAATATTTGTGCCGGTTTTTCATGAAAAATGTTTAAGTAAAACGTACACGCCGCTGCCACTTGCGTGATGTTTTCTATTGATCACAGCACAGGATCTTTTATCTTAGTACCTCTTAACCAAAGACAATAAGAGTGACATTTATAAGATTTTCTTCCTGCCCATCTCTCCAAATCAGTAAATTATTCTTACTTACTTGGGTTCTATATTCATTCTGTACCTATTTAAAGGATATATGGCCGTATCTGACGAATATGTACAAACAACTGTTAAATAATTTGTGTTGTGCCGTTTTTAAGCAAATTGCTGAGGCCAAAATTTATTGAACATAGGTACCTACTCTGTCTGATCGAAGGATCCTAGACAAATAAACACTGTATTAACCCTCCTAATGGCTTTCTTGTGTAACTTGCCAAATAGCAAGCACTAAACTATGTAAATAAGATACTCTTAAAGTAAATAAATAAATCATTAATGATAATAGGGAAGGATAGCTTCTCTAAATGGGTACTCTATAAATCAACCCTACCTACCCTAAATCAAGTGTCGACTGGCCCGATAGAGAATTTGGTATCAACCCTGAACCATACGCCAAAGGTAGTGAGTCCAATCCTCACTTTCGACAAACTTTCGTGTGATGAACACTTGTTTGGTCAGTGTCATATTTGCACCCAAATATGTATTTAAGTTGTTTAATTCCGCTAGTCAGACACCAGCGGAACTAAAATACTTCACGCCTAACATAAGTACTTAAGCTGCTTAGTACGGATTCAGGTCAATGCATGAGATGTTATATGAATTTATTTATTTATTCTGACAGAGCCGAAACGTGGACACTGCGGGGCTGCTATCAAAGTTTAAAGTAGTTCAGCTGGCGATAGAGCGCGATGCTCGGAGTTTTGCTGGCTTATAAAATTCAAAAAACGTTATGCGCCAGAAAACAAAATACACCGAAATTGCGTGTAGGGTAAGGACGATAAAATAATTAACCCATGAAATTATTTGGGGCGGCGTGACGCATCGCCACAAAATGATAGTTTGAGTATGATAGCTGGTGTTAGTTGGATGCAGGTCTGGTCCTGAAATGGCCAATGGTCTGGACAGTAGGCCACTACCTATGTGTAAACATCTACATAATCCTTTATCCATTCTGAATATTTTGTTCTATGACGTTTTTATAACTCTCTAAAAATTACAACTTTTCATACAAAGTCGGTCACGTGAATGGTATTTTTTATGCGGAGTCAAAAAAATCGACGAATTTCCAAAAGTTGTATGTAGATCATATTGTCTGATTTAACGGGATGTAAATGTTACAGATACACCCATAAGAAAATTGGAACCTAGTTATTAAATCAATAGAACAATTATTAATATGTAGACTTACGAAATCAAAAGCCTGTCTTTGTGAGACTTTTAAATCGAGTTCAATCTGCGTTTATGAATTTTATTCCAGCGAACGTTAGCCTGCAAAAACCTCCGAGACATAGCCATTTTATTTTATTTTATTGGTCATTCTAAACAACAATGGCGATATATTTTTATGTAAGCATAAAAGCGGTTATTAAATAGCAATATACAGAATTTATCACTTCTGCCTTCAAATTGGGCGACACGGGGCGAACAACGATTGTCATAAAATTGTGTGCCTCAGTTGTAATACTCCTGAGCATCATTCATAAAGTTTTTAAGCTTCCTCTTAGTATGTTAGGTACGGATGTTGTAAGTCGTAAGGTTGAAATATGATCGTAACTTCAGAGTAATGCCACATTATCCGTTTGCAAATTATGGTCTTAAGTATAGGTGCCTCCCAGTTTCTCTACTGAAGCGACTCAAGTATGTAAAATTACTTGAAAGTTATGAACTAAGCCGATGAACATTCATCGGTGTCACATAAGTATCTCAGTATAACAGTTTTTTTATTTATTTATTCTTACAAAATCCAAAATTTATTCTATTTCTTTTCTATGAGGGCGTATTCCGTCTTAAAAGGTCGGCGACGCACTTGCGATTCCTCTGGAATTACGGATGTCGATGGGTGTCGGTAGTCGTTTACCGTCAGTTGATCCGTCTGCTCGTCTGCCAATATTATAAAAAAAACAATACCTTTGGATTTTTCAAATCTATTTCCATGTTTCTACCACTAGTTTGGTCTAAAACTTTGTGAAGAATGGAGAAATGGTAGACAAAGGCTAGTAATAAAGTATAAATCTATTACATAGCACCCTTGGGTGTCATTATTTTCAGCCATCTCTTCCAGACAATCTTAATGTTCTTTGAGATAAATTACAACAAAGATTGCTTTCATCGATTCGTCTAAATGAACGAAATTAATTGAGTGACATCACAAAATAATTGGAGAAAGAATCGGAAAAATTAACGTGTAGTATGGAAAATCCTCCGGAAAATGTTCGGTCCTAAACAGGAAGCAGATGGCAGTTGGAGGATCCTAAAAAATGCCGAGGTTGAAGAGCTGATGGCGGGCCCTAACATAATGGGAGAGAGGAAGGCACATAGACTCCGATAGTTCGGCCACGTTAAAAGAATGGTATCAGATCGGAGCGCCAAGAGGGCATATCTTGGGCAACCTACTGGTTCGTCGGCCAGTAGGGCGCCCACGCTACAACTGGCGGGATGTAGTGGACGCGGACCTGCAGGAATTGCAAGCAGGAGATTGGCGACAAGCTGCACAAGACCGAGACAAATGGCGATATCTCGTATCGGAGGCCAAGACTCATTTTGGATCGTTGAGCCATCGGAGTAAGTATGGAGATTGGAAATCTCTGTTAGTAGGTATATTACGGTTTAAATATAGCCTAGATTATACTGTGACAAACTTGTTTTGGCACCGATCCGGATTGATCTCCACCCTGGGACAAACATTCGTGTGATGAACACTTGTGTTTGTTTTGTGTCTGGGAGTATATATGTATTTAAGTATTATATTTGTGTTTCCTTTGTTGTCTGATATCACAAGTGCTTATGCCACTTAATACGGAGTCAGGTTAATATATGAGATGTTGGGAGAATTTATTTATAATGGCCAAGGTACAAATAAAGTTGCTTCAAAAAGTTACTCACGTTTCCAATGATTAATTGTATTTGCTCCAAGACGTTTCCTAGGACGCAACAAAGTTGTGAATCTGAAACAACAGCACTAAAGTCAAAGATGTTCAATGTTATTCAATTTCCGGAAACGTGAAACGAAAAGGCAGAAGCGTGCACCCAGCATTCTCTAAGGAGTAGAAATAGGGCGAGACTACACTTAATAAACATTACAATTAAAGCCCTGGGCCGCCAACTGGGACAAATGTTTGTGTAATAAATTTTAAATAAATAAATAAAATTATGATTATTTTTGAACTAGAATATCTTAGATTTAATTTAATAATTTATTCTTTATTGCACGAAATAAAACAACTACAGTACAATTGGCGGATTTAATGCCTTACAGCATTCTAGAGTCGCACTAGTATACTAGTCAACCATTGGGCGAGTCAGAAAATTTGAATACTTAAGTAAGTACCTTTAATAAGCTGCTATACCACTTTTGGACGCAATTGAAAATTACACGCTCTTACTCATACTAAATTTGCTACTCTTACAGTACCATTATTTTAAATTATTTATAGGGCTATTATGGTAGCAGCCGTTGTCTGTCTTAAAAACGAAATAAAGAGTAAAATGTTTTTCCTGATAATCGAGCGTTGTTGTCCTATCATAAGTCGGTGCGCAAACTTAGCTTTCGCGATGTAGAAACGTAAGAGAATATTGCACTTGTATGGAACTATCAGATTGGCGCCATCTGTTGCTGATCAGATACTGTGGTGAATTACTAAAGTCTTGAAGCGATAAGAGATGTCGCCACGCGCGTAAGAGATATTTTGGAAAGTAGCAAGATTAGTACCTTATAGTAATTTTGCTTCCTAGTATCTTATACTTTTATATTGCCACTTTTATATAGGTATACTTTTACTTGACGTAGTCGTCAATACAAGTATACCCCACCCTTTCCACGTGTAAGTCACTTACGTAAGGGATAATGTAATTTGCCCTTATCTCGCTCACGAACTTGTTTTGGGAATCTCTCTTATCATTAAATACGATCTTTTTTGTAAGAACCGTTAATGGTGCGCCTTCTCCCGAAGCTTTTAGCTGCGATGTAAATTACAGAAAATGAAGTTACCTACGTCGTAAATTTAATAGGGTAAATTATATCACTGATAAGACGGGTATTTGGATTCATATGAAACTTTTGCACGTGTACAAGATTTTCTTTCCAAATCTCAAATACAGACTAATTACTACTGTCTTCGTTAACCGCGAGTCTCTTTTGAAAGACTCTGCTACGAGTTTTTGGAGTCAGAATGAAGTTCTTTTTGGAAAACTCAGTGTGTCAATTCAAATGCCAGGAAGATCTTAAAACAAATTTTTGGATGCAAATCTATATAACTCTACCTAATTCCGACCTATTGTGTCTCTTTATGTTCTTAAGTTATGACTCACGTCCTTTTTAAAAGACTCAGTTTCGAGTTCTCAGTCAAGTCATGAGTCAAGTCTTATCTTGCCAGACTGTGTCCCGGGTTCTTGAAGTCATGAGGTCATGAACTTAAGTCCTTTCTGTTGGACTAAGTCTCGAGTTCTCGAAGACATGACGCAAGTACTTTTTAAGACTCGAAACCTTAAGTTGAGTCCTAATTTTTGTATTTTTGGTAATCTGAAACAATGCTAGTTTCATTTGTATCTATAAAATAGTCACAACTAGCTACAAGCAATTGTCAAAAGTATTGTACTTTGTATTGTACAAGTATTGAAGTGCGTTTACGTGGAGTTAGAGTTATGACGATCAATATACTGGAGCCGCTTGCGTTCTCAAATATTTTGAGTAAAACGATAGCTCTTCTAACCAACATTCGATCTGTCCATGGGATCATGGTATCGGTAACGACAAATAGTGTCACTAAGTAGTTGGTCTACTAGCAACACTTGCTAAGAGGATGGCAAACACTTTTGTCATGGTGATGGTTTAAAAGTGATGCAGTTATTTTTATAAAAGTGACTGCATCAGTTTTAAACAAATAATTTTAAAAATTAAGACCGCGTTTTGTAATAAGGAGGCTGTTGTTTAAGACCCTCATCACAAATATACACGTTTTATTGCATAAAATTAACGAAAAAAAACAAATCTTACCTGCAATAGGTCTTGCATCTGCGGGTACTGACTTTAATTGTGTCTCTTCAATTGTGCAGATTTTTCTTCATTATTGTGTCTCAAAATGTCTATACGTCTTGGATCTGCTTCAAAAGGACCGGTTTCCTTGCCGTGATTTCCCGCAAGAGAAATACAAATTATAATAATAAAAATCTTTTATTCTTCTCGCCACAAACATAGGTCTAAAATAGATACAGTGTGACTTAACCATACATACCTATACTAAGAATTAAAATGAAGGACATTTGATCCAACATCGGATCTACCGTATCGGCTTCAGCAAATATACTGCTAATTGGTCGGCCTACCGGCATCGCTGGCTGAAAGGACGGCAAACACTTCTATCTGTTTGAGTTTCTCATCAATTGCAAAGATAGGTTTCGTGGAAGAGCCATGCTTCGGCATTAATGGAATAAAATTTTCTGATCATAATAATAATAAAGTCTTCTTAGTTTGCAAGATACATTCCAATAGATTCTTCAAAAGGATTTTGTGGGAGATATGATCTAGCGCTTCTCAAAGATATCGTAAGGCATTTAACCCTGACAGTGATCGAGTCGCGTCTGTAAGTAAAACTAAGCGATAAATCACGTTGTATCGATACGAACGATATCAACATCTCCTGCAGTAGTGACGTCAGAGGACGTTAGAACTTTGTAACTTAGTTCACAAATAAAAAATGTAAAATTACAATAAAAAAATACAAGAAAAAGCTGCCAATTTTGAAGTGATGTAGCTAAACTGTATAGGTAATGTGTAATCCGCGTAACTTACTTTATGTCTTCAATGTCTTTTAAAATAATTGAGCACATTGACTTGATTCCGTACTAAATAACTTAAGCTCTTTAGTTATGGATTAGACTACAGTCGATATAATAAAAGTGTCACGCCTTAGAATAGAATTTACCTCTTTATACATAGTATAGATATAAAGAAGATGAAAAATTATACCCAGTCATTGTACAAAAACCATGTTTATCGCACAAATACCTTGTCCCGGGATGGGAATTCCCTTTGTCCGACGAAAAAAGTAGGATCAAACCCACAACTCCTAGTATACATCATATCATCAACGACTATGCTAAATGACGTTCAGTCAAGAAGTTGAACGTTATATTAAACAACTTGACGAGTTGTCGTTTAGTCATTCAATTAAACGTCGCCATTCAATGAACGCGCTAGTCATCCGATCAAATAGCTGATTGAACCAGATGACTGCGACATATATATACTAAGACAAAAGGATAATGTACCATTGAGCTCGTCGTAAAAACAAAAAAGTGGTTCTGAATAACGTGAAAAGTCTCCTGAAATTTTATCCTTACCACGGGTTTAATGGCGCTCTTTCAACCAGTTCTTATGGAATCTGGCCAAAACTGTTTTTATAACAAAAAGCGTAACTTCCCGCTAACTTGGACAGCATTTTCTTTAGAACTTTTTTGACTAAAAATCACGTTTTCCAATTTTCTTCCAGGACATAATTTTAGATTGGCAGGTGTGGGACAATAGCAAGTACCAAACAAATTTGTTTAGGTCGGATTATGGATAAAAGTTGTTAAATACAAGTTAAGCATTTTATTGGTTTTCGTTTTTAATTTTTACGCAGCAAGATTAATGATCAATTTCAGTTGGAATCAGTCTAACAGTATCGCCATCTAGTGGATTTCTCACACACAGTTTTTGGTGACTACTTAAGAAAACTGAGCAAACGTAAACACAAGACCTAAAAATCGTTCCAATACCTACTTACTCACGGATCTCTTAAAGTTAAAAAGCAAATTCTTAAGGCAGGCGAGAAAAAGTCGCACGAGGAATAATCTCCTTGTTAGAGATGATTGTCGGGGGCGTCCCTGAAGTATTTAAATCAGGCGTCGCCGGCGGGTTTGCTCGACTTTGCCCCACTAAAATATCATAACGTTGAAACTTTAAGGTAGGTCTATGCTCGACGAGGCGAGCACGAGCTAAGCACAAGCGCGTAAATCGAATGTTTTACGGTTCCGTCGCGAAATAGCAAAAGCCAGCAACCCTTCTTTACTATACTTGAGAGATCTTTTGATTATAACTAAAAAAAATAATATCACATACCAAATTGCAACATTTTTGCCTCTATTTCAAAAAAGGAAAAAGGGGGTATACAATACGGGAGGATACGAGTGACAGGGACGAATGGAAGAAAATCTATATCGTCGACCCCAGTTATCCTGGAATAGGGCAGAAAGATGATGATGATGTAAATAAATAAAGTATCAGCAAAGTATATACTATCACACTGCAAGGCAAAGGCCGTCATCATAAAAATCAAGTTATCGTTACTATGATGGGATTAGGCTTAATCACCACGCTTGCGTTACACCATGGCTTAACCTATCACGACGCGGATTGGTGATGGGACGCAAACCCGAGCTATCCGGGCCGAGCTATGAAGGTCTTGAGGTTGATTTCCGGGTCGACCAAAAAGCATGTTAAAGTATGATGATGAGGTATATGTGAAAATGTAAAATCGCAAAAACTGAGTAGCACCGGCCGCTGTCCAACGCAGACTGACATTGCGACAAACGAGTTGACACATCAAAGTTCCATGTTTTTTGAATTTTTATCTTTTGTGTTAAAACATTTTGCCGGTGATGTTCTGAATTCACGAGTTGCCAGAATTCAGCTTTGTGACAATTAGTTCCCCAACTCATCAAAGGACCCTTTGTTTTGTAATGTTCATAAATAGTACCTCAGCTGGTAGTTCCACTTTACAAAGTTTGAATTAATAAGCTGGTAAGCAAAGTGCTTTATGTGGACGGAAAATCAACAAAGCTTAAGACAAACAAGTAACCTCGTAGCTCCTACAAAGATTTGCTAGTAACCAGACATAGATATTTTTGATGATTCAGTGAGGCGGTATCATTTCGGTCGAGCCGCGTATTTTATCCACGATCAAACGGTCATCAACCTATTTTCATAATGGGAGAGCTATGCTTCGGCATGAATTGGCTAGGTCGACTGAAGTCATACAAAAGACCAGCGTGAGTGAGGGTGCCGGAGGCGCAATCGGAGAAAGGGTCTTAAAATGTTGGCAGCGCACTCGAAGTACCTAACAACTAACATGTTTTATTTTTTTACTGTAGCCAGACCTTTGACCCCAGCCTCACCTTCAATACTCCACTGGTGTTATGGGTGTCTACGAGTGGCGGCAATCGCTTACCATCAGGTGATTCATCTGCTCATCTGACACCTTAAAGTAAAAAATAGTCTGACACCTAAATAAGCGCATAAAAAACCTTAACACTTAATTATGTCTCGAGTCATTTACTCGACCGTAAGTACAATGCTACTAAACATTCTTATTCTATAGGAATGCAACCACGGGCGGTTCTACATTAGCATTACCCGGGGAAAGACGCGCTCTGTCTTTAAGTCATGAATTAGTTATGATTCAGAATATGCAACGAAACTTACGGGACATTAACTTTTACATATAGCGTACTTAGGTTCTACGTTTTAGCACTAATGAATACATTTTAGTACCAAAATGAAGAAGTAAAAACGAAGGCAGACTCTACAGCTTCTTCATATTACATAGCTATAGCTAATGGTGCCAAGTTTTTGTACTAAAATAAATAAATGCTAATATTAAATGCGCCAGACAATCACACCAATCAACCTGGTCTCAAACTAGGGCAACCCCTGTACTATGAGTGCCACATGACGATAATTAACTGGGGGCGTCAACGTGTATAATAATAATAAGCAATTGATAGTTTATTTGTAACATACGGATGAGTAATGGCGCCATATAAGACGCGTACATCCAGCTAAAATAAGTACATAATCTTGTTTGAGGACTTCAAAATTGTTTAAAAAAACAGTTGAACTGAGAACCTCCTCCTTTTTTGAAGCCGGTTAAAAATAGATTCAATGTAATAGGTAACCTATTTAAATTACCTATTTAGCTAGCAATTCAAATCAATAATTGACGTCGCTCATATGGCCTACCTGTCTTTAGTAAACACACACACAGAGACACAATCGAATTGCACGAAACTACACACTAACACTTTTTAATGAAAAATAATAAACCAAAAAGTTCGGATAATTTCAAGATCAACTGCGACAAAAATAAACTTATTCTATAAAACACAAAAGCGATCCCTAAAACTCGCCACCCTCTTTTGACGGATTTTAGCAATTACTAAACAAGAGAGAAATGGAAACAGCCGATGGCATCATATCGAAAATTACCGACTAATTCTGAAGGACAGAGGTCTCCAATCAAACGATAGGGATGTGACTCTACATATTATACCAGATCACCTGATGGTAAGCGATTGTCAGCCTATTCATGTCAAAACATGGTATCCACGGTCAAAGCTAATTTTGAATCCTTCTACTGTGTGGACTGATATATGGATGCAAGTACCGATAATTCAAAAGCCACTGGTGCTTCCTGGAAGTATTTCTAGTAGTCCGCGAAGGCATTCGAACGTGACTATCTAAGTAGACCTATTATACTACCAAAGTGTAAGAGAGAATAAATAAATCATTCATTCATCATTCATTCATTCAAAGTCCAAAGTCCAAAGACCAAATCCCAAGACAAAAGTACTTGAAAAAGATAAAATACTTTATTCTGGAACATGTGATGAAAAATATTTCAAATGAACCTAATTCTATCGGATAAATGTAAGCTGCCAGTAGTCACAATTCACTCCAGATTAACCTTTACTTGTAAAATTATTATTTTTATTATTATGACGATCTCTTGTAAAGCGATTATTCCTTTGCATATCTAGATATTATAGATATCTGCTGTAACTGCATAGAAATGAATTGATATGAAAAAAAAGAAATGTGAAAAATATTTTTTTCACACCCCTATTGAATTGCGAGCACAAATTAGAAATTTTATGCCCGAATTGACTTCTCCATTGAATCGGTCGGAATTCAGACGGTAATACCCCAATTTTCTTCAAAGCCACCTTTCAGCAAACTTTTGGGTTAGACTGTTTCACAGGCTCTCAAAATTGGTAGCAGTTGGAAAAGTGATATTTTCATTTCACCATTCGGAATATCATTGTCTTGTTAAATGCTATAAGAACGTTTGATGAGGTTTCTTAAACTTTAACTAATTAATGCTCTCTCTTTCTTCCGAAGCGCTTAGTTGAAGTCACGGGAGACCAAAACAAATATTCATCGCTATTCAACGAGATAATTTTGCTGCCAGCATTTTGGGGACATTGCCACAGGGGCCATGGTATGTACCTACTTAGTTAAAATTTGTGATTGCTAGGTTTCAGTTATTGTTTTAATTTTCATTATTTTTTCTTATGGCCAGTAAAATTAGTGGCTGAGGTAATAAAAATTGACGAACTTGAATCATTAAGATTTCTAAATAAAGAAACAAGAACAACTAAAGAAAATGTACCTGAACCAATAACACAATAGTTCCATTAGCATAAGTCTAACGAAAGAAGTTCAATATTGCGCACAAAGAAATAACCAGCACTATTTCCTGGTGTCAGGTGCACCTGATATTGCAAAAAATAACGATTTAACAATGGCGCAGTTCAAAAATACGGAAATAAAAGGCAGAAATGAAAATAACGCAATAAAGAAGGCATCTTCCTCTCAACCTTCGTTATTTGTAGAAAAAGAAATTGTGACTATTTAATTTCTAAGTGGTATCGTTTTACTAGTGCTATTGTGAATCTAGTGGATTGTTTTGATACGGCAATAACTTGCTAGGACTTTATTGAGTCTTAAAACCTGCAATTTGATGAGAGTGGAAAATAAATAAATATAAAGAGAGTCGTCTTAGAACAATTTGAAGGTCAAAACGTTTTATTGTGTGAATATGACTTCAACAGTTGACTATCCCTTTAATTAAATATTAGTGGCCCGCCCTCGCTTCGCTTTGAAATTGAATTTTGCTTTTAGTACCAATCATTGCCAACAGATGGCGCTGGGTGTCGATTACATCACGATAATAACGATATAACTTCTATAGACAACAGCAAGGCTTAATTATTGTTGTCTATAGAAGTTATATCTTTATAAACAGTATAGACTTGACATAGGCGAAACTTGTCTAAAAGAAGCGGATAGAGGCTTATAGAAACAAGACATTATTAGTTGCCAACGGCCGAAGTGCTTAAATAATCGTCAGTGGAGGAGGGGAAACAGGGAAGCAGACCCCGGGCACCGAAGCGACCACTTGGTACGTAACCGGGACAAACGCTTAGAAGAAAAAGAAGATGATGATGACTATGGAACCACTATCTTAAATATATCGCCCCATGTCAACGCATTTTGTATAAACATCTCTAGAGTTGACGAACTTCGAGATATATACTTACAAGCTACCTTTAATTCTAACTTCATTCAGTTTACGCGACACAGAAGTTCTCGAGTCGACACGTTGACGTCCTTTCTGACATGTTCACTGCTCAGGTTTGCTCAACGACCCGAACAGCTGTTTTCCACAAATTAACCACCGCAATACAACTTTAAACGACTTTGTTGTTATTGGAAGCCGCAACTTGAAGCTCGTATTTAACGTCACTACCACAGAGTAACTGTTTCCAGCTGTAATGTAACTCGACATAATATGAACTTGTAAATTGATACGAGTATACTATGAACTTGCAAATTATTGTGAGCTAGATTATGTAAACCTTGACTTATGCAATTGATTTTTTTTATGTGATTGAAGTGAAGTGAATTTTGGACCCTCTCCCCTGAATTGGGCATTGATTGATTGATTTTTTTATTAGATTAAGTATTTAGTTAGTGGTTTTTAGTAAACACTTCTATAACTGTGTTCTAAATTATCGTGTGTAAGATAAGTAATACACGCAGGTACTTACGTGCTGTTTACAATCGAAGTTGTCAGCCCAACAACTCATGGATTGTATTATAGCGAGAGGAGGGAGTCTCTGGTGGAGAATTAGGACACGAAAAACTACTCACACTACTTAACATAACAGCTTTATGACGATGATGATTCAATTCTTTCGTGTCATAGTGACCACCTTAGGTTTTAGTTATTGATAGGTGGTAGGCGAACAGACGGATCACTTAATGGTAATCGACTGCTCCCGCCCACAGGAACCCGCAAACACTACCCCAAATAAATACGTATCGTTTTACTAGGATCAGTAGTTCACCAACGCTAATCCTATTTACTACTACTGTGAATCTGTATACTGTGTTTGTATATTGATTAGGGTACTTACTGATTACAAAGTTCCGCAGTTATTGTTCCGGGTTTATTGCTTTAGGTCGCATTGCCAGCCATAATAACTGGTTCATTGATATTGCTGCTTTATTATAAACTCTAATTGGCAATTTCTATAGTTATATTTGGGTCTATTGGCGTACCTAGTGGGTCGCGCCCCGATCTCTATCCGGTTGTAATACACTGTTGCCACATTCATAATATGAAGGTAAAAGGAATAGAGAGCTCTTATGTTTGGTCACATACTTGTGCGTGCACTATTCATATTCTGCGTACATGGCTGCTCGCTGACTGCAGCTGGTCATTGACCCCTTGACTGCTATCTTTTTTGTGATTGTGATGTGATTAGTGGCAGACGAGCAGACAGATGACTTGGTGGTAAGCGATTGCCACTAACCATAGCCAACACCAGTGGAGTCACGAGTGCACTGCCAAGCTTTTAACCCCCTTTCCGCCGATTGGGCCTTCGCGACTGTATTAAGTCAATGCTGAGCATTATAATAGTCGTGACGTGAATTTGACATTTAATTTTACCCTCTCCCATGGTCTCAAAACTCATTTGGGCCATGAAACCGTAAGTAATATAAACGTATAAATGTTTTGGCAGTGAGTCATCTTTAAAAGGAATAAGTCACTTTCTTTTTACAATAGTTACTTACTTACTCCACTGGCTCAGAGAGGCTTTAAAAACAAGAGAACTTTGGTCGGTCCTGCACTACTTGATGCCAGTCATTGAGCCTGAAGTTCTCGTATTTCATTATAGTTGACATCTTTCCAGCGATGTTGGCCGACCTAGGTGGTCAGCCAACAGGGCGGTCGGCCCATCGATATGCTATCTCCACGTGACGATCCTCGTCCAGTCTCTCTACAACACAACACACAACAGTATTTTTCAGGTAAAATAATTTATGAGTGAGGATGGGTAGCTCTACAAAGACATTTTTGATGAAAGTAATCTTCTATTATGGTCTGTGTATTGTGTACGAAACAAAAGGGAAAGACAGCAGGTTTTTCTTTGTTGATCAAAATTTGCTGTAATAATACAGCTAAGATAACTTAGGTCTTGTTTTCTTTTAATGGGTGCGTACGTGTCATCTATCTTCTTCATCTATAGTATTTATCAAGAGATAACTTCTTTAGACAATGACAAGGCTTATAATGTTATCCGAAAAATCAAAACCCTTGCTCGATGTGATGGCTACTGAAGTGAATCGAATTTGAAGTGAAACTTTTATATATTATGTAGGTACAGGATGTATCTGTGAACATTTACATCACTGTAACCACGTGTTCTATCAACCATTCTGCATATTATTTGTTGAACAACAACAAATACAATATTAGCGGTCTTATCGCTAATAGCGATCTCTTCCAGACAACCTAGGGGTAGAGGAATAATTCAGCGAATAACAAGGGGTAAGGCAGTGCATTATTACATTTTCTCAAATTTAATTACGAACGGAACACTTTCAAGTTTCATGCACGAATAAATTTAAGCATAATTATCTTGATATTTTGCCTCGTTAACTACTCTAATATAGGAAATAATAATAAATAAATTCGCACATCTCATACCTACATCGTCCTGACTCCGTACTCAGTAGCTAGCACTTATATTGTGTGGGAATTATCATCATCTCAGCTTATTATAATATTTTTTCATCGTCACTTTCCATCAGGTGCGATTGTGGTCAAGCGTTAGCCTATTAGACTAATAATAATAAATGAAACATAGCCTTAACGAAGGGAGATTTTGACCTCTCTGTGCTGTCTGTCCCTTTTTCCATTCCATTTTGCAACTTGTAGTAAAAAAAACCGTTTTGCAAAGACAACTGACCAGGTAAAAATACATTGATAGAGGCTGTGCTGTGACTGTTGACCATGTATTTCGGCTTTATTCGCAGAACACAGACAAGCCGTATAATTGCGTGGTGTAAACGAAAAATATTTATTGGCAAGAGTCCGTCGACCTCAGTAAGTGGGTCACAGGCTCGGGCACAGAGCCAAAATTAGGGGGTTGCCAGGCGTCCAGATACAGCCGGACAAAGTCAGGTGAAACTAGATGTCCGGCTTGTCCGGCTTTTTATTTATTTACTAGTGGCTAGTCCACACTTCGTTTCGGAACAGTAGTTTCACTGTCTACCAATAAATGGCGTTGGGCGTCGATCGCAACGCGCTAGTGTTTCGATTTTTCGGTTTGTGTACATATAAGGTTTGTCGATTTCTATGGAATTTGTCTCTTTATAAATAGTATAGAAGATTTATTTATTAAAGATGTACAAAACAGGTTACAGCTAACATGAATAACAAATTATGTAATTTGTATGACTTAGGAGCTAGGTTGAAATCCTTATTATTAGCTTTTGTTAGGCTTATGAGGTGGCGACTTCTCTCATGAAATACCCCATTAAAAACCATGAACGCCAAAGGTACGGAAAAGGTGGGTTCGAACCCCACCCTGGTCAAACACTCAGTGTCTGGGTGTGTGTACTTAGATAATTATAATTTTGTGTTTCCTCTGTTGTCTGATATCTGTAACACAAGTGTTTAAGCTACTTTACGGAGTCAGGTCAACGTATGAGATGTTGTATGAATTTATTTATTTATTATTTAGTTAACTACCATTACTCGCATTAGATACTTTTGCCCAAATGTCCGGCTAAACTGGGAGTCTGTCCGGCGGTCTGTTTTAGACCTGGCAACCCTAGCTCGGGAAATCGACGACAGATAACATTTGCGCGCATGCTTTTGTTGTGCGGCGAACGGGGCTGGGGAAAACTGCGGTTTTGTTAGATCATGAGATCAACTAGATGCGGAACTCTCGACGAGCTCAATATGAATTACCTATATAACAGTTACAGTTCTTCTAAATACATATGCTATTCGTTAGTTGTAACAATTTTACACAAAGGAACCGAGTGTATTTGGGGTGCTTTATTAACCTTCCTAGATTTTTTCCAACAATTGTACAATAATATGTTAAATATCCTCAATTGATATTCAACCTGATGCAAGTAATAGTAAGATGAGAGTCGATTGAAGAAATTTGACAGATTTGTATACTTTGATGTGTTGTACGTACTTACTAATGATTATTTGTTATCAACAGTAAAATGCCTTCAAGTTTCTAGATTGTAATTCGACTAATCTTTATCCGACAATAAATTTGTGGTATAACGCTATCATTCCATACGAATCAACCCATCATTTTTCGATAGGACGATAACCACCATGTAAAACAAAAAGTGTATATGGTATCACCACAAAAGTATACGAGTACTGCCTAAAAGGCTGTCATTTTGCGTGTGAAATGCTTCTAAACGTCGGTTTGTGTAAAAATGAAGCTTCCATTATTTTACACAAAGTGGCTGTAAAGAAAAGCAAGACACAAAATTCTTACAACATGCTTCCATTTTCGAGTCATAAGCTACGCCATAATACCTACTCAGGTTATCGCAGAGTACGAATTGCAGCTCATATTTATTCATGGTGAACTTAAACAGTTCGTCGGTTTAGTTAGAGCCTGAGTGCCTACAAAGAAAAGGATTTTACGACCAAATCTTTATCTCCGTCTCTTTCAGACGCGCAGTGCGTCTCTTATATACCGTGCTTTTTTAACCGTCGTTCTCACTTCTCGAAGGCATTATTTCATCTGGATGGCTGGCAGTCCACTACTGTGGCGCTTTGCCAGGAACTTTCTGCCGCGTACGACAAAATATGGAAACGAACTGCCACCTGCGGTATTTCCGGACCACTACGACCTACAAACCTTCAAGAAAAGGGCATATCTCGCTCTAAAAGGCCGGCAGCGCACCTGTGAAGCCCCTGGAGTTGCAGGTGTTCATGGGCGACGGTAATCGCTTAAACATCAGGTGATCCGTATGCTCGTCTGCCCCCTATCCTATAAAAAAAAAAAAAAAAATTATACTAATGATTTTTTTTTTTAAACTAAAACTCACCTTCCCATACAAAAGTGATTAGCTGATAGTTGCAATTGGTATGGAAAAGCATTTTTTTAAGATTTGACCCTAGGTTCCTTCGGCAAAAAGTAGCCTATGTCCCATCTCCATCCCTACAACTACCTCCACTTAAAAATTACGTCAATGCGTCGCTTCGTTTTGCCGTGAAAGAAAGACATACATACAGACAGACAACCTACCTATTTATAATATTAGTATGGATTCTGTACATGAACTGAAGCAACACAGTGTATGAACTAGTCGTTTCGTTTATTAAACACCATTTAGAACTTAACGACCAGTTTGCTGCTCTCATAGCATATTATTACTTAGTAGCCATTGTACAATGTTATAACAGTCTAGACCAGTTAAAGTTAAATTACAAAACACAGGTTGTCGCTAACTTCATAAATATGCAATACTAAAGAGCTCTAAAGAGTGTCAGTCCGAAAAGTTCCCAATGGAAACAACTAAAGCTGGGTACAGATTGGTGCAATGCAACATGCAATGCAAGAATTTAACGTCCACATCGCTGCAATATATCATGCAAGGTAACATACCCTGTAACAAATTTTCATGGTTTGGACGCCTCGCGCGCATGAACTGCGCCTAGGTGCTACAACTCGTGCGCGGCTCGATCATTTCATGTCATATCATTTCATATCATTTCATATCATTTCATATCATTTCATATCATTTCATATCATTTCATATCATTTCATATCATTTCATATCATTTCATATCATTTCATCTCATTTTCGTTCATATCATTCATATCATTTCATATATCATTTCATATCCATTTCATATCATTTCATATCATTTCATATCATTTCATATCATTTCATATCATTTCCATATCATTTCATATCAATTTCATATCATTTCATATCATTCATATCATTCATATCATTCCAATTTAATTCCCTTTCATTACATGTTGCACTGCACCAATCTGTATCCAACTTTGGATGCCTTTTTACTGTGCAGTGGTGCAATGTAGCAGTAGAATTGGAGTGAATGCAGAGTTCAGCAGTGCCGCCCCGCGTGGGGCATGAAAACTCGATAACATGGCGATTTTAACGTTCTTTATTTCCTTGACAAACCTGAACTGCGGAAAATGAAAAGGTTTGATTGAAAGTTTCAATCGTGAACCACGAACTTTTATGCGTGTATCGTATTTTTTGTTTGATAGTTTACACTGCAGTCATGTCATATTGCTGTCGTAAAGATTCTTCTCCTTAGCACAAAATACATATTGACAGAAGGCTGACTGCCCACTAAGAGCTAAATATATGTACTCACGCATGCGCACTAACGGGCAAAAACGCCTTTTCGACCACATTAATCCTAACTTATGACATAAGATTGTCAAACTGTCGAGGTCTATGGTAGAGGCCGCGCGCTTATGTATTCATGCCGGGAAACTACCCAAGCATATGTCAACGAACTCTTCTTAATTCAAAATCAGGTCAAAGTCTAACTTCTGTGTGTAATTATTTTGTGTCCTTATCTGTTTTCAAAATCGGAACACACGTATTTAAGTTTCTTCGTAAGTTTGAAAACATTTAATGTAGATGCGTGTTCTCTTCCCACTTTCTTTAATAACCCCAACAAGATTGGAGTTTTATCCAATTATCTCAGTACTTAAAATTCAGTATCAATCAATGTCTCAACTTTTGAAGTCCTTTTAACTTTGGCGATGATAATTATTAATGAGTTTTCAACAATTTGCAATTATTTTACAATGATGACATGTAATATTGAACCTTTGAACCTTATTTCCATATTACAAGGGAAAACCTTGTGAGGGCAATGTACGTGATGTTAATTCAATTTTGTTTTTACTCTTGCTTTAAAATTAAATATTTTCATTCATAGTTAGTTAGGTAATATCGTAAGTTTATTTTATAGTTTTATTGTATACGATAGTTGGCAGACGAGCAGACGGATCACCTGACGGTAAGTGATTGCCCCCGCCCACCTGCAACGCGAGTAAAGCCACAAGAGCGCTGCTAACCTCCGCGGTACCCTCACACACTCGACGAAACACAGCACAGGCGCTGCTTCACGCCGGTCTTCTGTGACGCCGTGATATCATTCCGGTCGAGCTGAATTGTGGCTCTTCCATGATTAAAGAAAAACCTTCTGTCTCCTTAATACACAAGCCCTACGTTTTCCAATCGTAACGGAGTTAGGCTCAAGCGGATCCATTACAGGATTGCAGGCCGAAGAAGGCGATTTATTATTTTAAAAAGCTTCTACTGCCGCTTAACGGAGTACCCTGCGTTACCCCAAATACCCTGGATTTCAAACCGATATTTCTGGATAATTCACAAAAAGACGGCTCCACTGGGATTTATCGCGGATCCCACGCTCTATAACACCGCTGACGTTTCCAATCTCAATCTCTAATCATGGAGTGATCCTGATAATTATTTTTTAAATGGTTAGTATCCGGTTTATAATAACAGAAACTTTTTTAGGCCAATATCAAGTAATATGTGAGGATGTGGGTAGTCAACTATCAAGGGCAGTCAAAATCACGGTTTCGCTCATAAAACGCCGTTATATCGGTTTATGAACGTACGGATTATTCCTAGATTTTATGCTACTTATATTAAACCAATAAAATAGCCACATAATACAAACACTTACTACATTATATTCAGAAGAGTGACAATAGCACAGATACAAATTAAGTAGGTAGACATGACAATTTATTGGACAGTCCTTGGACCAACTAGGCGCACCAACCTACTAAGTTTTGGGCGTAGCCATGCGCAACCTCAATTATTTAAAAAAATAGGATTCTATCTTCAAAAAGGATTGGTTAAACCAAAGATAAATCTAGAACAGGTTGACCGGCGGTAAGTGCATATTTCAACAAAACCAGCCAATTTATTCGGTAGTCTGAAAAGGAAACGAATAAATGTTTCCCGAGAGTTACACTCGTGTTGGTGCAAGTCGAGAAATAGCTTAGTTGGATGTTTTAGAGCGGAGATACGTATGTAAAGACTGGCTTACATAATGCAAGTAAGCGTACGAGTGGCTGCACGGCAGTACACAAACTCGTAAGAACGAGCTAGAAAGTAGCTCGCATGACAAACCGAATAACTGCTACTACTGCCTGTACTCGGTCCACCTGGTGGTAGGCCTGCCACAGCTGCGGCCTCCTGCACGCGGCCTCGACTCAAGGACCAAATAGGTCGCAGGAGTCCCTTGGATACGGGTGGCACAGGACCGATCTGTGTGGAGAACTTTGGGGGAAGCCTAAATCCAGGACGTCTATTGGCTGAAATGATGATGATGATGACTGCTTGTACTGTGTAATGGATTACAGTCTTCAGAGCTGTTCTCCTGTGATGCGGATTTTGATTTAATTTGCATGCGCGCAAAATCATACTTATGAGCCTATATCCTGTTGTTCCAATAATGATATTGTGACTGTGACTTCCCAGACTTGGTTGTCAAAGATCAGAATTGACTGACGTTATAAAGAATCGACCATATTCATTACTAGCGGCCGCCCGCGACTTCGTCCGCGTGGAAAAGTAACTTTTTACCCCCCTTTTAACCCCTTACAACCCCCCTTTCGCAACAAAAAGTAGCCTATGTTCTTTCTCAGGGTCTAGATCATCTGTATACCAAATTTCATTTAAATCCGTTCAGTAGTTTTGGCGTGAAAGAGTAACAGACAGACAGACAGACAGACAGACAGAGTTACTTTCGCATTTATAATATTAGTATGGATAGTATGGATTCAGCAATCTATTCAAGGCTCTACCTTGAATACATTGGCAGCTTAGTGATTAAGAACGCACCCTCGCATACGGGGGGTCGTATTCTTGATTTCGTCGCGTGTCGTTAAAAGGGTAAGTAGTATTATTTTTTATAATGTCCTATCAGTGCTTCCATGATCTTGCCCCTATTGCCTTTAAGTAGCAAAGTATTCAATGGCAAGAATCGCTCACCCCTGTCCCATGGTCCGTTCCTAAGACGTCTTCTCCAAGAAACCGGTGCATACGTTAAGCCGTAACCGGCCTGTATCCTTTGAGGCCAATTTGGCCAGACTTTTCCGAACAAACCTCAGACACAACCTCCTTGCTTCTCTACAATTGCTTTAGTGTAGTGAATTTTTTACTACAAAGACCACAGGAACCTGAATTAGTTCGGATTGGTGACTTTTTTTCGAATTTATAAGTGATGTCACAGTTTGCAGATGCTAGAAGTTGAGAATGATAGAAGGTGAAGGTTAACATTCCTGTAATTATGTAATACATTTTAACTTTTTTTTATGAACGACGATTTATAATAGGCACTTAGCTTTACTTTTATGAAATAAAATAAAAACTTAATTTATTGAAAGTGAATGTTATTGAAAGAAAAGTTAGTAAATGATAATTTTTTCAACAATCCTTGTAAGTACCAAGTGTACAAGTGAAATACTTATTATAAGATACTATTTTCACGAAATATTACAGACTTATTATCTACTATGATCATATAAATGCAAACAACAATCTCATCCGAGCAACTTTGTCCGCTTTATCTACAATTCACTCGCTAAAGAGCTGATTAAACTCCAGTCAGACGAATGAATCGAATACCAAAAACTCAAAGCAACTGGGGCTGCCAGCAATTTAATCATAATTAGGAATTGCAAAGTTCCAGTCTTCTCAAAACAATCATCCTGAGTCCAATTTGTCTTCAGATTACTGAGTAATCGCCCGATCACCAGACAAGTTCTCAGCACTCCACCAAATTAGGCATTCAGTGCTTTGTGCTGCTTAAGTCGTTTAAGCTAGAAAGCTTACAAATACGGATGTATTGGAAGTTTTTTATCCATTTAACTACGTCTTCTTCTTCTACCAACACTCTGAACATCATTAGTTTTTTTATATATTGAGGATAATCAATAGTAAGCAGCCGTGAGATCCAAATATGAGGTTATAGGTACGGCTTTTTGAAATTCTTTGAATTTTTTTGGAGCCTACACTAAATTGCCAATTCACTGAATGATTATAAAAAAATTATCATAAAACAAGTTGTTCAGAATGGTTGGCAAAACACGTGGTTAAAGATAGTAATATGTAAGTGTACCAATACATCCTCTTTGATGAAAATTATACCAAATTACATTAGTTTTTCAGCTTTAAGCTCTTGGTACATATGGACTCGCTAATATCCTAAAAACAGTCACGTCTCTTGTTTAGTTTCGTGGGACACTATAAACATATTTTTTTTCCCCCCTCCCCCCCCCACCTTTTACCCAATAAACCTTAAAATTATCAAAATAAACGGCTATATCCAAAACTGATTTTAATTAAAAATCCAATTGCTACCTCGTTCCACCTAGAAAATTATTAAATGCCCTCTAATTACTATCCTCACCTACCGCAAATTGCCTCTTAAGTTACCCGGCTTTGTTCGGCACGGGTTAGAATATTGAAGGCTGTTTTTCCAATTATTTCGCTTTAAGAGATATTAATTAGCGATGACGGTGGATGGGCGCCTTAGCAATTTCCATTAAAGCAGCACGGGCTTCTAAAGTTGCGGTCGAGAAGACAGCGGAAAATTTTACGATAACAACTTTTGGCCATATCTTTCTTCTTGGCCCACATCACATTCCACCAGGTCTACGAAGTGTTATTATGACTCTGATTAATAAATAAATGCGCCAGACAATCACACCAATCAACCTGGTGTCAAAACAAGGGCAACCCCTGTAATATGTCCATATCAGCGACATTGGAGAAAGTGCGTTGCACCATTCTGGTGCGGTGGAATTTTCTGCCGTTGTCTCATGTGCAATAATAAAAATCCGGAAAAATTGAAATGCTAGTGGTCTGAGTAACTAGGACTATGGAAGGGCTGCCATTTCCTCTGTTGAGTGATCAGTGATCGTCGCTTATTTTAAGGCCATAGCTTGTAAACTGACGGAGTTATTACATTCATTCCAGGGTACTATTAATTAAATTAATAGAGATCCATCGAAACAGAAAATGGGACAGATCAAGATGCAAACAGATTAATTAAGGTCCTTTGTATAAGTAGGTAGGTAGGTACTTACTCAGTTGTTAATTATCATGTGTGTGCTCCAACCTAAGTAATAAGACCATTTGTTACCACGTTTGCTGCAAACTTCGATTTTGACTTTTGATATTTTTTTTATGTGTTAGGTAGCAGACGAGCAGGCGGATCACCTGATGGTAAGCAATTGCCGCCGCCCATGGACACATGCAACACCAGTGGAGTCACAAGTGCGCTGCTAACCTTTTATCCCCTTCCCCCCCCCCCGATGGGCCTTTGAAAATGTATCTTAGATGTGTCGTTGTTTCCTTATATTTTATCTGTTACTTTCATCAATCGTACAAAACATAAGTACTTAGTTTTATCTAATTGTCACGAAATGTTACAAAGATTGTTGAATTAAAACACAAAATACCAACATTTTCTTCAAAACAAAGTCACCAAATTTCAAACATTCCCAGATAGCAAGCGAGCTTGTTGCAAACTTGATTTTTAGATTGTCACGTCAAACATTAAAAATCAAGTTTATGACAAAATTTGCTGTAAGCTTGTTGATTAAGGTATGATGTTTCAAGGCTTTGGTAATTTTGAAGCAAATTTCGACCGCAAATATAAAATTGTAATGCTATGTATTTGTACTATATTACCAAGTTATTTGTGCGGTTCAGGGAACGAAACGAACTCGGTGCATTTTGTTTAGCAAAGCAAACCGCAAATCATCAGCAGCAACCCACGTTCGTCCACTGCTGGACATAGGTCTCCCCTAATGCACGCCACCGCTCCCGATTTTCGGCCACTCTCATCCAGCTCACTCCAGCCAGCATTCGAATGTCGTCATCCCATCTTGTAGCAGGGCGTCCAACACTACGTTTGCCGAGTCGCGGTCTCCACTCAAGGACCTTATGGCTCCAACGGTTGTCAGTTCTGCGGCTAATGTGACCAGCCCACTGCCACTTCAGTTTGCTAATTCGGTGGGCTATGTCGGTGACTCTGGTTCTTTGTCGGATTACATCATTTCTGATGTGGTCCTTCAAAGATACTCGTGTTGTTCTTCAAGAAAGGCGACAACCGCAAATATAAAATTGTAATGCTATGTATTTGTACTAGATTATCAAGTTATTTGTGCGGTTCACGGAACGAAACGAACTCGGTGCATTTTGTTTAGCAAAGCAAACCGCAAATCATCATTTTCATCATTCTCAGCCAATAGACGTCCACTGCTGGACATAGGCCTCCCCCAAAGTTCTCCACACAGATCGGTCCTGTGCCACCCGCATCCAATGGACTCCCGAGACCTTCACCAGATCGTCGGTCCACCCGGTGGGAGGCCTGCCAACCACCATCCTGCATGGGGTGCAAGTGGTCCCTCTCAACATCTTACGGGACCAAAGTCAACCTCATCTGCACGTGGCGCACCCTGCTGCACAACGGAAGAGGCTCTGGCGTACCCCACCAACCCGCACTGGGCCAGCGTGGTGGGTGTAGGCCCAAATCCCCCCCTATGATTAGTAGGACCAACACAAACCGCAAATATAAAATTGTAATGCTATGTATTTGTACTGGATTACCAAGTTATTTGTGCGGTCGGTCGTGTTTATTTTCTACATCGCGATGACGAGATTTTTTTCCAAACAATGACTACCAGAAGTCCAATTTATAAATGATGCTTGAGTCATGGATTCTTTATTGAAATCGTGACTCTGTTGTGGAGCGGCGTCCCTCGGGAACGTCTGCCACTGCGCCCTGCTTGGGAAAGTGTGTGGAACTGAGACTTTTTTTTTTATGTGATACGAGCAGGCGGATCACCTGGTGGTAAGCAATAGGGTATTTGACAAACAAAAATTATGTGTTTAATCAAAAGACCTCTCAATTTAAGAAACATTATTGAAAGAATTGCTTGATTCTGATTTGAATCACCTGAGATATCACAACTTTAAAAGCACATATTTTGGGCAAGCTCAAAAACGCTCTATACAAATGGCTACAGGCAAGTGACGTCACACGCTTGTATCTTGTATGCGCGTCTAGTAAATTTTGTTTGGTAGCTATATCAAATGTTTCGTTTAAGTAAATGGTTTCATAATAAAAGTTGGTGGAAAATGTACGGGTAGTTCAATGATATAATTATTTTTTTTAAATTGTATACTTTAAAAATGGACTTGCCCATGAAACTTTGAATGCTCATAAAACCAGCTAGACGTTATATTTTTAACTGAAAATGTTGGCCATTGGTTCTCATTTACCAGTATTTTGGAAAAGTATAAATATTTTTTACTATATCGAAATTAGTCAAATACCCTATTGCCGCCGTCCATGATGAACACATGCAACAAGTGCGCTGCTAACCTTTTATCCCCTTCCCCCCCGATTGGCCTCCAAACTTTGTTATGTCAAACTTGCATACACTTTAAAGAATAATTTTCTAGCAAGTTTGTTGCTTCGGAACTAGAAAGTTTGATTTAACCTTGCCTCAAGTTTATACACTTGCCACGGCAAATTTGAGACAAAGCTTTATGTTTGATACATCAAACCTATCGCAAGTCAGTTTCAAGTTTAAATTGTTATCTGGGTTGTTTCCTTATTTTACTTTTATGTTCGCTTATTAAAACAAAGATTGTTTATCTTAAATTATCATAATCCGGCGGATTGTCACCCGGGGAACAGGAAAATAACAAAAATATAGTAAATTACGTAAAAATATAAACCGACACATCAAAAAAAGAGAAAAAGACGACTTACGACGCCAAAACAGGAAAGAAAAACACAAGATAATGAAACAATCACTCAAAAGAGAAAAATAAGACTTAAGAAATGTACAAGTTTAAAAAAGAGACAGAAGATGCAAAGCTGACTTGGCTGTTGCAAGCCAACTGTCTCAACCAATTCAGCTTTGCATTCTAAACTTAGATTATCCATCTGTGAATCATAAAATATTTTTTTCTTTTTATACTTTTTATTTCTTTTTTTTGCAAAGGTTTTATCTGTTCTCAGCAAATTTCTATGTCCTGAAAAGGGAATCTTTCTCTAAAAAAAGTTAAAAAAAAGAAATTTCGGAAATGTCCCTTTAATAACGATGTTGAATGTAGTAATCTGCAGCGGGGTGCTAGTGTAACATAGACTTTAGTAACATACGATTTCGTTTATAAAAAAAAAACAAGAAAATTTAGGAACATTCGGAAGTACAAAACTTTGGTGAAACTCATTGCGGCTTCCAACCACCGGTTGGTCTAACATTAGAAACATAATAGAAAAACCTTTGTGCAGAATTGTGATAAATCACATCCCGTAGAGAGACAAGGCTACACCATAAATAACGATGTTCAACAGTGGAAGATTTTGACAAATGTACATATAGTATGTATGTACAGTCACGTGCACTAATAAGTTTTCAAAAACATTCAAATATGGGCCTTATAGTCCTGGTATAAGAGCTGTGGTGCTTACATTTTATTGCAGGTGACTGTACGTGTACCTACTCGACTCGCAAAACGCTGTCCGTGTGTTCAGCAGCTCAAATGTTTTATGATTTAGGCAACGCTCGCAATAGTTCTGTAGCTGCATTTTGGAATGCTCGCTTTTCGGACTGAATGGTAGCCACGGAAATTAGAGGTACGTGGAAATACTTGTAGAATTGGTAGCTACACAGTGTCTATAGAATCTTTACTTCACTATCTATCACTTGTTCTACAAACCATTTTGAACTATATTTTATTCCATGGCTTCTGGGATCCCTCATAAAAAAAACAAATTTTCAAGGAAAGTCGGTCACGTGACTTATTAATTTTTTATAAGGAGTTGAAAAAAAAAATGACGAATTTCCAAACGTCTTAGAAATTTTGTTCAGAATGCTTAGTAGAACACGTGAATAAAAACATGTAAATATCTACCCAATACAACCAGTTCTTACGTAAAGGGTTTTTACTGGCTGTATTGGTAGACGGTAGAGTACAATACAGATTACCAAAATTAGGTCAAATTCGACAGATGGTAGGTAAGTGACCATCCCCGCCCATAAACATCTGCGAGATTAGATGAGTGTGATCAGATGATGATGAGTATAAGTCGATGATGCGTTGCCAGCTTTTTAGAAACTTGGATGGACCGCCGTCCATTTTTATGACACATACAAGAAAAGTCTTTCTACTCGGTCACTATTACCCTAATGAGGTCACAGTTATGCTCGTTCCGAAAAAGTCTCCCGACTTAACCCTCGTGCGGTTTGCTTTGTCAAGGGAAACTTTTCGACCCTGTACTTTTAAACATTCTAACATCTCCCTACCCCAGAGACTTTACCTCGTTATTCATGCGCCGAATCCGAATGAAACGACTAGTCTAAGCTTAAGATTTTCTCGGCGGTGTCATTTTGAAGAATTTATAGCGGTCGTGTCAGAGGTGCTAAGCTGCTTTCCAGTTTTTGCTAATTAAATTTAACTTGAAAAAGGTAATAGGGATTTATAGGACGGTTATATCTCTTACGAACAGGAATTCTTTTATAATATCTTATTTTATATTATTTTTGGTAAGCAGCGCACTTGTGACACCACTGGTGTGGCGGTAAAAGCTTACCATCAGGTGATCCGTCGGCTCGTCTGCCACCTATATCATAAAAAAAACTAAAATTAGCATACTCTTCCTGCCGCATTCAGAGGCGTCAACAAAATATTGATACTGATTTTAATACGCATAAAGATTGTCTATAATTAAGACAATAAACATTAAAGTTAAATAAAGTAAGTGTGGAGTTAGATACATTTTGGCCATAGATTAAGGATTACAAGAGTAATTTCATTACAATTTCAGTAATTTGGCAGACACGCTTGCGGTTCTTTGGCGCAGAAGTAAGTTTAGCTCTGTGTGAGACCTAAATGTCCCAATTTATGCAAAGGAGGTGTTATAATAGTAATTTGTTTCAAATAATTCACACATTAATTGTTAGTGATACTTAGGTGCTAAGCTATAGGTATTCACCGGTGGGATGAATAAATCAATCAATGCATTATAGGTACCTCGGCACATTCGAAAGATTGGGTTATGGAATGGATTTGTTAAGTAGGACGGGAAACCGGGAATATATAACCTGGTGGGACGAAAGGGAATAGCCACTTTAAAGGCTAACTGGCACCTACGGCGATCACCGCACAGTATTTGGTAAAGGCCTTAACAATTGGTTTCCAACAGGTCTGGTTTAAAATTCATCAAAAATGGGTATGGCCTCACAGTCTTATATCCAGGGTTCCAAAAATGAACCATTTGGTCCGCTAACGCAACGCAACGAGGCTATTTGCTCGTAGCCCGTGTCCGCCTCAAATATGTAAGTACGCAAATATTTGTAAAGTTTGTAGGTACGTGCTTTCTTAAATCTTCAAATAAAATTAGTACTTTCTTATCACCATCGCAAGAGTCTCTCTTACCCCGCCTGAATCAACAAACTTTGTTATTTAGGGCCCTCGAAATATACAGAGTTTAAATTGAACACTTTATGTACATAACGTGGGTTTTCTGTTGAATAAATACTAATAAATTATTGCGTTCATAAAGTAGGGTGCAAAGGGTTGATTGAATATGTAAAACATACGTTTTCAAATAAGATTTTGGGTAGGTACATCAGGCGCCGTTAGAAATAATGTGGAGTTTGGAAGAAGACTATTCTCACTAAAAAATCAGTTTTTTTTTTGCTTATGTTTGTAATTCATTTAACCAACAAAACAGAAAGAAATTGACGGAGACGGCTATATTTGGAAAATTTCAGTTTCTTATCGAAACTTGCTTATGCGCGCCATTTTGACGTTGAAAAAAAACCTATGCTTTTCTAACTCAAGGTTTTCATTAAACGATCAACGTACAAATAAGTTGCACCTTATTTCATAACACATAAGGTGCGTACTGTTGCTCTTTTGAATCAAGCATTTGTTTTTTTTTTAATTTTTAGTTTGAAATGTTTGAGCTTTTTTTCAGGCTAAATGAAATACCTATTTCACTATTACTATGCGGGAGAAATAAAAATAAAATGTTTACTTCCAACGAGTTCACTACATTCACTAATTGAATTTTATTTACATCACACTGGATGCGGGATTGTGGCTGGAATAAAATGTGCCTTGTTCAAAGTTCCATCTAGCGTCAAACAGTACGAGTAGAGTATAATATGTAGTATATAATAATCTAAATATAATAATCTAAAATTTTTTCCTCATTTGCGCCCCCTTCCACTCAAGGCACATACGGAAGACCAGTGTCGGGGCGTCTGTGACATTCCGACACATGCTGAGTATGTGTCTTTTTTCAGTGAACATATTTTGTCAAACTATTGTGAATTTGTTTTATGTTAATTTGTATTATGTTAATTTGTTTTATGGCAACTTGTATATTTGTATGTTACAGTGTTTTTCACTGAATAAATATTTCACTTACTATTTTACTTACTAATAGAACTACGATCGGAAGACCTCTCAGTTTCAGTGATCAAAATGTCAAACTTGTAAGGAAATCAACATTATTTCCGACTTTTGCCGGGAGCCAAATAACCGTTAGACGATTATAGACGTCGTTGGGTAGGTACCCTCTTGCTTTAATATGAATTAAAAAATACTTAAGTAACGGAACTACTTGGATCCGAGTAGCTCAGGATCGAGCACATTGGCGTAAGGGAAGGGAGGCCTATACTCAGCAGTGGGTACTACAGGGCTTATGATGATGACGATGACTTAAGTTAACAATAATTAATTGAAAGTCATGTCCATATAAAAACAAATGAATATGAAAAAAAAACAACTTCGACCATTAACTGGCCACTTCTTCAAACAAGCATTCTGAACTATGAGTGTTCAACGATTTTGAGAAAATTCTCATTAAAAAATTTAGGTAAACCTTTTAAACAAAGTCACTGAATTTACTTGTAGCTTCAGCATTATTTTGTATATTAATTGTATGATAACTGGAGGTCCGGGCTCACATACCGAGTTAATCACTTATTAATTTAAATTTTCTTCCAAATTAAGCTTAAAAAAATCCGATAAGTAGGAATATTATGTTACGGCTCCACAAATGGGTCACCAATATACTTATAAACTAAGCAGAAGCGTATGCTACTACACTCGATAGTATTTGAAAAATAGCTTTCGGCAGCCATCTTAAAAGATGAGCGGTTCCCCCGTCTGCCTTTGAGGCTTGGAACATCGAGTTGAGATCAGGGATGTCAAAGAGATCCGTCAACGGAACCGTAACTATTGGATATTCGAAAATCAAAAACTGTCCGTATCCTAACCGTAACCAATAGAAAAATTCTAATATTTTCACATAGAGGTTGATGGTAGAGCCAAAAGAGACTTTTGGTGGTAGATTTTCGGTTTGCACATCTGAGCTGGTACACTTCTGCGGCATGTCTTTCTTGCATTATAATAAAATTTAGATAACCAATATATTTGTACGTAGATAGGTATTTAAAGTATATAAAATTCTTAAAAATTAATAAAATGTTAATACAATAGGCGCTATTGGACCGAACATGCCCTGTTGCTAAACAGAAAAACGATTTCACTGAGAAGAATTGAATGGTCTGAAAATGAATTATTCGAAATAATTTTGCTTATGTAACTGAATTCAAAATAAATCAAATCATACAACATCTCACACAAAGGTAGTTACTCCGACATCAATAAAATAGGTAAGGTAAGGTAAGGTATCAGCCTATATACCTACTGTCCCACTGCAGGGCAAAGGCCTCCATCATAGAAATCAAGTTATCGCTACTATGATGGGATTAGGCTTAATCACCATGCTATGTTCGAAAAATTCGAAACATACATTTGCTCGACCCGGGAATCGAACGGCCCGGTACTAAAACCACTAGACCAACAGGGCATTCAATAAAATATGTAGGTATATTTCTAATGTCCGTATTTCATTTCCGAAATGTCATCACAACCCTAGTCAAGATGCTCTCGATACAAATCCGTTGGGAAGGTATGCTAAAGCTTAATAATATAGTACAGTACAGTTATATAGCCTAGGTCTTGTCGATTTCATATGTAGGTACTGCAGTTTTAGTAAGAGAGAGACTTACAAAGTGCAAGGAATTTTCCACTTTCGAGGATAATATGCACCAACCACGATCTAATTTTATTGGTCTGTTATAGAATTACCTACGAAGTCATTAGTCGTAGGGGCAGATCAACTTGTAGTCTCGAAGTTATCTTAAATTACTAGGCATCTAGTTATATATAATATAATAGGTAGGTATTTATTTTGAGTAAGTATATTAGAAATAAACTTAACCAGACTGTATTATGGTTTACCTATGTGTCGGCAGGAGGGTTCCGTCGGTCTTCAATGAAATGTGTATATGCAATGTGTAGGAAAATACGTTTAATCGATGTTATTAATGAATATTTACAAAATTGTGAAAAAATACGAATTAATTATTTGACGTCTAGTTTTCGAATGACAATCGATAATAAAAAAGAATAAAAAAGAATATGGCGTTCGGAGGAGGTTCGTAGCACGGAGTTCCTTCTTGCACGTTGCCGCGTTCGGCCCGCTAGGGGCGCTAGTAGTAGGCGCGCGTAGACATGCCCCCGGCCTTGGAAGCACCGCCTTCCAAAGCTGCTTAAGGTTGAGGAGGGTTGTGGTTGTCCAGCAGCAACGGGCAGATCTTGGAGAAGGCCCGCCGAATCTCTCCAGAGGCTGTACGGATGTCGGCGACTCTCGACACGCCGTCTTTGCCTGGATAGACGCGTATGACACGGCCCAGCTTCCATTTCAGTGGAGGCAAGCCGTCGTCTTTGATAACAACAAGGCTGTCGACGATAACATCATCCTTCATTGTTTTCCATTTTGATCTCGTTTGTAGTTCAGACACATATTCCTTAGACCAGCGCTGCCAGAAGTGTTGGCGCAACTGCTCGATCCTGTCGTATCGGGCTAGCCTGGACGTCGGCTCAGCTGTGACGTCGATGCACGCAGGCGCAGTTAACGGCCGGCCAGTCAGGAAGTGGGCTGGTGTTAATGGAGTGAGATCTGCGGGATCTGAAGATAGTGGGGACATGGGACGGGAGTTCAGGACGGCCTCGATTTGTGTTAAAACTGTGCTGAACTCCTCGTACGTTAATCTAGCAGAACCGACAATACGCCTCAAGTGGTACTTACACAGACGTACACCACTTTCCCATAGACCGCCAAAATGTGCTGAGTAAGGAGGGATGAATTTAAATTGGATACTATCCATAGATGCAAAATCGTTTATTTGATTTGAATTTGCTTTCAAAAATAATGGAAATTCTTTCTCAGCGCCAACAAAGTTTTTACCATTATCCGAATATATGATTTGAGGTTTACCTCTTCTACTAATGAATCGCTTCAATGCTAAAATATAATCAGCAGACGTGAGACTAGTGACAAGTTCCAAGTGAATCGCTCTGGTTGCGAAGCATACAAACAAACAGATGTACGCTTTGTTTAAGCGTGCTCCTCTGCCCTTTCGATTTAATATATATATTGGCCCTGCATAATCAACTCCAGTTATAATAAAAGGAAACCCGCTTTCCAATCGTTCAGATGGTAGATTACCCATAATAGGCGATAACGTTTTACCTCTAATCCGTGTACAAGTCACACATTCCCGTACTACTTTTCGGACTAGGTTTCTAGCACTAAGGGGCCACCACCTTTCACGCATGGTAGCTAGGAGAAGCTGGGGACCGGCGTGTAACAATCGCTTATGCTCATATTGCACTAGTAACACGGTAAAAGGATGCTTACAACACAGTAATTGCGGGTGCTTTTTATCGTAGTCAAAATTAGACGAATTACTGAGCCTTCCACCTACGCGTATAATGTTGTTTTCATCCAAGAAAACATTTAAACCTGAGATTCGATTAAATTGTTTAGTATTCGACTTTAAGGGAAGATTATTCGCTAATTGTTTATATACGTCCGGGAATGACTGACGTTGCGCGCATTGGACGAGCATTACCAGCGACGCGTTCAGCTCGGGCACTGTTAGCGCACCGGTTTGCCGTTCTTCTCTACGTTCATTCCTGGCGCGAGCGTTAGCTATGAATCGTAGTACGTAAGCACCTACTCGTACTAATTTGCTATAAGATGAGTATCTTTCAAAATCAATGAAATTATTTTCGCTTGGCGTAGAAACAAGACTAATGGTATTCGTTTTTAATTCAGGTAACTTATCAAGTTCAAGGCGATCACATGTGTTTGATTGTATATCAACTGAATCGTGTAAACAAGATGGCCCATTCCACCACAACTTGCTATCAATTAACAAATCTAAATAGACACCCCTGGACAATAGATCAGCTGGATTATCTTTGCCACTAATGTGTAGCCATAATGAGTCACCTGTTAGTTCGTTTATTTGGCTAACTCGATTTTGAACGAACGTTTTAAGCGTGTGAGGTGACATTCGAATCCAACTCATGACTATTGTCGAATCTGTCCAGAAATAGACTTGATCGAATGTTAGTCTTAGAGATTCGACGATTTTCTTATAAAGTTTCGCACCGATTAATGCGCCACAAAGCTCGAGACGAGGTATGCTTACCGTTTTTAAAGGCGCGACTTTACTTTTGGCACATAATAGGCGTACTGTTATAGCAGAATCGTCATCGAATGTACGGACGTAAGCGCAAGCACCGTATGCGCTTTGGGATGCGTCAGTGAAGATGTGAAGTTCCGTACGTTTAATGTGATCACTTCGGACTTGACGCGGAATACGTAAATCGTTTAAGTATTTTAATGTGACCATGAAATTTTTCCATTCGGAGACAATAGCAGGAGATACAGGAGTATCCCAATCAATTTTACTTAACCACAGCTTTTGTAATAGACATTTGGCTATAATGACAACAGGGGAAAGTAATCCTAATGGGTCGTATACTTGTGAAATGACGGATAACATAATACGTTTAGTTAATTTCGATTCGTTTATGATGGGATCAATTTTTGTGTTAAAATATAGTTCATCACTTTCATTCTGCCAGCCTAATCCGAGTGTTTTGTTTTGCGTGTGTTCATCTAAAGTCAGCTCTTTTAAGTTACTTTGGGAAACGATCGAATTAAATGTCCATTTTCGCAAAGGAAAACACCCTGACCGCAAAATTTGTGATATTTTCTCGCAATTATTCAGTAAATTTTGAAAATCATCATCGCCTGTAATCAAATCATCTACGAAAAAATCATTTAAAATTATGCGTGACAAAACTTCATCGCCACATTCCATCGCTAGTTGCCTAATACATCGCATGCTAAGGAACGGAGCCGATGCCGTGCCGTAGGTGACGGTATTGAGTTGGTAGGTGTCTAACGTGTCTGTGGGACTATCTCGCCAAAGTATCATTTGCAAGGATCTTTGGTCTGGCTGTATGAGAATCTGCCTGAACATTTTCTCAACGTCAGCGCAGGCTACGAATTTATATTGTCTGAAACGTAACAGAATTGCAAAAATATCGTTTTGTAAAGCAGGCCCTGGCAACTGTATGTCATTAAGTGATTTATTAGTGCTAGTTTTGGCACTCCCATCAAAAACTACCCTAAGACGCGTTGTAGAGCTACCTTCTCGAAGCACTCCATGATGGGGTAAATAGAAATTAGGGTGACCAGGATTCTCGACTTTAGTCATATGTCCCAAATCATTATACTCGCGCAAAAACTCGGTATACCCACGTTTAAGTTCTGGCAACTGCTCCAGTTTACGCTCGAGTGATAAAAAACGCTTCTTTGCTAACGTATAAGAATCGCCAAGTACATCAGCGGACTCTTTTAATGGCATACGAACGGAGAATCTGCCTGATTCTTCGCGTTTCGTCGTATCAGTGAATAATTGCTCACACTTGCGCTCATCTTCGGTAAGTAAGTCACAAGAGGAGGGGTTAACATCTTCAAGTTCCCAAAATCTTTTTAATTGCGCATCCAAACTTTGGGTAAAATTGCATTGGATATGGTTAGATTGACCGGGTTTTATGTGAACCGGACCGGATATCAACCAACCCAACTTGGAGTCTTGAAGATGTGGACCGTTAGGTAAACGCATTCTATCGGATTCTAGAAGATCCCAGAAAATATCAGCTCCGATGAGCAGATCTATCTTTGAACTCTCATAAAAACTGGGGTCTGCCAGACGTATATTATGAGGGATGTTCAAAGACTTGGGGTTAATGTTCATCGAGGGCAAACTGGATGTTATGCACGGCAAGATGAAACATTTCATACGTATATTATAATCGTTTATTTTAGATCGCATAAAAATATCGCATACTTTGTTCGAGTGGGTAACTGATTGCCCCACACCCGATATTTGAACAGTGGACTGTATATTAGACGTATTTAATCGTTTACTTAATCTTCCGAAATGAAACAGTTTTGACTACCATTATCTAATAGAGCCCTAACTGTATGATAATGATTATTACTGTCGGCTACCTCCACTAAAGCTGTAGAGAGCAAAACCGGCGTTAACGTATTGTTTCTCTCTTGCGAGAGACTCGTATAAGAATCAGCTGATAAGGAATGCAGCGCGGCCGACCTATCTGTGCGTACGCCTGCCGAGCCCGGCTCAGTTGATTCACTTCGCGCATTGCTATCATCGCTACGAACACTAGTACCTAAGTGCAATAAACTATTGTGTTTCTTTTGACATTGCTTACAAGGTCCGAATATGCACTCATTATTTGAGTGACCTGATCTTAGACAGTTATTACATAACTTTTTATCGCATACAAACTTTACTCTATCTTTTACGGATAAGTTAAGGAAATCAATACACGCGTAAAGACAATGATTTTTACTACATAAAACACATACGCGGTTTTTCGTTTTAGGATTATTATTGAAATGTTTGTTAGATTTTTCACTATTAGATGAAACGACATAGCTATGAACGCGATTTGTACTACCTTTATGTTGCGACTCATGATATTTACTCTCATTCGAATATAACCTATGTTTTGGTTTATTTTGACTCGCGTTTATCATTTCAAGCATATCGGCCCTATTTCTTAGGAAAGAAAGTAAATCATCTAGTTTTACCTTAGAATTCAAAGCAATGGATCCTTTATGGTTTTCCCATTCACGTTCTGTAGTGGGGTCAAGTTTAGATACAATTAAATAAATAATTAAAGTGTCCCACGAGTCTGTGGGCTCGTCTAGTGTTGTTAAAGCGCGTAAATTTCTCAAAATTGTATCTATTAACTTTCGTATAAGCAAAGGAGACTCTTGCTTTAAGGGCGCAATAGTGAAAAGAGAAGTTATGTGATTATTGACTAAGAGCCTAGTATTGTGAAAGCGATTTTCTAATAGCTCCCATGCGTGAATATAGTTTGGGGCAGTAAACTCTAACGCGCTGATGACGTGGAGCGCACTCCCGGTGAGTGAAGATCGCAAGTAATGAAACTTCTGGATATTATCTAAATCTGAACGCTTGTGAATAATAGTAATGTACGAATTTCTAAATTCCAACCATTGATCATACGATCCATCGAAACTAGGCAGTTTAATATCTGGTAGTTTGATATTTGAAGTCGAGGGCAGTGAGTTCGACACTTGGACATCGTTACCAGTCTTCGATATATCGACAAGACAATTTGCACTCGCCATAGCAAAGAAATAGGTTGACTCTAACGTTTCTACGTACTCTATATTAGCAGAAATTTCACTATCAGGACAAATAAGATCAATTTCATTTTGAAGCGCGTTAAATTTTTGAAAAACCTCAGTTATTGCCTGTATACGCAGCTTTAATTCTGCGACTTGCATTAAAGTTAAACTATTCACGTTTAAAGTCTCTACATAATTTTTAAATGACGTAATTTTGCCTTTGAGAGAACCCCTTTGTTTTTTCAGATTGGATAGGCGTTCATCTACAGACTTTTTCCTAGGTGACTCGGGAGGAACGGATGATTTAGCACTTTCACTCATTTTGGCGGCCTACTGATTAGGAAAATGATATCAGTACTTACGTGCAGGTACCACCAACGGCTCGTAGCTCAGCGCAGCTGTTTACTTGCGCGTACAAAATACGTTACTGTAATGTGAAAAAATGCATCGTTTAACACAAATCGAGTAGAAGACGGGGATAGACGGGAACAAAGACCTGACCGGCTCGTTTATGATGATGCGCAGCTCGTGGTATGACGATGGTCCACTTGATCTGCATCCAGCGAAGAAGGTCCAAGCATGTGTCGGCAGGAGGGTTCCGTCGGTCTTCAATGAAATGTGTATATGCAATGTGTAGGAAAATACGTTTAATCGATGTTATTAATGAATATTTACAAAATTGTGAAAAAATACGAATTAATTATTTGACGTCTAGTTTTCGAATGACAATCGATAATAAAAAAAGAATAAAAAAGAATATGGCGTTCGGAGGAGGTTCGTAGCACGGAGTTCCTTCTTGCACGTTGCCGCGTTTGCACCGCTAGGGGCGCTAGTAGTAGGCGCGCGTAGACAACCTATATGATCAAGAAACCATAACAATGTTTTACCTTTACAACGAATATTTTTGACGTTATCTCAATTGATTTATTTTAATACTAGTGGCCCGCCCTCACTTCGCTTCCGGACCGTAATTCAGAAATGAACTAATAGATGGCGCTGTGCTAAATTACATCGCGCCAGCGTTTCGTGTTTTCGGTTTACCTATAAGCCTTGTCGTTGTCTATAGAAGTTATCTCTTTATAAATAGTATAGAAGATACTTCAATAGAAAAGTAGGTATTGTACTTATCATGATACTTCCTTTTGCCCTATAAAAACCCTTTTATTAGGATCTTTCTTTCTGATAGGTACTTATGTTTTACAATCCACATTAAACTCGACCACGAGTGGCCATTTAGCTCCAAACTCTATCCGGAAATGAACAAAAACATCTCTCGACCACCATACTGCCATTAAAGGATGACCTTTGGAATATTTCGGACGTGTTACGTTCTCAGCCTCAATCTTATCATACCGAGACATTCCGAAATGTAGTACCTACCTTGACTGTTAAAGCATAAGATCTACATTCGCTTGAGATTAAAGCGCAGTGTTTGGGTTAAGCAAGTTTGTTCTTTACGTTATCTGGAGGTAGGGTTGGCAATTTCTTAAAACCAGTAACAGTTTTTGAGTAAGCTCATCTCACCATCTCATACCATGTTACGTCCCAAACCATTGTTTCGGGGCCCGTTATGATCTTAGCAACCCTTAGGGCATTCACTACCTCCGAATAAAGTGTCAAGTAATTTACTTGTCAATTATAGTGGGTTTGGAGAAAATTGGCCCCTGGTACTTGTATTGAAAAAAAAAATTAAATTAAACTAGGCCGCACATCAGGGGTCAATTTTCTCCGAACCCGCTATAATTGACAAGTAAATTACTTGAAACCTTACTCGGGGGTGGTGAACGAGGCCCTTAAACTTATACAGGGGAAACAGACCAGCTACGTCACGTATAAAATTAGCAGACAAGTGAAGGTTATCACACGGTGTTTTCCCGCACCGAAAAAATGGAAGAAGTACGCACATAGATTTAAAAAATACGCTGGTGACTGTTCGGATTCAAACCTATGAGATCCCGTTTGGATGACCCACGTGCCTAAAGCTACCAAGGGATTGGCAACCCTACCTGGAGGGATTCAATGTCATCTCCCTTATGTTTTGGGTCCGTCGTAAGGTAACATAATATTGCATGGAGAAATGAAACTCGCGGTGAGTTAAACGTTTTACAGAGACTGAAGTTTCAGAGATTTACGGGACAAATAAGATGTTTGTGTTTAGGGACAGTTTGGCCAAATAATATAATAATAATAATAATATTTCACTACATCACATACATTGATCTGACTCTGAGGTAGGTAGCTCAAGCACCTGTGTTACAGATATCAGAACCAACAGTGGGATTACAAATATATACATATAATACTTTTCTTTTGTAAATACATACTTATAATACATAGAAAACACCCAGACCAATACAAACAGACATGTTCATGCACACATTGTTTGTACTGTGCGGGGATCGAACCCGCAACCCTTGGCCCAGACGCAGCATTCACTACCACTGAACCAACCGGGTCATCAAATACTCTTTGTCATTTTTCACGTGGGCTAACCGGACACGGTAACTTTAATATACTTAGGATATTATAATACTATGATCTTTATTCGCTTAAAAATCGGTTACGAATAAGTTTCGCTCGGAGATCATTTTCAGAAGTGAAATGACTATCTACCGATATCCTAGAGGCTCTCGACATATCAGCTGCAATCCCAACGGCTCGTATCATAAAATCTACGACAAGGGGATCCAGCACCACGTCATATAGGTTACCATAGTGTATGTAATATTAATAAAATATTTTATTCAATGTTACAAACATGGTGCATTTACAATAAATCAAAATTACAAGATACACTATAGTTGTGTGATCTTATGTTTTTCAACCCGATCTTTATAACTTGAAATTATGTTTGTCCATTTTCTCATTTCTGAAAGTAAAAGGCAGTACTTGTCTCATCGTATTTTAATCCGAATAGGCATAGAAATAAGGATGAAATTTCACGCTTTTTTTAAACGAGGACTGTTTTGAATTCGGACTTTATCGGTTCAGCTGTCGTAATCTTAGCTTGAAGGCTTTCTGAATTAAAAATGTACTTAGGGATTCTGGTAAAAGATATTCAGATGTTAATTATTATTTTTACCAGTTCGACGTTTAAAGAGAAGATCAAGAGGGAACCTGCACATTTATAAAGAAATATATTCTTAACGTATTTATAACATTGATAGTAATGTTTTTAACTTTCGTGCTGTATTACACACAACAGCCGTGGTCATAAGCGGACTGCTTGTGACCACGGCTGTTGTAACGCAGTCGAAACGTCAAGCAGTAAGTGCTATAATGTACTTATATTTAAATATCCTTGCGTTTAGCCCCGTTTATATAAAGTATTAGTGACCCGCCCTCCTTTCGTTTCGAGACATCAGTTTCAAGAAGCACCGATAGATAGCGCTAGGCATCCAATGCAACGCGCAAGTGTTTAGCCTTTTCGGTTTACCTATTAACCTATTTATTATCTACAGACTTTACCTCTTTATAACAGTAAATAAATTTGAACAATTGGTCTGATTCTCTCTCTCGGTCTGAATTTCAGAGTTGTGACTTGTGAAGGTCAGACGGCAAATTACTTCATTGAATTTACTGACCAAATCCCGACCAACAAAAACCTTAATTTCGTCTGCTAATTATACGCAACTTTAAAGGTGTGAAACCTTTGACTTTTATCCAAAAACATATCCAGCAATTTCCAAGCCTCGCACGCTCTGCTATCCCTAGTGCTGCCAAGAATCTGATATCGGATCGGATAGATGGTCTTGCAATCTTTCAAAAATGCCAGACCAATTTTAGTAAGATCTTCAGCATGATATTTGAAGTTCGTCACTACTACTACATAAAATAAAGAATCCCTAGACGCTTCAAATATAGTATGAGACCTAAAAATATGAAATGTGTCTGTGCTCGGGAATAAATTGGATATCTTAATTTGATAACAAAAACCTCCGGGGATATTTTAAGTGATCTGCCACCTGCAGACGAGCAGGCGGATCACCTGATGGTAAGCTTTTACCGCCGCCCATAGACACCTGCAACACCAATAGTGTCACAAGTGCGCTGCCAACCTTTAACTCCCTTTCCCCCCAATTAGGCCTCAGTCCGGTACTGTGCTTCCTTTTTATCTGTTGAAAACTAAATGTGTAAAGCAACACCATTATACTCTGATTCATAATCATGTAAAGTAAACTGACAAATGAAAATGACAAGTTTCTATGCATTTTGACATTTTGCATGTGTCAAATTGAGTGATAATGTATGGGGATGACACATTGACATCTGTCAGTTTACATTACATGATTATGAATCAGAGTAGTAGAGTTTATAATTAACATAACATTGAGTACCTAGAAAAATTTACTAACGATTTTTTTTTTTCACATAAGTTAGTAACCTTTTTTAGGTATAAATGGGGAATGGTTTTTGGCAGCACTAGAGATACCCCGAAACTGCGGAGGCTGCAGTCGGCCTCTGATTGTCTGCGTAATTGGTCTGCCGCCCAACGACACGCGGGCTCGTTACCTTTATCGGCCGCCTGCGATAGCCCACTCGTCTCGCAGCCTGTGAGCATTAGTTCAGTTATCTTTCTTTTTTTCATTTATTTTGACACAGTCAGACGAGAATTTCACTGATCGCTTCGTATCTTTGGCACTGCGGGGCAGTTGCATCTCTGTCTTTTACCGCCTTTACCATGGTGAGTGCTCCGAGGAGTTATTTGAATTTAGACCCGCTGCCAAATTTCAGCACCGTACTACATGTCATAAACTAGGATTTCATCCATACCACCTGAATAGATGGATGAACACCCGGTCCAATACCATGCGCTTTTTCTATTACAAAATATATTTTAGGATATTCCTGCCAATATCAAGGTTAACCAATTTAAAAAAATGTAGTCTTGAAAGCTGTCCAAGAGCTGATTTATCAACCGTCCGACAAGAGTTAACAGACCGAAAACTCACGCAATTAAAAAAGATTACCAAAGCATATTTACTTTCATCAACAGTTTCCTACATCTCGCAGCTTATTTACTCTAACATTTCCGAATATACCAAATAAGCACTATTGTCGACATGAATACTTGGTTGTCTGGAAGTAAATATTATATTTCCCACGTACACACTTCTGTATCGCCTATTCTGCTTAGTAAGGGTAAAGGTAATGAATGGCATGTACCGCTACAGCTTGCTTACCAAGCACAATGGCTTATAAATAATTTGTTGGACCCTTTGTCGTCAACAGATGACCCATTTAAATCAGGAGGTATTAGAGAAGGGGCCCAACACTGCTAATTTATATGCATTCATTAATAATTTTAATTAAAATCCATATTCATTTATTATAATTAAACTCACACAACATCCCACACATTGATCTGACTCCATACTAAATAAAAGTAGCTTGAGCACTTGTGTTACGGAGACCACAAAAGTATTACAAATATAATACAAATACGCTGAACAAAATTTAGTGTTCGTCAACACGCATGTTTGTCCAGGTTGGGAATCGAATATCCACGACCTTTGGCGTTTGAAGTTTTCGCAGAGTTCACTGCCAAATGTACCACGACTGGCGAGTATAATATACACGTACTACTTATAACGTGATAACTTCAATAAATAACGACAACGCTTATCAGTACACGGGAAAAACGAGACTCTTGCGCGATACAATCGACACGCCCAGCGCCATCTATTGGTAGTGCTTGAAGCTAAAATGTGGGCAGACCATTCGTTTTTAATGATTATATTTTTTCACGTACATTATCTGTCTACATTAGAACACTAAAGTGTTCAGAATTCTCACCTAGCCGTAACTCAGTTTTGACTTGCACGGTAGATGATGATTTGCGTTACTTGTATACCGCCAACTTACTTTGTTCTCATTAGATATGATTTTGAATATGTCACTGAATTGGTATAGTAACTTTAAACATAATACATATAGTAAAAGAAATAATGATGTAATATTGTATAACTACCTAAACCTTTTGTGTCTAGCGATATAATTTAACGCAAGTTATTGATTCTAAGTTAGAACAAATATTATATAAGAAGATATGTAATATCACATGTTATTGTTACTTTTTTCAGAAATAAAAATTCTATTCTATTCTATTCTATAATTTTACTACCGAAACAAAATGCAAAGTCATCTTCAGACTGCGACGTTTCCATAATTTATTAAATTCAAAGCAGCTGGTATCGCGACTGAAAATATTTGCTAATCCATCGCATTTCAGTACTGAAGAAGAATAATATTGTTTCAGCCCTCGAGAGTTTCACGTCATCCAGTTTTATTCAAATTTATATTCACTTTGACTTGATGTAAAGCTGTAAGTGTCATTAATATTACGTTCAGACAATGTACCAGACGCGACATGCATAACATAATGATGTTGTACATTATTTATCCTGTGATCCTGTCAGTTGATATTTTTCTTTTTGTTTTAAGGTGATAGCTTACGCAATCCTGCAAAACGATTGCTAAGAGATGGCTCTGTTGTCAGTGAATCGAGAAAATAAATAATTACGATTTCTACAGGACAGTAATTTAAGTGTGGAGTGAATGGCCACATCTACGTAATAACTGCGATTTTTGCTGCATTTTAAACAACTAACAACAAGGCCATAATCATTATATACCCGCATAGTTGTTAAATTAATATCAACTTGTGTAGGTACGTACGTATCGTTCCCACACACACATACAAAGCTAAAGCACGTTTAGTATCGAGGATCTGTTTTTCCTCGCTGGCAATAGATGGCGCGCTTACATACTAAAAAATATGATGTGGGACAAACTCATGGAATATAACAATGAATTTCTTCTTTGGGATTAACATTGACGTCTAAAATCAAAATATTATGTTATAGTCATATCTCCTACCTACCTAATGGACTACAGCTAGGTAGCGATGGTAATCTACTAAGTAGATAACTTCACCGACACTGGACTTTTCAACTAGGTCTCCACTTAAAAAATCACGCCAATTCGTCGCTACGTTTTGCCGTGAAAGAACGACAAACATACATACAGGCAAACACACTTTCCCATTTGAAATATTAGTCCATACTACCTTACGGTCCACCATTTATTATTATATCATTGCATGCTTTTTAACCTTCCTTTTGAATCAATCTACCTAATAAAGAAAACCGCATCAAAATCCGTTGCGTACCTATTGGCGAGTCTGGCGGATTTGCCTCTTAAAAATAAATAAACACGACAATGTACCTATGTGATGTTGTATCAACATTGTCGTGGTTCTAAACTAAGGTAAACGTGAAACACTGAAGGTACCACAAAAACCCAGACACAAAATAAATATAAATACCTGTGTTGGTGCGGGAATTGAACCCGCGACCCTTCCGTCTCAACCGGCGCTCAAACCACTGCGCTAAACGGGTGGGTGGAATTCTAATTCACATTAGGTAGGTACTTATGTACTTGCTGTAGGTTCTTGCATAAGAAGCCCTTAGGAAAGATAATTAAAAATCAATCAAAATAAAAAAATCTATATTTGAATCATTTAAAAACAATATAAAATAACATAATGCGATTCTAACACTGGGACGGAAAGTTGCTTCTGGACGAGAAGATCCGACAGGAAACTCGCCTGTTACTCTTAATAAACGCCATTATTATAGGTTGATAAGAGGTTGTATCAATTTTTAATAATTAAAACAAAATATGTACATCAATTCATAAACAATATTAAATGTTTCTGTAGTCTTTTGGGTGGTGCTTGAAAATCATCATAGAATTCTAACCCAAGTGGACTGAATCTGCAAGAAATATTAATAATGTAAGAATGTTTATAACAATAAATTTGTATTCATTCAATTGTTATTAATTATTGTTTTCAGGCATACCCGACGCAGACTATAAGTGTACAGTCAGCATCAGGTCAAGTTACCCTTCACAGTGCAAAAATAGTATATAATATAGCTAGGTATTTTAACATAAGTTACCTTTCCAAAATGACTTGCTGTGAAGTGGTAGACTATTGTACTAGACTCATTATTTGCTGTATAGTTTTTTGCAACTCTTGCAATTTTTCATCACATGGACGTTGCAGTTCAATATATGTAGTCAGTATCTATTGGATCACTTGCAGTTGTACTATAATGTTCATCAGGTTTGTATGTTGTATTGGGCGCAAAAAGTCTTCTACGGGGGTATAATTTTTTCTGCATACAGATTTTCTCCTGTTGTTTATATGATCTTTTTGAAATTTTGCTCAGGGCTCTTCGAAGTATACCTTTTCCAAGCATCAATATGCTAGTTAGTTCCTCTTGAAATTATATTGTGAGACCTAAAATAAACAATATAGGTACCTACTTATTAGTATTGTTGTTCTAACCTGGTTACTTATCATTTGTAAAATTTTTGAAAAAGCAATGAGAATCGTGAGGAAACCTGCACGTTTAGGATGTTCCTCTGTTTAAGAGTTGCAAAGGTCAGACGAGGATCGTATCATTGTAATTGTCAGACTCTCCAAATCATGAATCATAGTGTAAGCATTCCCCTAGGCTTCAGTGATAGATTTGGACGCAACTGGGAAATGCATGTAAAGAAAAAGGTAAGAGAGAGTGGGTACTGAGATCATGACTGTGTTTTAATATACCTACATAAATAATTTAGGTACCAACCTGCGACATGCAGAGATTTAAATCGTCAACATGTACCTACTCCCTTTCATGACCCTCCTTTCCCAAGGTCGAACCTTATACCACAGGTAAATTTGTTAAAACATTCACAAAATTCTCGCCAATATTCGTTTTTGTCAATCGTCCAACTTTGGAAATCACAATATTACATTTGCAGCATTGGTAAGAGTCCACACGGATGGCATTTCATCCTTTTCTTGTTCAGGTTCTGTGATATATTTCCAATTGTAATAAATAGGTACACTCATGTTTTCCAAAAAACATGGCCATAAAACCAAAAACAACTGTAAACACCGATCTCAGAAATTCAGACAGAATTTGACAGAAAGAAAAAAACTCTATAGAAAAAGTAGGTACGAGTAGGGTTGTTTATTTTTCTGTTAGAGAAGTTGCCGGTTTATCGATAAAATTTTCGCGCGCTTTCGCACTATCTATGAATTTAAGCATTCTTTAAATATTTCAACAAGAACAACAACAACTTCAAACCTATTTAAATGGATAAATAAATTTAAACAACAACACATAATATATTTTGTCCTGATCCCAAACTAATGTTTGCCCTAGGCAATTCTGTCCTTCGGCCCACTTATATTTTGTGCTTATACTCTAGAAACCAGAATAAACTAACGAAGGGTATGTTACCACCACAAACACGTCTTGCTTTCACGGCATAACGGAGCGACGAATTGACGTGATTTTTTATGTGTAGATAGTTGAACGTATAGAGCAGGACTTCCCAACCAGGGGGGCGTGCCCCCCTGGTGGGGCGTAGAGGGATGTCAAGGGGGGCGCGAGACGTTTGAGTTTTCGAAAGAAAAAATTAACTAAATGTGTTAAGTAAACACCATCACTCGGACAACGAATGATAGCTCTGGCAAAAACTGAACCTAGGATCGACCTACTGGTACAGAGAATGCAAGCTCAAGTATCTCATTAGTATTTATCTCTTTTTCTCTCACAGTATTCTAATTATAAGATCTTATAAATTACGTTGATTAAAGAAAAAAAATCGGATTTAATTTTGTAGAAGTTACAAAACAAATAAATGTTTTTGAAATAATGCTAGTTTTATTGTACCTACTGCAAAATGGGGGGGCATGAAAAATGTTATTTTTAATGCGGGGAGGTTCGACGAAAATAAGGTTGGGAAACCCTGGTATAGAGAATAACATAGGCTACTTTTTGCCCCTTTCTAACCCCATTTTAGGGAAGTGGGGAGGCGCGAGCGAAGCCGCGGGCAAAAGCTAGTCATCATCATCACCTTCATCAGCCTGTCTCAGTCCACTGCTGGACATAAGCCTCCCCCAATGTTCGCCACCTGTCTTCGGCGAGACGCATCCAGTCTATACCAACGGCTAAAAGCTAGTAGCATGATAATTTAATAAATAAATCCTCTTCTTATTATTCAGCTACGAGTACATTACATTACTACTGTAATACAGCTGATGTCCACGTTTGTGTTTCAATTTCTTCAACATTGCACGTACATCATACGTATACCAAGGCTATGAATATCGATATTTTTTTACAAATTTAACGTTGAATGGATGCACTACAACACTAGTCATCACAAAAAAAGTATTACGTTCCGTTACATCAAATGGTTTAGCATTCCTAAGAATTATATTATAATTATATTTAGTATTATTGACCAATCATTTGTAATAATAAAGTGGGTATTTCTTTGAATATAATTACTTGTGAGTATAATTTTTAGTTGAAAAGTTTTGAAAATAATCGGTAGGTACTATTTAAGCTACATTTTATAAAGCGTAAACAGGATCGCACTTCGGACGATGCCAGTTTTGATTCAAAGTTGCCAGGTACGATTTTGTATTTGTCCCCAAAGTAGGTGTAGTAGCCTAAAGCCCAGATGCAGAAAAAAAATACTTTCTCACTACTTACCTAGGTACCTACTAGATACATAAATATACAAACTAGTTTTCCGGCCCCAGTCTCACAGTGAATTTAGATAGCCAATACCACCAAGCTAATGATATTTGTTATGTTGTTCTTTCTAATAAAAAAAAATCAAGAACAAATGGCGCAACTTTTACTCGTAGTATGTAAGTGGTGTATAATGTATTCTGTCGGCGATAATTGACGTAGATAAGTAAATCGATTACATTTTGCACCTGGATCCGTATGTAAATTGCATGTTCGTTTCATGGTTAATACCGAAATATTCCGAAACGATATAATCTATTAACCACTCGCTCCACTATTTCTCCAATGGAACCAATGAAAAAAAAGAAATTTAATAAAATTAAAGACAAAATTTTACCAAGAATTTAAGGAAAAGTACCTTCTGGCAACCCAGCGAAGGTGCAAACTAAAATCTCGAAATAATTTCAAGTTGAAGAAATTGGTGCACTAGAAATTGGCAACGTCGCTTTCGCAAAGAGTGACAACGTCGCAAACGGCGACCGTTTACGACGTTGACGACCTACTTAGCGGATAGGCCGGAGCGCTTGGGGTCCGGGGTTCGATCCCCGGTCGGCCAATAATTTGTACCTTTTTTAATTTTGTATTTTATTTTAGCAATAAAATAATATTTTTTTTAATATAAATGAATATACCTAAATAAACAAATCACTAAAATATCATGCATATTTTTTTTGCAGTTCAGCGCCATCTATTCGATAGCCAGTTCGTTTTAGCTAAGCAAACGTAGTACACTTCTAAGAAGTTTAACTAGATTCGTAATAGATGTCGCCGATTATTACGATAAATTTGCACACACACATTCAAGCGATTTAACAAATTGCTACGTTTTTTAAAATCGAATTTATACTTTGTTTATTTATAAAATTTTAAAGATTACACGTTGTGCGTACCTAGACACAAATTATAATTTTTAGACGACATTTTGACATTAATCAAGTTTCTGCCTGTAAGTCTTCCTGTAAATCAGTTGTATGAGAAACATGGAGTAACGGACGACCTTAAGCTAGTGACGCGCCTTTGCTCCGTTTCAAAGCATCATTAGTTCCAATTCATACCGTTAGATGGTGATGGCTGTCGATTGCATTGCGCAAACGTTTTGCCATTTCGGTTTTCTTTTCCTTAATAGGTAGCAGACAAGCATACGCCTACGTTATGATAAACTATTGCCGCCGCCCATAGACACCTGCAACACCAGTAGAGTCACAAGTGCGCTGCCAACCTTTAACACCCTTTCCCCTCAATTGGGCTTCTGGTAGCGTCACTCACACGACGAAATACATCTCAGGTGCTGCTTCATGCTGGTCTTCTTTGAGGCTGTGATATCACTAAGGAAAAGCTGGCCTATTCATGTCGAAGCGTGGCTCTCCCATGGATTGGTGTACCTATGTTTGTAAGCTTTGTGGTAGTACGCAGTCGCGTCCGTGCTGCCAGCTATCTGAATGGGCGTCGGAAACTACCTAGCTTATAAAAACTTGATTTTCGGCCGAACCTATTCGATCTCGCCCCGAGCTCTCAATTTGTCTTCCTTCTTTTTGCTTCGGTTAGCGATTTTTCTAGTACGTTGAAACATTTGCTTTATTTCATTTATTGACTCGCCTGATATTACAAATCAGGATTAGCAGCTTAACTGTAAGGCAGTGAATTGACGATATTAGTCGAAAACGTAGAACCTTGGAGTTGAGATGTCTCGGAAATCCTGCGTTCACTTAAAGTACCTCTACATATCGAAAAATGGGAAAGGTTTTGTTGTCAACAGGCTGATGATGTTGAGTAGGAAAACTAATCACGAACGATGGTTGGTCGCTAGTGCTGTAATTTTAGTACGTAACCCTCTTGGGGTTTGAATTATTTTAGAAATCATTTCGTTACTTTCGTTAGAGTTTAAATCTCAATGTGTAACTTATGAAATATTTGTAGTTCCAATGCTTATTTTAAATACCTTAATAGAGTACTACGAGTATAAATTAATGAAACATAAAATTCAAAGTATAAAGCTCTTTCTAGCTTGTGTAATTTAATAGTAATTCTATAACATATTATAATTACTAAAACAGACATACGCTACAAACTTAAAAACCCTCTTTTTATTTCAGGGATGAAAATTTTCAAAATCATAACTCACATGCAGACTAACTAGTATAATATTATAGCAGTATAACGTACATTAATAAGTTATTACTTGTTACTACATTTAAATTTGTTTTAGCTATTAATATATGTTTCTTTTTTCTTTCTTTTGTGGCATTTAAAAAACTACCACAATTAAGTAAGATGTGTTAAGGAGGGAGCGGCCCCTTCTGATTACAGGTGCTTTTTCCTTGCACTTAAAAAGAAGAGGGTCAACCCCCGAGTTTCCTATGTAAAATTGTTTTTGGATGAAATAAAATGATTGATTTTATTTATTATTTATTATTTGGATGCGACAGGTATATTTTTCATTTTTTACGAGACGGCTTTGTTATAAGCCACCTGTAGCCTTACCATGAGTATGAAATACTATCCTCGCTATCGAAAACTATCGCTTTGTCTCTTTCATTGTGATGCATTTGAAAGAGACAAGGCAATAGTTTACGTTATGTCAGTTTAAGATGTCAACTCATGGTAGCGCTACTGGTTATGAGTTGTTTGTTCTGTGAGCCGGAGCATTTAAAATTATGTCATTGTGTTTTCTAAGATGTAAATAGAACTTTTGAGTACGTGAGCTTGTCTTCCACTGGAAGACTTCCTCAGCACACGGCTATCCTCTTTGATAGGGGCTATATCAGCGACATTGGAGAAAGTGGATTGCACCATTCTGGTGGGGTGAAGTTTTCTGTCGTAGTCTCAGCTGTTAGGTGCAAATGCAATTCAAATGCAATGTGCAATAAAAACCTGGCTAAATCGAAATACTGGTGGTCTAGGCAACTAGGACTATGGAAGGACTGCCATTTCCCCTGTTGAGTGATCAGTGATCGTCGCTTATATTAAGGCCATAGCTTGTAAACTGACGGAGTTATTACATTCATTCCAGTGTACTATTAATTAAATTAATAGAGATCCATCGAAACAGAAAATGGGACAGATCAAGATGCAAACAGATTAATTAAGGTCCTTTGTATAAGTAGGTAGGTAGGTACTTACTCAGTTGTTAACTATCATGTGTGTGCTCCAACCTAAGTAATAAGACCATTGGTTACTACGTTTGCTGGAAACTTCGACTTCTGATATATATTTTTATGTGTTAGGTAGCAGACGAGCAAGCGGATCACCTGATGGTAAGCAATTGCCGCCGCCCATGGACACATGCAACACCAGTGGAGTCACAAGTGCGTACAAAAATCTAAGGACAACAACGGATAGGTTAGCATCCGTGTTTTTTATATTTCGTCACGAAATATTACAAGACTGTTGAGGTAAACACAAAATACCAACATTTTCGTCAAAACAAAGTCACCAAATTTCAAACATTGTTTCCTTATTTACTTTTATGTTCGCTTATTAAAACAAAAATTGTTAAATCTTCAATTATCATAATCCGGCGGATTGTCACCCGGGGGAACAGGAAAATAACAAAATATTGTAAATTACGTTAAAATATAAACCGACACATCAAAAAAAGAGAAAAAGACGACTTACGACGCCAAAACAGGAAAGAAAAACACAAGATAATGAAACAATCACTCAAAAGAGAAAAATAAGACTTAAAAAATGTACAAGTGTAAAAAAGAGACAGAAGATGCAAAGCTGACTTGGCTATTGCAAGCCAACTGTCTCAACCAATTCAGCTTTGCATTCTAAACTTAGATTCTCCATCTGTGAATCATATTTTTTTTTAATACTTTTTATTTCTTTTTTTTTTGCAAAAGTTTTATCTGTTCTCAGCAAATTTCTATGGCCTGAAAAGGAAATCTTTCTCTAAAAAAAGTTAGAAAAATAAATTTCGGAAATGTCCCTTTAATAACGATGTTGAATGGAGTAATCTGCAGCGGGGTGCTAGTGTAACATAGACTTTAGTAACATACGATTTCGTGTATAAAAAAAAATAAGAAAATTTGGCTTGAACATTCGGAAGTACAAAACTTTGGTGAAACTCGTAGCGGCTTCCAAACACCGGTTGGTCTAACATTAGAAACATAATAGAAAAACCTTTGTGCAGAATTGTGATAAATCACATCCCGTAGAGAGACAAGGCTACACCATAAATAACGATGTTCAACAGTGGAAGATTTTGACAAATGTACATATAGTAGGTATGTATGTACAGTCACGTGCACTAATACGTTTTCAAAACATTCAACTATGGGCCTTATAGTCCTGTATAAGAGCTGTGGTGCTACATTTTATTGCAGGTGACTGTACGTGTACCTACTCGACTCGCAAAACCGCTGTCCGTGTGTTCAGCAGCTCAAATGTTTTATGATTTAGGCAACGCTCGCAATAGTTCTGTAGCTGCATTTTGGAATGCTCGCTTTTCGGACTGAATGGTAGCCACGGAAATTAGAGGTACGTGGAAATACTTGTAGAATTGTAGCTACACAGTGTCCTATAGAATCTTTACTTCACTATCTATCACTTGTTCTACAAACCATTTTGAACTATATTTTGTTCCATGGCTTCTGGGATCCCTCATAAACAAAAAAACAAATTTTCATAGAAATCGCGTCACGTGACTTATTATTTTTTCATAAGGAGTTGAAAAAAATATGACGCAATTTCCAACGTACATAGAAATGTTGTTCAGAATGCTTAGTAGAACACATGATTAAAGAATTGTAAATATCTACCCAATACAGCCAGTTCTTACGTAAAGGGTTTGTACTGGCTGTATTGGTAGACGGTAGAGTAGGTACAATACAGATAGCCAACATTAGGTCAAATTCGACAGATGGTAAGGTAATTGACCATCTCCGCCCATAATGGGTGAAATGGGTCTCTAGCTTTTTGGAACATAGAAGCATCAAGGTCTTAGTTGACGGTGAATGCTCCGACACTATGTCCATAAATGCTGGAGTCCCGCAAGGCTGTGTGCTATCGCCCACACTGTTCCTTCTTCATATCAATGATATTTTGCATAAACGCGATATTCATTGCTATGCGGATGACACGTACGGGCGATGCGTTTTACAACGGCTGCGCTAACATTTCTCGGGAAAACGTCATCGAGAGCCGAAACAAACTTGGTCTGAGATGGAAGCATGTTGAACGAAATCTCAGATTGGGGTAGACTTAACTTGGTCCGATTCAACCCCAGCAAAACACAAGTTTGTGCGTTCACCGCCAAAAAAGATTCCTTGGGTCGCATTTCCTAATTTTGAGAGCACCCCCCTTAAATGCCTCAGCCACTATGGTATACTTGGTATCGACATATCGAGCGAAGTCCAATTCCGGGACCATCTAGAGGGCAAGGCTAAATTAGCCTCAAAGAAGCTTGGCGTGCTAAAATAGATCGAGGACGGTACTTCACTCCGGCTCATCGCATTCAGCTAATAAGGCGCAAGTCCGGCCGCATATGGAGTACTGCTCTCATCTCTGGGCAGGAGCACCTGCGTACCAGCTTCTTCCTCTAGACCGGATCCAGCGGAGAGCGTCTCGAATCGTCGATTGCCGGGATATCACTAGTCGGCTTGACCCCTTGGCGCTGCGGGAGAGATGTTGCGTCTTTGTGCATTCTCTATCGCTTATACCATGGGGAGTGCTCTGAGGAATTGTTCGGTTTGATTCCTGCGCTCGTTTCGACATCGTTCCACGCGGCAGCAGTTCCATCCATTCATCTGGATGGCTGGCAGTCCACTACTGTGCGCTTTGCCAGGAACTTTCTGCCCGCGTACGACAAAAAATGGAACGACACTGCCACCTGCGGTATTTCCGGACCACTACGACCTACAAACCTTCAAGAAAAGGGCATATCTCGCTCTAAAAGGCCGGGCAGCGCACCTGTGAAGCCCCTGGAGTTGCAGGTGTTCATGGGCGACGGTAATCGCTTAACATCAGTGATCCGTATGCTCGTCTGCCCCTATCCTATAAAAAAAAAAAAAAAAAAAAAATAAACATCTGCGAGATTAGATAAGTGTGGTCAGGTGATGATGAGTATAAGTCGATGATGCGTTGCCAGCTTTTTAGAAATTGGGATGGACTGCCATCCTTTTTTATGACACATACAAGAAAAGTCTTTCTGCTCGGTCACTATTTCCCTAATGAGGTCACAGTTATGCTCGTTCCGAAAAAGTCTCCCGACTTAACTCGCGGTTTGCTTTGTCAAGGAAAACTTTTCGACCCTGTACTTTTAAACATTCTAACATCTCCCTACCCCAGAGACTTTACCTCGTTATTCATGCGCCGAATCCGAATGAAACGACTAGTCTAAGCTTTAGATTTTCTCGGCGGTGTCATTTTGAAGAATTTATAGCGGTCGTGTCAGAGGTGCTAAGCTCTTTCCAGTTTTTGCTAATTAAATTTGAAAAAGGTAATGGGGATTTATAGGACAGTTATATCTCTTACGAACAGGAATTCTTTTATAATATCTTATTTATTAGGTAAGCAGCGCACTGTGACACCACTGGTGTGGCGGTAAAAGCTTACCATCAGGTGATCCGTCGGCTCGTCTGCCACCTATATCATAAAAAAAACTAAAATTACCATACTCTTCCTGCCGCATTCAGAGGCGTCAACAAATATTGATAATGATTTTAATACGCATAAAGATTGTCTATAATTAAGACAATAAACATTAAAGTTAAATAAAGTAAGTGTGGAGTTAGACACATTTTGGCCATAGATTAAGGATTACAAGAGTAATTTCATTACAATTTCAGTAATTTGGCAGACACGCTTGCGGTTCTTTGGCGCAGAAGTAAGTTTAGCTCTGTGTGAGACCTAAATGTCCCAATTTATGCAAGGAGGTGTTATAATAGTAATTTGTTTCAATAATTCAACCAATTAATTGTTAGTGATACTTAGGTGCTAAGCTATAGGTATTCACCGGTGGGATGAATAAATCAATCAATGCGTTATAGGTACCTCGGCGCATTCGAAAGATTGGGTTATGGAATGGATTTGTTTAGTAGGACGGGAAACCGGGAATATATAACCTGTGGGACGACAGGGATAGCCACTTTAAAGGCTAACTGGCCCCTACGGCGTACACCGCCACAGTATTTGGTAAAGCGTTAACAATTGGTTTTCCAACAGGTCTGGTTTAAAGTCATCAAAAATGGGTTATGGCCTCACAGTCTTATATCCAGGGTTCCAAAAATGGACCATTTAACTAACGCAACGCAACGAGGGCTATTTTGCCCGTAGCCCGTGTCCGTCTCAAATATTTAATTACGCAAATATTTGTAAAGTTTGTAGGTACGTGCTTTCTTAAATCTTCAAATAAATTAGTACTTTCTTATCACCATCGCAAGAAGCTCTCTTACCCCGCCTGAATCAACAAACTTTGTTATTTAGGGCCCTCGAAATATACAGAGTTTAAATTGAACACTTTATTTATATAACGTGGGTTTTCTGTTGAATAAATACTAATAAATTATTGCGTTCATAAAGTAGGGTGCAAAGGGTTGATTGAATAAGTAAAACACACGTTTTCAAATAAGATTTTGGGTAGGTACATCAGGCGCCGTTAGAAATAATGTGGAGTTTGGAAGAAGACTATTCTCACTGAAAAATCAGTTTTTTTTTGCTTATGTTTGTAATTCATTTAACCAACAAAGCAGAAATAAATTGACGGGGACGGCTATATTTAGAAAATTTCAGTTTCTAACTTGATTTAATATCGAACCTTGGTTATGCGCGTCATTGACGTTGAAAAAAAACCTATGCTTTTCTAACTCAAGGTTTTCATTAAACGATCAACTTACAAATAAGTTGCACCTTATTTCATAACACATAAGGTGCGTACTGTTGCTCTTTTGAATTAAGCATTTGTTTTTTTTTACATTTTTAGTTCGAAATGTTTGAGCTTTTTTTCAGGCTAAATGAAATACCTATTTCACTATTACTATGCGGGATAAATAAAAATAAAATGTTTACTTCCAACGAGTTCTCTACATTCACTAATTGAATTTTATTTACATCACACTGGATGCGGGATTGTGGGTGGAATAAAATGTGCCTTGCTCAATGTTCCATCTAGCGTCAAACAGTACGAGTAGAGTATAATAGAACTACGATCGGAAGGCTTCTCAGTTCCAGTAATCAAAATGTCAAACTTCGGAAATCAACATTATTTCCAAATTTTGCCGGGAGCCAAATAACCGTTAGACGATTATAGACGTCTTTGGGTAGGTACCCTCTTGCTTTAATATGAATTTAAAAATACTTAAGTAACGGAACTACATGGATCCGAGTAGCTCAGGACCGAGCACATTGGCGTAAGGGAAGGGAGGCCTATACTCAGCAGTGGGTACTACAGGGCTTATGATGATGACGATGACTTAAGTAAACAATTATCAATTGAAAGCCATGTCCATATAAAAACAAATTAATATGAAAAAAAAAACATCTTCTTCGACCATTAACTGGTTACTTCTTCAACCAAGCATTCTGAACTATGAGTGTTCAACGATTTATGAAAATTCTCATTAAAAAATTTAAACCTTTTAAACAAAGTCACTGAATTTTAAGTGCATTATTTACTTGTAGCTTCAGCATTATTTTTATATATTAATTGTATGATAACTGGAGGTCCGGGCTCACATACCTAGTTAATTACTTATTAACTTTAATTTTCTTCCAAATTAAGCTTAAAAAAATCCGGATAAGTAGGAATATTATGTTACGGCTCCACAAATGGGTCACCAATATACTTATAAACTAAGTAGAAGCGTATGCTACTACACTCGATAGTATTTGAAAAATAGCTTTCGGCAGCCATCTTAAAAGATGAGCGGTTCCCGCGTCTGCCTTTGAGGCTTGGAATATGAGGTTGAGATCAGGGATGTCAAAGAGATCCATCAACGGAACCGTAACTATTGGATATTCGAAAATCAAAAACTGTCTGTATCCTAACCGTAACCAATAGATATGAAAATTGTAATATTTTCGCATAGAAGTTGATGGTAGAGCCAAAAGAGACTTCTGGTGGTAGATTTTCGGTTTGCACATCTGAGCTGGTGCACTTCTGCGGCATGTCTTTCTTGCATTATAATAAAATTTTGATAAACAATATATTTGTACGTAAATATCATAGGTATTTAAAGTATATAACGTTCTTAAAAATCATAATTAATAAAATGTTAATACAATAGGCGCTATTAGACCGAACATGCCCTGTTGCTAAACATAAAAGCGATTTCATTGAGAAGAATTGAATGGTCTAAAATGAATTATTCGAAATAATTTTGCTTCTGTAACTGAATTCAAAATAAATCAAATCATACAACATCTCACACAAAGGTAGGTAGTTATTCCGACATCAATAAAATATGTTATATTTCTAATATCCGTATTTCATATCCGAAATGTCATCACAACCCTAGTCAAGATGCTCTCGATACAAATCCGTTGGGAAGGTATGCTAAAGCTTAATAATATAGTACAGTACAGTTACATAGCCTAGGTCTTGTCGATTTCATATGTAGGTACTGCAGTTTTAGTAAGAGAGAGACTTACATAGTGCAAGGGATTTTCCACTTTCGAGGATAAATTGCACCAACCACGATCATATAATTTTATTGGTCTGTTATAGAATTACCTACGAAGTCATTAGTCGTAGGGGCAGATCAACTTGTAGTCTCTAAGTTATCTTAAATTACTTGGCACCTAGTTATATAAATTATAATAGGTAGGTATTTATTTTGAGTAGGTACGTATATTAGGAATAAACTTGACCAGACTGTATTAAGGTTTACCTATATGATCAAGAAATCATAACAATGTTTTGCCTTTACAACGAATATTTTTGACGTTATCTCAATTGATTTATTTGAATATACTTAATAGAAAAGTAGGTATTGTACTTATCATGATACTTCCTTTTGCCCTATAAAAACCCTTTTATTAGGATCTTTCTTTCTGATAGGTACTTATGTTTTACAATCCACATTAAACTCGACCACGAGTGGCCATTTAGCTCCAAACTCTATCCGGAAATGAACAAAAACATCTCTCGACCACCATACTGCCATCAAAGGATGACCTTTGGAATATTTCGGACGTGTTATGTTCTCAGCCTCAATCTTATCATACCGAGACATTCCGAAATGTAGTACCTACCTTGACTGTTAAAGCATAAGATCTACATTCGCTTGAGATTAAAGCGCACAAGTGTTTGGGTTAAGCAAGTTTGTTCTTTACGTTATCTGGAGGTAGGGTTGGCAATTTCTTAAAACCAGTAACAGTTTTTTAGTAAGCCCATCTCACCATCTTATACCATGTTATGTCCGAAACCATTGTTTTGGGGCCCGTTATGATCATAGCAACCCTTAGGGCCTCGTTCACCACCTCCGAATAAAGCATCAAGTAATTTACTTGTCAATTATAGTGGGTTTGGAGAAAATTGGCCCCTGGTACTTGTATTGAAAAAAATAAAATAAACTAGGGCCCGCGGACGCAGAGGGCCATTTCCATCCGAAACCCACGTATAATTGACAAGTAAATTACTTGGAAACCTTAGGCTCGGGTTGGTGTACGGGCCCTTAAACTTAATACAAGGGGAACCAGACCAGCTACGACATAGTCACACGTATAAAAAATTAGCAGACAAGTGAAGGTTATCTCACGAAGTTTTCCCCTCGGCCGAAAAATGGAAGGAAGTACGCACATAGACTTAAAAAATACGCTGGTGTACTGGTCGGATTCAAAACCTATGACATCCCGTTTGGATGGCCCACGTGCCCTAAAGCTACCAGGAGATTGGCAACCCTAGCCTGGAGGGATTCAATGTCATCCTCCCTTATGTTTTGGGTCCGTCGTAAGGTAACATAATATTGCATGGAGAAATGAAACCGCGGGTGAGGTTAAACGTTTTTACAGAGACTGAAGTTTCAGAGATTTACGGGACAAATAAGATGTTTGTGTTTAGGGACAGTTTGGCCAAATACTCTTTGTCATTTTTCACGTGGACGGACATGGCAACTTTAATAATACTTAGAATATTCTAATTCTATGCTCTGTATATGCCCTATAGGGCAGGGGTTACGATTAAGTTTCGCTCGGAGACCATTTTCAGAAGTGAAATGACTATCTACCAATATCCCAATTGCTCTCTTCGACATATCAGTTGCAACATGAGAATCCCCGCTGGGTTTCTCTCGTGTAAAGTCTACGACAAGGGGATCCAGCGGCTCGTCATAACGGTGTTTTAACTGTGAACTTATGTTTTTAATCCGATTGAATCTTTATGATTTGAAATTGTTTGTCCATTTTCTTATTTTTCAAAATAAAAGGCAATACTCATCCCGTCTTAATACCCCTGAAATGTCCCTCGAATTTTGCCCCGAATAGTAATAGAAATAAGGACGAAATTTCACGCTTTTTTAAACGAGAACTGTTTTGAATTCGGACTTTATCGGTTCAGTTGTCGTAATCTTAGCTTGAAGGCTTTCTGAATTAAAAATGTACTTAGGGATTCTGGTAAAAGATATTCAGATGTTAATCTTCTATTTTGCTCTTATCTGAGAAATGCCCGAGACTATTTTTACCAGTTCGACGTTTAAAGAGAAGATCAAGAGGGGACCTGCACATTTATAAAGCTCTTGAAATATATTCTTAACGTATTTATAACATTGATAGTAATGTTTTTTAACTTTCGTGCTGTATTACACACAACAACCGTGGTCATAAGCGGACTGCTTGTGACCACGGCTGTTGTAACGCAGTCGAAACGTCAAGCAGTAAGTGCTATAATGTACTTATATTTAAATATCCTTGCGTTTAGTCCCGTTTATATAAAGTACTAGTGACCCGCCCTCCCTTCGTTTCGGGACATCAGTTTCAAGAAGCACCAATAGATAGCGCTAGGCATCCAATGCAACGCGCAAGTGTTTAGCCTTTTCGATTTACCTATTAAGCCTAGGCATTATGTACAGAATTTACCTCTTTATAAACAGTAAATATATTTGAACAATTGGTCTGATTCTCTCTCTCGGTCTGAATTTCAGAGTTGTGAAGGTCAGACAGCAAATTACTTCATTGAATTTACTGACCAAATCCCGACCAACAAAAACCTTAATTTCGTCTGCTAATTATACGCAACTTCAAAGGTGTGAAACCTTTGACTTTTATCCAAAAACATATCCAGCAATTTCCAAGCCTCGCACGCTCTGCTATCCCTAGTGCTGCCAAGAATCTGATATCGGATCGGATAGATGGTCTTGCAATCTTTCAAAAATGCCAGACCAATTTTAGTAAGATCTTCAGCATGATATTTGAAGTTTCGTCACTACTACTACATAAGATAAAGATTCCCTAGACGCTTCAAATATAATATGAGATCTAAAAATATGAAATGTGTCTGTGCTCGGGAATAAATTGGATATCTTAATTTGATAACAAAAACCTCCGGGGATATTTTAAGTGATCTGCTACCTGCAGACGAGCAGGCGGATCACCTGTTGGTAAGCTATAACCGCCGCCCATAGACACCTGCAACACCAATAGTGTCACAAGTGCGCTGCCAACCTTTAACTCCCTTTCCCCCCAAATAGGCCTCAGTCCGGTACTGTGCTTCCTTTTTATCTGTTGAAAACAAAATGTGTAAAGCAACACAATTACTGGCCGCAATAGGGTATTTGACTACTTTCTTTTATGTGTTAATCATACAGACCCCTCTATTTAAGAACATTGGTGAAAGAATTATTTGATTCTGATTTGAATTACCTGAGATATAACAACCTTAAACAGCACATATTTACGCAGGCCCAAAAACGCTCTATACAATGGCTACAGTAGCCATTTGTATAGAGCTAGGAACTAGCGTGTGACGTCACACCAAGTATCTTGTATGCGCGACAAAATTTACTTGTTGGTAGCTATATCAAATGTTTCGTTTATGTAGGTAGTACATGGGTTTTATAATAAAAGTTTGTGTATAATGTATGGGTAGTTCAATGATATAATTATTTTAATATATAATAAACTTAAAATGGGACTTGCCCATAAAACTTTGAATGATCACAAACAGCTAGACGTGATTTTGAACTGAAAATTTAGGCTATGGTGTTATTACCAATATTTTGGTAAAGTATCAATATTTTTTACTATATCGAGATTAGTCAAATACCCTATTAACATAACATTAAGTACCTAGAAAAAATTATTAAGGGGCTATACGAATAAATCTAGCGCCGCCAACCTATTTACACTGATTGTGGCGAAAATATGATATTTGAAGAAAATAAAACATTCTAGACTTAGATCAAAGTAAGTTGGACTTTTCAAGATGCAATACAATATTTCTAACAAGCGACAAGGTAACAATAATGTTAATTATTGCTAAAAACGGCCACTTTTAGCAATAATTGACGTTATTGTTACTTGTCGCGTGTTTTATATATTGTATTGCATCTTAAAAAATTCAATTTACTTTTATCTAAGTCTGTAATGTTTTGCTTTCTTAAAAAATATCGTATTTTCGCCACAATCAGTGTAAATAGGTTGGCGGCGCTAGATTTATTCGTGTAGCCCCTGAACGATATTTTTTTTTCAAATATGTAACCTTTTTCGGGTATAAATGGGGAATGGTTTTTGGCAGCACTAGAGATACCCCGAAACTGCGGAGGCTGCAGTCGGCCTCTGATTGTCTGCGTAATTGGTCTGCCGCCCAACGACACGCGGGCTCGTTACCTTTATCGGCCGCCTGCGATAGCCCACTCGTCTCGCAGCCTGTTAGCATTAGTTCAGTTATCTTTCTTTTTTTCATTTATTTTGACACAGTCAGACGAGAATTTCACTGATCGCTTCGATTCTTTTGCACTGCGGGGCAGTTACATCTCTGTCTTTTACCGCCTTTACCATGGTGAGTGCTCCGAGGAGTTCTTTGAATTAAAACCCTCTGCCAAATTTCACCACCGTATTACACGCCATAAACATGGATTTCCACCATACCACCTCAATAGATGATGAACACCCGGTCCAATACCATGGGCTTTTTTATTACAAAATATAGTTTAGGACTAGCGGCGCCCGCGACTTCGTACGCGTGGAGTTAATTATTGACACTTACCGTCATATTTTGGACAATTTCACACAATATATTTTTATAAATTGTAGCCTATGTGTTATTCTGATGTATAAGCTACATTGTGGTAAAGTTTCATTCAAATCCATTCGGTAGTTTTTACGTTAAAGAGTAACAACATCCCTACTTCCATACTTACAAACTTTCGCCTTTATAATAGTAGTAGGATATTCCTGCCAACATCAAGGTTAACCAATTTAAAAAAAATGTAGTCTTGAAAGATGTCTAAGAGCTGATTTATCAACCATCCGACAAGAGTCAAACCGAAAACTCACGCAATTAAAAAATAATAGCAAAATATTTTCACTTCCATCAACAGTTTCCTACATCTCACAGCTTATTTACTCTAACATTTCCGAATATACCAAATAAGCACTATTGTCGACATGAACTACTTGGTTGTCTGGAAGTAAATATTATATTTCCCACGTACACACTTCTGTATCGCCTATTCAGTGCTTAGTAAGGGTAAAGGTAATGAATGGCATGTACCGCTACAGCTTGCTTACCAAGCACAATGGCTTATAAATAATTTGTTGGACCCTTTGTCGTCAACAGATGACCCATTTAAATCAGGAGGTATTAGAGAAGGGGCCCAACACTGCTAATTTATATGCATTCATTAATAATTTTAATTAAAATCCATATTAATTTATTATAATTAAACTCGACACAACATCTCACACATTGATCCTGACTCCATACTAAATAAAAGTAGCTTGAGCACTTGTGTTAGGTATATGAGACCACAAAAGTATTACAAATATAATACAAATACGCTGAACAAAAATTAGTGTTCGTCAACACGCATGTTTGTCCAGGTTGGGAATCGAATCCACGACCTTTGGCGTTTGAAGCGAGTTCACTGCCAAATGTACCACGACTGGCGAGTATAATATACACGTAAGTACTACAAAGTGATAACTTCAATAAATAACGACAACGCTTATCAGTACACGGGAAAAACGAAACTCTTGCGCGATACAATCGACACGCCCAGCGCCAACTATTGGTAGTGCTTGAAACTAAAATGTGGGCAGACCATTCGTTTTTAATGATTAATATTTTTTTCACGTACATTATCTGTCTACATTAGAACACTAAAGTGTTCAGAATTTTACTACCGAAACAAAATGCAAAGTCTTCTTCAGACTGCGACGTTTCCATAATTTATTAAATTCAAAGCAGCTGGTATCGCGACTGAAAATATTTGCTAATCCATCGCGTTTCAGTACTGAAGAAGAATAATATTGTTTCAGCCCTCGAGAGTTTCACGTCATCCAGTTTTATTCAAATTTATATTCACTTTGACTTGATGTAAAGCTGTAAGTGTCATTAATATTATGTTCAGACAATGTACCAGACGCGACATGCATAACATATGCCGTTGTACATTATTTATCCTGTCAGATAATGTTTCTTTTTGTTTCAAACTAGTGACGCGTTTTCGTTTCGTTTCAGAACATTATTAGTTCCAAATTGCACCGATAGATGGTGATAGCTGTCGATTGCATCGCGCAAATGTTTCGCCTTTTCTGTTTTCTTTTCCTTAATAGGTAGCAGACAAGCAGACGGATACGTTATGGTAAGCGATTGCCGCCGCCCATAGACACCTGCAACACCAGTAGAGTCACAAGTGCGCTGCCAACCTTTAACACCCTTTCCCCTCAATTGGGCCTCTGGTAGCCTCACTCACTCGACGAAATACAGCTCAGGCGCTGCTTCATGCTGGTCTTCTTTGAGGCTGTGGTATCACTAAGGAAAAGCTAGCCTATTCATGTCGAAGCGTGGCTCTCCCATGGATTGGTGTACCTATGTACAAGCTTTGTGGTAGTACGCAGTCGCGTCCGTGCTGCCAGCTATCTGAATGGGCGTCGAAAACTGCCTAGCATATAAAAACTTGATTTTCGGCCGAACCTATTCGATCTCGCCCCGAGCTCTCAATTTGTCTTCCTTCTTTTTGCTTCGGTTAGCGATTTTTCTCGTATTAGATCCGTTGAAACATTTGCTTTATTTCATTTATTGATTCGCCGATATTTTCAAATCAGGATTAGCAGCTTAACTGTAAGGCAGTGAATTTACGATATTAGTCGAAAACGTAGAACTAACAGCCCTGGAGTTGAGATGTCTCGGAAATCCTGCGTTCACTTAAAGTACCGAAAAATGGGAAAGGTTTTGTTGTCAACAGGCTGATGATGTTGAGTAGGAAAACTAATCACGAACGATGGTTGGTCGCTAGTGCTGTATTTTTAGTACGCAAGTGTGTTTGAATAATTTTAGAAATCATTTCGTTATTTTCGTTAGAGTTTAAATCTCAATGTGTAACTTATGAAAATTTGTAGTTCCAATGCTAATTTTAAATACCTAAATAGAGTACTAAGAGTCTAAATTTATGAAACATAAAATTTAAAGTCTAAAGTAATTTAATAGTAATTCTATAACATATTATAATTACTAAAACAGACATACGCTTCAAACTTAAAAACCCTCTTTTTATTTTATTTCAGGGATGAAAATTTTCAAAATCATAACTCACATGCAGCCAAGTAGGTAATACTAGATCCTCCTACGTCTACAGTAAAAAATCGCCATCCCTATCTCACACCACAGAATATAACAGTACCTCAGCTCAGTTCAGACGGTTCAGATAAATGGACACTCGGAGACAAAATATTGTGACTACATTTACTTTCAGTCGACACTCGTCGTTAAACCGGGCTTCGGAATCGCATCTCCGCCTGAATTTCAATTCCTTTGTGAATCGCGAACATCTGGAGGCGTTCGGAATATTTTGGCCGAGGTCGTGCGAGAACTCGTTACATTGCACTGGTGATAAGGAAATGCTGACAGAATACAATGTATGTATTTAGGATCTCATTTTTTATGGTTCAGGGATGACAGCGATTGTGTGTGTGGGGAACGCTAGGAGGACAGGCGTCACGTTCTGTGGCACTGTCTAGTATACAAGGAATTACGTGAGGAGCTGCTGAAAGGGATTATCGTCGACAAGATCGGACCGATCCGGTACTCCGACCTCGTATCTTCGTGGGCGAACTTCGCCAGGCTGCGTGAATCGCGCACGGCTGGCTTAAACGGAGACGCGACCTGGACTGCCCGGTGCCAGAAGACACCACCCGTAATGTGGTGTTTGCGGCCCCAGAAGGGGGAGAATCGCGCATATAGGGGCACAAGGATGAAAAGATAAAGAGGGAGGGACTTATAGGGAGTCAGAAATTGTGTCGCGGTGGAGTGCAAGAGTGCTCAGCACACGCAATATCCGCGACATCTCCCAAGATTCGGCCAGTATAACCGTAGTGTTGGAATGGCCATGGGAAGGTGGTGGGTTCATAGTGCTGTGGTATTTGCGGCCCCAGAAGGGGGACAAAGACGAAGAGATAAATAACTTGTAGGGAGTCAAGCTATTGTGGTGTGGTGGAGTGCAAGGGTGCTTAGCACATCTCCCCAATCTCGGCCAGTATAATCATAGTGTCGGTATGACCATAGGAAGGTGGTGGGTTCATAGGGCACACAGAAAATAGATATGGGACGGAAATATAGATATCTTGGGAGTCAAGCAAGCGCCATACGGGAAAGAGCCCTGAACAATTGCCGATGGCGTCTTCCATGATTCAGTCCGTATGCCAAGACGATGGGAAGGACCATGGGAAGGTGGTGGGTCATATTCACAAGACACATTCCAAACTTCCAACTTGTTCATTAACATTATCTTCTTATGTCTGAATTTACCAAACTAGCGTTTGTTAAAACGATTGGCTTATGGTCACTCTGCAGCTAATACCCTGTCCGTTTCTAAGGAGACATTTATTTAAGCCCTCAAGGGTGACAACAGCTCTGCAGTTCCCTAAGTAAGATTAATAACGCCTCAGCCCGCATGGGATTTCTCAGAAAGTATTACATCCCCCGTCCCGGGAACCTGGCATTATACCGGGATTAAAAGTGTAGCTAGTTTGACACGCTTAAACATGACCCTTGATTACAAAGCAGATGATCGTATGATGACCATGACGTGATGGTAGCTTAGTGGATAAAACGTGCTGTTATAAGAAGACTTAAGTCTTTTTAGATAAAACTATGTTATACTTGTGTCGAAAGTATTATTATTTAAGCTTATTTCTATGAGGATCTAGGGACTTGGGACTTGAGGCTTGGGGCTGGAGTCGGAAGAATGACTCAGACTAGCAAGTGGAATGAACTAATGTTTGAAGGGAATACTGCTGACTCTGCTCAACAGAGAGGCACTCAGGCCAACAAGTCCGGGATATAACAGTACGTTTTCTGTTTCGTTCAGTTCGAATCCAAACATTCAACTTTGGATTGGCATGTCAGTGAGAGAAACATCGTAAGGAAGTAATATTTTTTTTTCAGAATTGGGAAGCATGGTCTGGTTTATTTAGGAACAAGCAATAAACTGATAAAAATTTTAACAGATCCCATTTTCATTCACCAGAAATACTGTAACCGACTCCATCGTCCATCAGTTAAGTGTAGGTCCTGTCTTCTGATAATCTTTGTAAGGGGCCTTTACTAAACAGTAAAGAAGGCAGTGAAAGCGGCTATATAACCCATAATATTTGCTCAGAGAGGGGTAATGCGAGAGTATCAGTGTAATCCCCGTTCATTCACAGCTGGAACCGTATTCTGGACGTGTGACGCCTTATGACGTCATAAAAAGTCGTTTTAGGGGTTTGTTTTTCTCCGTACCTATTTATTGGCTTCATATTTCATATCGCACGTGCGCGATGCGTGCCCTGACATGAATTATGTTTTATCTAATGAGGGTTCATAGGTAGATACGTACCGCCATACTTGTTAGAGTAGAAATTTAAGAGGCATAAAGCTGCTTAGATGTTATTCTGATGATTAAAGATTCCACCATAATACCAGCGCTACCTTGACATTTCTGTGAGTTCCGTGGCAGGACCATGCTGAGGTCGGAACCTAATTGACCTCACACTATGATAATGGCTTTATTTAAGACTAGTGGCCCGCCCTCACTTCGTTTCGGGAAAATAGTTCCACTATCTACCAATAGATGGCGCTGTAGCAAATTACATCGCGCAAATGTTTAGTGTTTTCGGTTTACCTATAAGCTCTGACGTGGAATATGAGAGAACCTCTTTTTAAATAGTATAGAATAGAAGATAGATTTGTTTCTGTGTACTTGTTGCCTATCTTCACACTCATTTTGTATTTGTAAAGTACGAGTACCTTGTAAATAATGTTAGATGCTAGAAGAGCTGAACCGAATAACGAAACACATGCGTGATGTAAACGACGCTCAGCGCCATCTATTGGTACTTTGTGTGAACTAATGTCCCGAAACGAAGTAGGCCACTAGTGTATGAATAAAAAGGATGTGTACTGAGCTCGTAATGAAAATAAATTTGGCACACGATCCACTAAGTATATACTTACTTTAACAAAAAACAGTTATGACACGTTGCGAGTTCGCGACACAATTTAAAGCAGCCATTAAAAGAACATTCATACAGTTTTTCTCAAGTACTTCGTACATGTGCGGCGAGAAAGACACAAACTACTCTTTAATGCGAGTTTTAACCCAGCTTTTGCCACTATCGGATTTGTTAGGATGCCTACATTTTTCATAAACTTTTGCATTGTTGAGGCCAGAGACCTAATGATAATAACGTGTCGCAACTTTGAAAGATTCGTGCCTAAATTGTATCAAAACCTGATATTTTACTCTTGTGTGTTATTTAAGGAAGTCATATTGATAATGTATGTTTTTGGTCCTTTAGTGGGACCAAAAATGTACATATCCATACTTAACATTTAAAAAAGTTGGTCTTATATCCAAGGGCGACGGCAATCATCAGGGGATCCGTCTGTTTGTCTGTCTCCTAATGAAATAGTGACTAAGTCATCGTTTAAAAATCATACTAACACTTTTGAATACATGTCGAATAGAAGTGGTAAACTTAGTTTTCAGCAAAGAACTAACTTTGGATCACATTTTGTAATAAGAGGGCATTGTTTTTATATTTAAAAGAATAAATAAAAATATGTAATCTTAAGTAAATAACGTAGGCTTAAAAAAGTCATCGAAGGGCTTAGGTGGCATTCGAACCCGCAACATTCCGTGTGGCTGTTGTACCAATTAAACTAACCGAACTCCGAACTAGCACGTTTCTCTTTATTGCGTTATTTAGTTAAGAATAAATTGCAAAGAATTGCCATAACAAAAAAATCATCTGAAATCTCTTCCCGAATCCATCAGCCCTACTCAGCTAGGAGCTATTTATTTAGGTGCTCGCTTAATAGTAACGAAGGAAAAGTTGGAAATTAATAAAACTTTTCGTTTGAGGTTTTCACCCGGAACCGTTTTCGGTCGAGTAATTATCTCGTTTTTAACCCAACGTTATTACGAGTTTCGGGGTAAACTTGCTTCGGAAGCTGGTAATTTTCATCATGAAGGCCTGCTCACCAGTCATCAACTTAATCTCTCAATATTATAATATGTTGGTACGACCGTGTCCTGATTTTCAACTAATTTCATTCAAGTACTTACTTTCCGTCTCACACAAACGCCCCGTTGGTCTAACCGGTTTAAGTACCGGGCCGTGATCTCGGGGTATCAGGTTCGAATCCCGGGTCGAGCAAAAGTATGTTTCCAATTTTCTGAACATTGCTTGGGCTTGTGATCACCATTCCGCATTAGGCAAGCGTGGTGATTAAGCCTAATCCCATCATAGTAGCGGATGACTTGATTTCTATGATGGAGGCCTTTGCCCTGCAGTGGGACAGTATATAGGCTGATACTTTACTTTACTTACTTTTCGTCTAACGCTTACCGTATTCCTAAACATAGAATCAGAATAGTTTGCTGCTTTTTAACAGTGTTTAACTTATAGGTAATCTTCCCGGACTACTTTAGTATTTTTGTAACTTTACTTTGAATCAAGTATTCTTAAATAATTCTATAGAAACTTTAGCTTCAAACAATGGTCTGATCATTATCGATCTCTAAAATAAATAAAAGGTTGTTAGATTTGCATAAAAAGAAATGGCAGACAGGGATCCGACATTGAGTCTCCACGCAAAAGGTAAATTTTTCGGAGCGTGAATTTGGTTTCAGTTCGATTTTTTACCCGCAACGGAACGTTATAAAATATATTGTATAAAAGTGTCTAATATATCAAGTGGCTCGAAATAAGAAAGTCTCAAAAGTCAACGCTGAAAGATAAATCGGAACGGGAATTGTAAAGCTAGCCGGTTACTTTATATTCAATTTTGAATACTAGTTACAATCACATTAAGAAATGAACTGTTAAGATTTGATTTGTAAATGACAATAGCCTGTTTACTAAATTTTTGAATCGTCATTGGCAATTTGAAATATAGGGTAACCTAGCTACTATATACTTACTTGTTTTTGGGTTTCTCTGATCGAAGTTTAGTCTAGCCAATTTTCTCAATTTTATATACGTAGGCCACAACGTAAATAAAATTGTGAAAATTGTCTATCCTGAGATTATATTTTTAAACTGTTACGAGTTCAACATTTTATATATGCTTCCAATTTTTTTAATTGTAGACCTACTATATTTTAGTGAAGATTAATAATAAATAAATAAATTGAGATAACATCACATACATTGTCCTGGCCCCAAACTAAGGTTTTCCCTTGTGCTGTGGAAACCAGAAACAACGAAGGTACTACAAACACCCAGACCCAACACAAATATCTGTTTCATCAACAAACTATGCAAAAGATTTTCTCTTTTCCGTGGTAAGTGATAGCGTGCGCGCTCTTTACATAGCATATAATTTTCTGCTTACATTTTCAACTTTACTCCTATTATCATAAAATTAATATTATTATCAAGAACTTCCCAGGCCCGGATAGGTTCCCTGCGCCCTATCAGTGACGGTCCCTTTAGAACGGCCACTAAGGCTCAAATTAAACGACGACGCTCCTTTTGTTCGGGCACAATGCCGTAACCCTTATAAACACAACTCACTGAAAATCCGATTCTGAGCAGAGAAATCATAAGACACAATAGAGGAAAGACCTTTAGGTGTGATTAGAAAAATCTTATTTGGCGAAGTCTTTTTACTAAAAGCAGTATAATCAAGGTGCTAACTAAATCTGGATGTTTGTTTCATGTGATAGGTGGCAGACGAGCAGACGGATCTCGTGATGGTAAGCGATTGCCGCCGCCTAATAGACCTGCAACACCAGCAGAGTCACAAGTGAAGCAGCGCCTGTGCTGTGTTACATCACTTGACTGAGAGTACCGGAGGCCCAATTGGGGGAAAAGAGTTACGGTTGGCAGCGTACTTGTGACTCTACTGGTGAAATCCGGATGTGGGTTGCTTTTTTTTATGTGATAGGTAGCAGACGAGCTGGCGCATCACCTGATGGTAAGCAATTGCCGCCGCCCATGAACACATGCAACAAGTGCGCTGCTAACCTTTTATCCCCTTCCCCCCCGATGGGCCTCTGGTACCCTCACCTACTCAGCGAAACACAGCACAGGAGCTGCTTCACGCCGGTTTTCTGTGCTTGATCGCGATTGCGCTGATATTGACTGGGGCAAGGTTCAAAAGATTTTTTTATGTGATAGGTGGCAGATGAGCAGACGGATCACCTGATAGTAATCGTATTTGTAAGCCCTTGCGAAGAAGGTAAGAGAGTAGGAACTAGGGTATGGAGTCTGCATTTCTTTGCAGTTCGATTATGACATATACAGATACTAGTAAATAAGGAGGCTAAAGAAAATATTTTGTTTATTAAACAGAAGAAATATAGATCTAAAACTTAATTTATAGTTCTTTATGAATGTCGCACTGGCCGGAGATCGGTTAGAAAAGTCTGTCCTATTTACGTTTTTTGTTATACGGAACAAATTGTGTTTTCAGCATGATTCAGTAGAAAATATTAAGAACTAATTCTCGGAATCAATCATAAGTCTCCCAGACATGGAACCCCGCTGGGTGTAGACATTTTAAGTGAGAGGGCGAAGGTCTTAATGTTTTCCTCTGGTACCTAAAAAACATTTATTCTCTACCCACTCTATACTTGTCACGCAAAAATAAACCTTCAGCTAATGATAAGTCCATTAACTAATTTGTCCAATTCCTCAAATCAATTAGTTTCTTGGAACTTCAAGCGAAATCCATTTGCTACATACCTCTGCAAAGTCGTAAGTACTAACAAATCCCGACAAAGTTTCTTCTAATCGGCTCAACAGAGCTTTGTAAAAAGTGATGGACAAAATCGATAAGTCTATCGATAGAATTTTAGCACTTACTCGTAACTCCAAATCATTGCAAATAGCAAGACACCTTCTTATACCACTTTGTGTCTAAAGTGGCAGCAATTGGTTAATACATTGCAGGTTAAAATCACCTGTAGCGCTACCATGAGTTGACATCTAAAACTGACATAACGTAAACTATTGCTCTGTCTCTTTCAAATGCATCACAATGAAAGAGACAAAGCGATAGTTTTCGATAGCGAGGATATATTTCAAAGTCATGGTAAGGCTACTGATTTAAAAAAAATACAGTTCGATATGGAGGATGTCAGATTTGGAGGGTACATTAACTCGTTGTAAGTAGTCGTTACTAAACCACGTCAAAGGGCCTTTAGGGAGTTCTTAATCTCTCGACACCTAGGCTGAAAGGCTTAATATGCACACGATTACTTACACGCCCGAGCGGCCATACTGGAATGCGCGGGAACTCGCGGGAAAATTTGAGAACTTTCTAGAAAGTTCTCAAATGTTCCTGCATGCCCGTGCTTGTCGAGCGGGCTCATATAAATAGCGGGACGCGTGACGCGTGACCCGGATTCAGTATCGAATTGGAAAGTGAAACTTACAAGCTAATCACCTACAAACTAGTAATGAGTAAACGATTTAAGTGAGATACTTCGATTGGAAAGTTTAAGGTGTAATTAACTATGTCGTCATCATCATCATCATCTTCAGTCATTGGTCACGTTTGCATATAGGTCTCTCCAATCTTATTCCATGCGACGCGGTTAGACGCCTTGGCCATTCCATTCCATTCATTTCACTCACGCGTGTACCTTGATGTCGTCTGTCATCGCTCGAGAGACTGTTTTATTAACTGTGTAAAGTGGTAAAATTGTGTTCCTTCAGTAAAATTTATTGTCCTTTTGTTACTTTGGCGTTATCTTAAAATGAACGTATCCCGTAACAGTAACTATGTTATATCGAAAGATACTCGACAGATGTACAACACTACGCGGAAACGTCTTTCCCAAGGAGCCAGCCACTCAGCCGATGGACCGCGTTTCTGAGAGCCGTTAGACATTTTCCACGTGAATAATGAAATAAGCAAGGATTTACAGCTAAGAATATGGGCAGGCACTAAATTGAGTCGTATTCTTCCGGATCAGAGGTGAAAAGTCAAACGGAAACTAAATTAGGTACCTACTTAAGGGGCTATACGAATTGACATTATTGTTACTTGTTGCATGTTTTATATATTGTATTGCATCTTGAAAAATTCAATTTACTTTTATCTAAGTCTGTAACGTTTTGCTTCCTTAAAAAATATCGTATTTTCGCCACAATCAGTGTAAATAGGTTGGCGGCGCTAGTTTCATTCGTGTAGCCCCTTAAGTTTATACCTATTGAACGTTTGTTATAAAATTGATGTGGTGTTGTGTACTTATGAGTTGACATTTTCACACGTTGTGACGACGTAACATCAAGTAATACTCTTATTTTAATATTCAGCCAGATTGTGGCTTATCAGATGTGATCCCCATGTATGTGCAATACAAATATACTTACCTACATCACCAAATAGAATAGATTGGCAGCGCGCGCCCTTGTGACACTATTGGTGTTGAAGGCTGTGGCAATCGCTTACTATCAGATGATCCGTCTGCTCGTCTGCCACCTATCACATAAAAAAGGAGGTAGGTAGCAAAAAGATGCTTGAGAAGACGATTAGCCTTTCCCATAGTTTGTAGTTCGAGGAAGGTTGCCAATACGATGAGGATTTTGGAATGTTGCCCAGGATTTAGCAAATTGAGATTAGTATGTCACTCACTCGGCGAACCACAGCGCAGGAGGTGATGACTCTGCAACCGAGGACAGATTGGGTGCATGACGTAAAATTGGGAGAGATGCTTTGGCAGGAATAGGCTGTCGCGACCGGACCTCACCACACCCATAAGATCGGCGTAAAGCGGCACTGCTTTTACGTCATGCACCCAATCTGTCCTCGGTTGCAGAGTCATGCTGGTGTCCCATGGACACCAGTTGAGAATGCAGCTATGTTTGCGCACACACTTGATCACTATAATATATCCTGCGTACGTGGCTGATTTTATACCTAAGATAGATCGCCGTAGCCGAACCGGTTTGAGTACATTTATAATATGCTTGTACTTACTATAACTGTACAAACAAGGAAGTAGGTCAAATTTAACTTCCAAGATTTGATAACATACCTATACATGTATACCGAAAGCTGTTAAAGTAAAGATAAATAGAAGCTTGCAATACCTGAGGGGATATTTACTTAGGAGCCGTTGAAAATATAATATGAAACACGGCTTTAGCAGTTTGAAACCACTGTTTCAACTACATTTACTAAGGACGGGAAGTAAGGTGACGATATTGCATTTTAGTATTTTTTGTGTGATAGGTGGCAGACGGATCACCTGATTACCGATTGCCGCCGCCCATAGACACCTGCAATACCGGTTAATTCACAAGTTGCGCTGCCAATCTTTAGCCCCCTTTCCCCCCATTGGGCCTCCTGTATCCTCACTCACTCGACGAAACACAGCGCAGGCGATTGTTTTGCTTGATTCTGTTGTAAGTCACAATACTATTGATAGTATTAGCGTTATCATAAGTATTGTTCTAATTCACCGATACTATATATACGTAGTATATACAGTATCGGTGACACGCAGTATTAATTGGCATTCTTGATTTTTCTTTTACTATCGACCCTATCAACAGTCTATCGATTGTGGTATATCTATAGCCAGTAGTGTGGTCTATCTATATTACAGACATCACTATCACATCCAATCCATCATTCATAATCATACCTTATCATATTGCATGCCACATTGGAGTACAGATTCTTATAAAATATAATAGTAATTTAACACCTATGTACTTATATAGGTGTTAAAGAATACAATGTAGCGCCCTTTAAGGGCATTGTAATTTAGTATTTCTCGCTCCAATAAAGGCAGGTATATTTGATACCGTAGAAACATGCAAAAGGGCGGATGTAGCTTAACCCTTAGCTTTAAGGCATTTGTGATTGGAACTACTATTAAGCGGCCTCGGAACTTTCATCTGCGCAATCAGCCGCGATTATTATGCAAATGCGAGCGAACCCGCGCGCTAAACTATCTTTTACAATGGCTCTTGTTGGATCCAATCCTTTGTGCCTGGAAACAGTTACAAATGTAGCTAAGTCGGAAGTTGATTGTATTTGTGTATACTGTGCGAGTCAGGTAGGGAGGAAAAATATATCTACTTAAACTATTTATAAAGATGTTAATGTCATATACTACGCATGGGCTTATAGGTAAACCGAAAACACGAAACACTTGCGCGATACAATCAACGCCCAGCGCCATCTATTGGTAGACAATGAACTACTGTCCCGAAACGAAGTGAGGGCGGTTCACTAGTTATTTATAAATAGATAAATACTCTTTATTGCACATAGATTACAAATCCAATTGGGGAGAAGGGGTTAAAGGCTGGTAGAGCACTTGTAACTCTACCAATCTTGCAGGTGTCTATAGACGGCGGCAATCGCTTACCATCAGATGATCCGTTTGCTCGTATGCCACCTATCATATAAAAAAAACGGAGACTGTAGTTACATGGTACGCTAATAGTAATATTTACTTATATTTTATTTATTGAACCAGGAAAATAGTATAGGAAATAATAATAATAATTTATTAAGACACACTATCAATACAAATGATCTATTTAATTATAGTTCTGATTTAATTTATCAATGAGTTGAGTCTACATCCTAGAGAAATCTTCAATGGTGTTTTTTTTTTTCTATACACATACGCCATATTGCATTGAAGCCGTATAAATTTATACTTAGGATAGGTTTATTCTGAGGATATTGGCGGTATATTTATTCTTCAGAATGTATTTTTCCTCCAATAAGTCCTAGCTGGTACAATCGATTCTAATATTATACTGCAAGTAACTGCGGTATACCAAACATTTATTCTCAAGTAAGTCTGGCCGACTCGGGAGTATATTGAAATAAGATTTAGCAAGTCGAATCTTTCAAGAGTCGATCGATCTCATTACACATTTACGTTCGCCGATGCACCAAGGATAATGCATAAGGAAACACCACAATTCCGGAATTTAAAACACGTATCTTGTTTACACCTTGTAGGAGATCTGACGTCTACTAGCGACACTATTCGATTAATTTATTTTATTAAATGTATGAGAAAAAAAGAATTAAATCCACTATGTACGAGTTGCGAAGCCATCAGGGTATGCAAGTATTAAATGGAAACCAACTCGTATCTTATTTTATCAAGTAAAATTTGGGTGATATAAAAAGTTACACATACGTTTCTTTTATAGATGATGGCTTGGTTTGAATGTTTTCCTTTATTATCCTGCTGACTTTTCATATGATTTCTTCGCAAAGGAATAAAAGCAGTCTGTCCTAAAAATAACTGGCAAGAAGTAGTAGTACAGGACTGAGCAAAGTGGCGAACTCTTGTTTTGGAGGGCAAGACTTTGAGTCGCTGAGCCAACGGAGTAAGGACTGCTAAAATTACGAAGCTAGGAGTAACTTCCCAAGTAGGTACGGACACTAACGCGATTAGTTTTTTGCGCCGTAAAACTCTGCGAATTTTAAATTTTGGATCCACCTGTCTCTCAGGAGGTAAGGATAGTAACATCTCGTCTCAAAATAGGGTAAAATTTTTAAACATCATTAAGCAATTTGTGCTGAGTCTACTAAATTATCTTCTTCTTCTTCGTATAGTATTAGAAAAAAACACTTACTTAAGTGTAATAGAAGAAAATTTTACTTAAGGTAATACATCAGAGTTAATTGACATTTTCCAATAGAAAACATAATGTACAACGCCCACCCTGTCAATGTCACCGACAGACCTTTCATAGCATAACTATACCATCTGTAAATGTCATCTTTCGGCCAAAATAGGCTTTTCGTAAAGTTACTTATTCCCATTTAAAGTTTAGGCGCTAGCGAACCCAAATAAACCCGTCCAAACCATAACCCATCCGACTCCTCCGCGTTCGAATAAAATAAATTGTACCAACTTCGTGCTGAGGAAAGATAAGTTCCCGGATCTAGGATGAACTACTTACATAAAAATTTTATCATGCTAAAAGCGAAGTTACTTTGGCGGAGTCAGTGAACCGGTAACATCATGACATGTTACTGTAGCTGTCTTTTTTTCGCGGAGTTTCACGGACTCTTGACCTTTTTATTATATCTTTTAACGTGGGATGCACAACGCTAGATAAGATAAAGACTGGTTCACATAATGCTAGGAAGCGGATGAGTTAGCCAGTCCAGCTACACTACAGTTACTGGCACTGTTTGACCATCACTAAGGCTGGTTTTCCACCAGAGCTGTGCGAGGTAGCTAAGCGTTGTGCGAGGAAAAAATCCACCAATAGAAGGACTTCATTTTCCTAGCCTCGCTCAGCTCAGCTCTGGTGGAAAAAAGGGTTTAGCAAAGCGAGGTTATTCTACATACAAAACAAGCACATTAATGCGTATTTAACTACACTGTTTTAATTAGTAAAATCTGTTTATATTTACACGATTGTTCTCTTAGATTGATTGTTATGCTGTGTACACATATTTTTGGTGCTACAACTTATCATTGTTTCTATATTATTATTTTTAGTATTAAGCATGCATTGTTGACCGACGTGGACCAGGTGGACCGACGATCTGGTAAAGGTCGCGGGAGTCCATTGGATGCGGGTGGCACAGGACCGATCAGCAGTGGACGTCTATTGGCTGAAAATGATGATGATGATGATGCATTGTTGTAACTTTGTTCTGTGTACCGAATAAAGAGAATAAATAAATAAATTTTGACAGCTCCGCTACACTTCATCGTAAGACACATTTTACCCGCACAGCTCTGGTGGAAACTCTTACACATTTCCACATTTCAGCTACACATCCTCGTACGACACATTTTACTAGCATAGCTTTGGTAGAAAAGCAGCCTAACAGTAACGCGCCTGCTAGAAAATAGCTCGAATGACAAACCAAGTAACTGTCTACCTACTGTAAGCAAGTCTTTATTCAGCAAACAAAGTTGCTATTTTTTTTTATGTGATAGGTAGCAGACGAGCAGGCGGATCACCTGATGGTAAGCAGTTGCAGCCGCCCATGAACACATGCAACAAGTGCGCTGCTAACCTTTTATCCCCTTCCCCCCGATGGGCCTCCGGTACCCTCACTCACTCGGCGAAACACAGCACAGGAGCTGCTTCACGCCGGTTTTCTGTAAGGCAGTGGTATCACTCCGGTCGAGCCGGCCCATTCATGCCGAAGCATGGCTCTCCCACAATTAAATCTTCTGCTATTATTAGCTAGCAGTTATTACTTGCAAAACAGATCTTATAAATTATAGAGAATGCAGTCAACCATGTGTTCTCATTACAACATGGTTAAATTTGTAGCTTTGAGCATTCCTAGCTACATAAGATAAAATTTTATTAAGTATTTCCAACCGTTTACCTAAAATAAAGTTTGGTAAAGTATCTTTTAGGGACTTAAAAAGTAAATTTGTAGATACATTTTATCCAGGGAAAATTATTTGTAACAATAAAGTATATTCTATTTTTACCGAGAAAAAATCCCTATGTCTTCTTCAAAGGAAAAATATTTCCGCTCCTTATTTGCTTATCAATAAACGTGACTAGAATTCATCAGAAAGTTACCTTTATTTTGAAGAAAATTCGGTGAAAAGATGCGATAGGCTAGTAGAAAGTAAAAGCTTTTTTGTAGAGAATTTTGTGAACACTTTTGTTTAGAAAAACATGGACGTCTGTAGAAGCCGCTGTAGACATACCTACATGCCTCTGCTCCATGGCCAAATCCCAGCAGCACTTTGACCCTGAAAGGCTAGAATATAAATAAAAACAGGAAAGAAACATAAAGAAAAGAAAAAGATTAATAGAATGCAGATTGCAGAGCTTGGGGCTTATGCTCCCGCAACTCGCTCTAAAGAAAGAGAGTTAGCTACTACGTTTCTGTAGAGGCTCTATTTCATTAGAATACCAATCAACGAGGTTTAATGAGCTGAGCAAGCCACTCACCAGTAGTGGATACAAAAACTCACTCAGTAGCACTACCATGAGTTTGAATTACTATCCTCGCTATCGAAAACTATCGCTTGGTCTCTTTCATTGTGATGCATTTGAAAGAGACAGAGCAATAGTTTACGTTATGTCAATTTTCGATGTCAACTCATGGTAGCGCTACTGAACGCCCGTTTTGTCACTTCTTACGATAGTTAGGGGATACCTTGGCAGTTTTCTGAACGTCTTAAGCTACTTAATCTGGTACAAATTAGAATTTAGCTGCTGGCGCGCTATCGCTTTGGAACCCAAAGTACGTTTAGACCATGGTTCAAAATTTGGCTAGTCTGGTAATTACAATAATGCAACTACTGTCTTACCTTCGCAGCCCTTTACAAAGACCAACTGAATCATGGATACAAGGTTTAAAAACTATCTGAAACCTGCAGGTTTCCTCACCATCGAGTTTAGAATTACGTAGTAGGTACATAGACAAAAAAAATCCAAAGGTATTTTCTCGGTTTCAGACCACGATCTTCCGTATTGGAAGGGTTTCTTATGTCTTTGGCACTAATGCTACATTTGCTATGATAGCTTGATTGGTAAAATATAGAGCCCTAAGAGAGCACTACCCGAATTGCCCTCGTTAGACGCCTATCAATTAAGCCACACCAGACGCTCCATTTAACTTGAAACTGATAATAGACTTGCATCACAACTTGTACCGGCTTTTGAATAATTCACTGAATAGTTGCGGATGCTAACTTCGCCGAACCTACAGGTGGCTACACACCTAAGTCGTCACGCGACGACCTAATTTTGAGCTTTATTTTAACATAGGCTCGGTGGGTTGGACTGACGCTGATCGAGAATTTGTTGTGTGAAAACAGTTTACTAGTAAGAAGGATTGTGGTCAAGCGCCTTTAAATATTATTTTTTGAAGAACTATTGTAGTCTTGTGTATTGTAGTCATCTTTTCGACCGAGTAGAATAGGTTACCATCTGTTTTCCTGGCGTTCCAGTAATAGACAGAAGTTAGCTCGCTGTAAAAGCAAATAACTAGATACAATCAAATATTTTCTGTTCAGCCGTCTGATCTGCACTCCTTCTGGTGTAGCTGATGTCCATGGGCGGCGGTGTTCACTTACCATCAGGTGACCCGCTTGCTCGTTTGCCTTCCTATACTATAAATAAATAAATAAAATAAATAAATGATCTACTCGAAATCTCCATTCAAAATATTTGATGCTGAAACATCATAATTACTTTTAAAACTTTACTAATTTGTGAAGGTTACATGTTGCGAATACAATAATCCAGAAAAAAATATCTACGTACATCTTCTTTAAAGCTACCAAACTCACCGCAAGCGGCCCGGGTATGTAGCCACCTTAACTTTGGCCTAAGGTGGGCCATTTCATATTCATCCCCCATCTTGTATACATATGGTAATTTCAGGGCTTTTAGCACGTGTCTGACAACTTTGCTTTTAAAGCCGCTTTAGCTATATTTGTTTTTTATTGGTAGATAAATAAAACTACTAAAATATTACAGACCACCTTATATTAAAAACATTTACATAATATTTAAACAAACACCAAAATCCTGAAAATTAATAATATTGTCAAAAAAATCTTAAAATTTGGGTAAAAGGTTTAGTTTGAGGTTTACCTATAAGCCTTATCGTTGTCTGAGGTATTTTACATCTTTATAAATAGTATAGAAGATATCCTATAAACGAAGTTTTGAGTGTTATCGTGTTCTTGCTAAAGTAGTTCAACAACAATCTGTAGGTGTGTACAGGTGTAATTACTGACAATTTCCTAGTTTGAGATCAGATTACCGCGTGCCCTAAGGCTCTGTACATGCTTTTCTAACATTATATAATTTTAATGTATATCTATACTATTTATAAAGAGAGCGCACTTGTAACTCCACTGGTTTTGCAAATGTCCATGAGCGGCGGCAATTGCTTACAGGTGATCCGCCTGTTCGTCTGCTAAAAAAAAAAAAAAGATAACTTCTATAGACAACGACAAGGCTTATAGGTAAACCGAAAACACGAAACGCTTGCGCGATGTAATTGGACACAGCGCCATCTATTGGCTCATTTATGAATTACGGTCCCGAAGCGAAGTGAGGGCGGGCCACTAGTAACCTAATAAGGAATTAATTTAACCGGCCGTCGAAGTCGGTTAAAAACAGAACTTACAATGTCACACACCAACATAACTGTGGCTGTGATTGCCGTGAATTTATTTGTATATAAGTAATACTACGTGCAACCTACTGCAGAAACCTACTCCTTGTAACTACAAAAAAATAGGTAAGGGGAAAAATTGCCCGAGAATCTCATGATTTTTTTGCTCGTCAAAGCTCTAACCTAACTTCACCAATATGTTGTCGTTTAGTCAGTTAAAATATTGGTTAGGTTAGGTTAGAACAGTGACCGGCCAAAAAATCTTAAATTATCGGGTGAGTTTTCCCCTAACCCAAAAAAATATCAATTTTTCACGCAGGAACTAAAAGTGAGCGGATTTCGGCAATTTCTTAACGTTTAAATTGTAAATGTAAAGTTTATGTAGCGCTTGAGTGGTCCCTCATCCATCTTAGGATCCAGTTTAGACACTTAATGCGGGTTTCCCTATGGACTTCTAAATGGAGGTTCTATAAAAAGGGCGTTAAAAGGGTTTTTATACTGAAAAGAAACGTATTAAGATTAATTTATTCTGGTATAACAAGGGTATTTAAGATGTCTATTTTTAGTGTCCCTGAGGATCCATCACGGCTGTCAAAATATATTGGCGATAAAATGCTGTGCAAAAAGTCGACTTCATGGAACGCATAGACCAATAGGAGAACATGATAAGGAATGTCGACTGTAATCTGTATTCTCCTATTGGTTGTGCGTTCCATGAAGTCGACTCGATATAGAAGGCGAAAACCGAGAATTGGCCTTCTGGAATCTCATCATCATCATTGTCTACTAATTCAGTGCAGGCTCACAGAAGACATGAATGGGCCGGCTCGACCGGAGTGATACCACGGCCTCACAGAAGGCCAGCGTGAAGCAGTGCCTGCGCTGTGGTTTGTCGAGTGTGTTTGGGGTACCGGAAGCCAATAGTGGGGAAAGGGGGTAAAAGTTAGGCAGCGCACTTGTGACTCTACTGGTGTTGCAGGGCAATCGCTTACCATCGTATGCGATTGCCCTGCAACAACAGCAACAGGTGATCTCTTAGCTTTTCGTCACCTATCACATTAAAAAAAATAAAAAAAGGTATTAATCGCATCTGGCCTGCATTTAGTGCGTACGGCGTAATTATTCACTTTGAATTTTCCAGTCCGGACGAAGCTTAACACTCATCGTGCAGGCTTTGTTTGTAGAGATCTCACGTTTGCAAGTTTACATTGCCTCATTTGGCGCGAGAATGTAACGCAAACAGCGAAGTAATATACAAAGTAAATACTTATATCGAGAGATTCAAGGCTAAGGGAGTTAACAGACCGTCCCTTGACGTGGGTACTGGAGGTGTTCAAACAAGCCCACCCTACCCTGATCAAGCTAACGGTTTTCTAACTATTGACGAACTGACACTATGGCAGATACTTTATTCATAGGAAGAATATTTTAGAATTCATTACAAAAGTAACTCATCTCCTGTAACTCCTGTTCACCAGTTGGCAGAAGTAACGAAAACTTCGACTCACTATTATGCAAACCCTTAGTTTTTTTGACTGGCCAGATATAGCATTTGGTCACTAACAAATGCGCAATACGCTACCCACGACCTTTGGCGTATGAGCCAAGGAGTGACTCTGGACAAACATTCGTGTGATGAACACCTGTGTTCATTGAGTGTCTGGGTATTATATATCTCATACGACAAAGAACCACTTCGAATCCACGAGATTCGATAGAGGGTGGGCCCTGGACAAACATTCGTGTGATGAACACCTGTGTTTGTTGAGTGTCTGGGTATTATATATCTCATACGACAAAGAACCTCTTCGAACCCACGAGGTTCGATCGAGGGTGGGCCCTGGACAAACATTCGTGTGATGAACACTTCTATTTGTTCAGTTTCTGGGTGTTATATATGTAATTAAGTATTATATTTGTGTTCCCTCTGTTTTGATATCTGTAACACAAGTGCTTAAGCTACTTAGTACGGAGTCAGATCAATGTATGAGGTGTTATGGGAATTTATTTTTTTATTTTGTTAACAAATCAATGGAGCGGTGCTCTTATTTGTCTATGCTATGCTTTATCCTATGGCATTGAGAAACCATGTTAACAGAGAAAGATTCTTTATAACATTATCTTTTGTGTGTTGTCGGGATTTTCCCCCCTTTTGTGCACAGAATAATGCCAAAATAAGCAGGATTACGCCAGGTCAACTGCAGCTTGCAGTTTTCGTCTGCAATGCAGGTTTTTGTCAGAAAATATGAAAATTGCAGGTAAAGGTAACTAAGAAAACAATTTAACCGTAAGTTGACTTAGATATTAAGACGCATGCGATACGATCACTAGAAAATACGTCTACGCCTTTTCAGGTCTAAGGTAAGCCTTGTTAGTTGTTTAATAGAAGTTATCTTTTTATAATGGTACTAGTGGCCCGCCCTCACTTCGCTTCGGGACCGTAATTCAGAAATGAACCAATAGATGGCGCTGGGCTCTATTACATCGCGCAAGCGTTTCGTTTTTTTGGTTTACCTATAAGCCTTGTCGTTGTCTATAGAAGTTATCTCTTTATAAATAGTATAAGATATGTAAATTAGACTAAAAAAATAGGGTTATACCAAAGATATTCACCAAAACCAAGGTAGTGGCCATTGTTAATCAATGGGAGGAACCAATAACGCCCATGTTAGTTAACCGAGGCAGAATTGCATTCAAAACGCAACCTGGTGCAGTGCAATCGTTGTCGACTTCGATTTATTGCCTGCATTCGGCACACGTGGCGCCTACGCACTAGCAACAGACCATTTGATTTTTTTATTATGAAAAATGTTAAATAAATAGAAGATTACAATCCAAAAGTAATCGATAATGACTCTTTTGACCGGTGATTATGCAACGTTAGAACGCGCCTTCCACACGGTGGATCGAATCAGACAATGCACCTCTGGACTTCTAAATATATGTGCGTACTAGCGGCCGCCCGCGACTCCGTCCGCGTGGAAAAGTAACTTTTTACCCCCCTTTCAACCCCTCAAAAGTAGCCTATGTCCTTTCTCAGGGTCTAGATTATCTGTATACCAAATTTCATTTAAATCCGTTGAATAGTTTTGGCGTGAAAGAGTAGCAGACAGACAGACAGACAGAGTTACTTTCGCATTTATAATATTAGTATGGATTTCTACCATTAGCTCAGTGGCGAGGGTAAACATTGAGATCAAATATGCACGTCCCGGTTTTATATGAATCGTTTAACCATGATTCAGTTCGTCTGGTTTTCCTGTTGAAGGGTTGCAAAGTTCAGACGTCACTCGCTAATTTGTTATTATTAGAGACCTGCGCTGTGAGAAAGGGGGTAAGCGTTGGCAGCGCCCATGTGACTCTAAATACTATCCTCGCTATCGAAAACCATCGCTTTGTCTCTTTCATTGTGATGCTTTTGAAAGAGACAGAGCAATAGTTTTGGATAGCGAGGGTAGTATTTAAAACTCATGGTAAGGCCGCTGGTGCTGCATGTGTCTGTAAGCAGCGGCATATACCATATTGTTATCCGTCTGCCATCACATTTAAAAGAATCCTGGATCATGGTTTAAGAGTACATACTCTAGAATATAAAGCGACAGCTTTGGGTGCAACCAGCAATTATTTGCTAAGATAACAGATGGACTTATCTATCTCCCATCTAAAAATGTAGCTATAAGTAGGTACTGTAAAAAAATAAATTGGTTTTCCACCTTTCCTCACGCAGCGATATTATCCGAAAATAAGTAGTCCTAAAGGATCTTCTTAATAACTCCAAGTTGTAGCCCTCTATACCCTCACTTTCACCTTAACCATTTATCAATTTTCCCAGCACAATATCCCGGGTTGTTTACTTGCAAACAATTGCTAGTGTTGTTCCTTGCCGGCTTTTGTTTCGTGCTTTCCATAAATATTTACTGAGGTCAGGTGGTTGGCAACCCCTTACAGTTATAGTATAAACTTCAAACAGGGATTAAAATATAATAATTGAAATCAGAGAAAACGCCCCGATGATGGTCTAATGGTTTAAGTAGCATAAGAATGTTTCGATTTTTTCGAACATAGCTCGGGTTTGTGGTCACCAATCCGTAGGTACGTACCTACTTAGTAGCTTAAAAGTATTTGTAGGTATTACAGATATCAGACAACAAAGGAAACATAAATATAATACTTATAAATACATCACACAAATATTTATCCAGAGTGGGGATCGAACCCACGACTTTTGCGTACGGGGCAGGGTCACTACCAAAATGCCAACTTAATTTTCAAACCTTGATTTTTGACGTGTCTCCTGTAACCTTACCATGAGTTTGAAATACTATCCTCGCTATCGAAAACTATCGCTTTGTCTCTTTCATTGTGATGCATTTGAAAGAGACAGAGCGATAGTTTACGTTATGTCAGTTTTCGATGTCAACTCATGGTAGCGCTACTGCTGTACGAGTAAACTTAATAACAAATTCTCGTCTTCACCGTATAAAAACCTCTCGCGCAGCATGATGAAAGGCTTCAAGGACCCGACCCTTCCAGCACCTGTTCAAGTGTGAATGTAATGAGCTTAATTCGTTCAACCCGGAGCTAATTAGATCTCCTGCCTTATTCACACACATACGCACATCAAGGGTCACATCCAGAGGAAAAACACTGACAAGTGAGACGGAAAATGTCATGAGATAAAATTATGTAACTTAGGGAACTTTTGGGAAAAAGAGCCAGGCACACATTTGACCTTTGTAAAATAATGTCATTCTAATGGTAAATCATCATAGTTTTCTCCCTATGTATTTGATGGATTAGATTTTGATGCAAGTCGTCATTTCTATATTTTTTTATTTTGTGAAAATATAGTAGAAACCCTCTAGGGTTTTTATACCCCCACTGCCACACCGCTGTATCTATACAGCGTGAATTCGTTAACCCATTATGGGGCTTTGTCGATTTATTAGACACCATATTTTGAACCTTACGTGTTGGAGATAAGGTCCAAAACCAATGAATTGTATTTATACCTACTGCCTATTAAGGGGTCCACTGTCACCGCCAATTTAGGCTCCATTCGCAAAAGAAAAACTTGAATCAACCTTTTTGTACTTTTTAAAGAAAAGTAAAGAAAGGTGCCTTGGGAAAATAACGGTCACCTGCAACTCTATTCACGCAGCTCTATTCGGTTTGTTATAAAAACTATTTTCATACAGCAACGTATTTTTCCTTTTAAAACCATACCGTGCGGTATGAAAAACGTTTCGCGGGAAAGTACTTTTTGTGTAAAACCGAATTCCACGCGAGCGAACCTGCGGGCGACCGCTTGTTCAAATGTCCAACAAATGAACTGCGACAGCTGCCTGCTCTTATTCCATAAATGCAACCTAACATAGTAGCGAAAATCTTTTCTTTCTCTGCCAAAGGTGTCTCCAATAAAACGTAGGAAAAGGAAATTGGCGAAAAATCTCCGCCGCTCTGGTAAAACGACTCTTTGGTACTTACTGACTTAGTTTTTATTTGCTCAAATCGACTGTAACGTTGAAATTATTTCTACAGCTCATGGAACACTCAACGACGCAAAAAGATTAGGCGCGGTATAGCTGGAGGCACGAAAGTATAGCGATGACCGTTATTTTGCGCACTTGAAAAAGAAGACTTTCTATGAAAATTGGTTTCTGCGCACTTAAGGTCATAACTACACTTTCTTGCCTCGGACTAAAATGACCGTGACTTTATAACATACAATGTAAGGCTGTAGGCTAGCGTCATTTGTCCTTATTAGCGACCTTTATGAAGGTGGACTTCTGGGGACCAATTCTCGTACTTAAGCACTCGACATAGAAGCCGAATTAGAATTTTGTATGGACAAATGTATGAAATCTCTAAATTCGTCTTGAATGTTGAGTGCACGAGACTTGGTCCCCTGGCCGTTTCTTTTGGTGTTTTGGAAGCTTCGACGACGGCTACCAGCTGACTCTACGCGCCGCAAACAATAAAATATGATATATACTTTCATAGATACACCCTGTATGTGCAAGTATCATCAAACTACGTACATAAACGCTTCTACAACAATCTAGCGACATTTATTAATCCACTGACGAAAAACACGATGGAGTGGGGTCTCATCTGATGGATGGAGGCGATTCGTCTTTCTTAAAAGGTACAAACAAAATGTGTATTTTGTTTGCGCGCCCGTCTCTAATAACGTAACTAAGTACTTATAGGGATGTAGGTTTAGCTTTTGACGTAGCTTAGTCAGTTTAGTTTATGTTTAGCAATTATTAAGTATTTCTTCTCCAAAATTGGTCTGGTTTCCCTAAGGGTTACGGAGGACAAAACGCAGTCGCTTCATTGTTATTAGCCGACTCCTCAAAATCTGAATCATTGTCTAAGCGTACCCCGGGCTCCATAGCTTAACGAGTAGACGAAGTATTGGATGCAATCGGGAATCACAGGCTAAGACGAGATGATTCGGCTACGACAGTTGGTACAAATCAAAATGTTTCTAGCGAGTGGTCGACATTTGTCTCCACGTCTGAAAACGTGTGGACAGAGCTCATGTAGAACCTTCTGCTGTTGCGATCTGTCAAAATATGCAAACGCGTCTGTCGACGTTTAGCGAAGGATTTTGCTACCCCTGACGTAAGACATGCTTTGTTTCTGAGCTGCAATGCAAGACAAGCATTTCTCTTGACATTGGCGGAATCACCGCGCTTCGAAGGCGCGGGTCCAAGTCCATAAAAAAAGAGACAAGTAGGTATTAACATTTTACCGAACTAATAAATTGAACCGTATTTGGAAGCAATCAGAAGTTGAACAAAAGAACTGCATCCCACAAAGCGATCAAAGCAGCGCCAGACCGCATTTCAATCGCATTGTGTATCGGTCAAAACTATCTCTAACTGAAGCTGAAGCCGTACGGGGAACTTTTAAATTACTTAGTTCTATCAGTTGGTAGACCCTACCTACATTCCAGAAATACATAATGTTTATCTGTTACGTATAATCAAAATGTAAGAAAGCTGTGTGTGTGTAAAAAGCGTGAATACCTTAGAAACAGGTGGCACAGAACCATCTGTGTGGAAAACATTGGGGGAGGCCATGTCCATCTGTGCACGTCTGTTACTTGACATGATTTTTAAAATTTTTTGACAGTGTTTGTTTGCCCTAATTTAGAAAACTACTGAGCAGTTGTAGGCCTGGATATAATTTATTTTCATGTCTGGATATAAATCTTTTGGTGGCAAACCTAACTCCACGCAACCAGAACTGCGAGCGTCCACTAATACTTAATAAGAATGAAACCATTTTCCAAACTACGATTCCGAGTCAATGAAAAAAATATGCTTACTCGTATTTCCAAATGTCATACGAAAGGGATTCGAATTTCTAGCTACAAAGGCGGCTACTTTAGCCAATATGAAACTCGGTTAATCTGAAAATGCCGACTCTTTGTTGGATAAAATATGTTTTGAAAAGATTTCAACTCCTGATAGGTTCACCAAGTGAGCTAAACTAACAAAGACATATCTTAATATAGTTTTTGTACATAATTCTTTTTCGCGTTTGTTTTAATATTTAAGTTAAGTTAAGTTTTATATTTGATTATAAATAACTACCAAACATCATTACTTTCATGTACTTATCCTAGTGCGTATTATTAACATTACAAAAATAATATTAGAGAAATCGGTCTGTTTTTTATGTGTGTTGCGGACGTCAATATGTGAGTTTTGTGGGTGCGATTTTAAATACTTAGGTAAAGCGTAATTTTATTAACTAAGTAGGAAATATTTTCCAAAGAAAATCACCATAAAATTTGCTCTACCTATTGTATTTACCTTTCATGGTCACTAACACCAGAATCAAAACTCAAACTCAGAAATACGTGGTAGGACTTGCCATTACACTAATAAGTATAAAATTTACTCGTCTCAGGACCGCGACATGTGGCTACTCTACACACAAATTGAAACGTAACTCCTAACAAAATAACATTCCTTTCAATAGAGTCTGGAGGAAAATGCAATTCCTCTGTGTGACGTCACTTTATTACATTTGTTTTGTCAAGTTACTGTCTATAGACGCAGTACAAAGAGAACCAGTAGCAGGATACTACGATGTGTATTTGTAGATGGATGGAAATTCCTTTTTACTAAGTGATAGATAAGTGGCAGACGCAATCGCATTATATCTTAGTTTATTTAATAACTAGTGGCCCGCTCTCACTTCGCTTCGGGTCCGTAATTCAGAAATGAATTAATAGATGGCGCTGTGCTCAATCACATCGCGCAAGCGTTTCGTGTTTTCGGTTTACCTATAAGCCTTGTCGTTGTCTATAGAAGTTGTCTCTTTATAAATAGTATAGATATAGATTTACTATATGCGTCAACTAAACATATATATTTAATTACATGCACCTAAATAATACATTATCTAAAAATAAATAGTTTTCAATAAGTATTTCTTTAATGTATGACGATTTGCAAGTGATGTGTACAAGCCTATGCAAATAAAGATTTATTTGACTTTGAGACGAACAGACATTTGCTGGCTAATCGATTACCGCCGCCTATGGATACCAGCAACATCGGTGAAATCACAAGAGGACCTGCCAACCTTTCCCCTCTGAATAGGCTTCCCGTACCCTCACTCGCACCGCGAAACAGAGCACAGGTGCTGCTTCACTCCAGTTTCCACGATTTTTTTTATTTTATTACACTATAGGCCAACGCTTGACCACAATCGCATCTGGATGGAAAGTGACGTTGAGGTACAATGTATTATGGATTTAAAGACTGTCACGGTGATGACTATACCTCTTTATCAAAGCCTTTTATCAAAAGCATAAGAATCACTGTCAAGCCACTGCTTTCATCACCACTATGGTATGGGGTTTGAGAAACGAGCACCATTTGATATTGTATGTAAAGCAACCCTGTTACCCACATGGGGTTGTTTTGTGACGTCACACTCTTGTGTCTGTAGATTTGTTTTTATGACTCGTTTCCATTTCATTAGCACCGGCATTTTTGAACAAAGGAGCTCTTGGGGCTGAGGCGTACGAATCTCAGATACTTTCGGCTTTCTACTGCAACATTTATCGTGCACGTAATGCGCCATATTTTTTTTTCGTTGGCTTTAAAAGAATATCTCCATTGTGCTTAATATTTTTTATTGTACAGACAGCCGCACATCAAGTTACTACAATCTGTCAAATTTCTTCAATCCAATCTCATTTTTATGTCAAACGTGTTTGGTTCAATATCAACTGAGGAAATTTGACAGATTGTAGTAACCTGATGTGCGGCTATCCGTACCTGACGCCAATCGTTTGTATTCCATGTCCTGATTATCTGCTATAGGAAATCATATTTTGCAGGACTATTCGGTGTTCTTTAGATTTAAACATTGTCTATCTCTAGAAAGACCTAAGAAGTTGTTGATGTTTTCTTAGAATTGGTTGGTAGCGACTCTACAGTGCTGCTACAGTACTTTGTGACTCTACAGGTGTTGCAGGTGGCTATGGGTGGCGGCAATCGCTTGCCATCAGGTGATCCGTCTGCTCGTCTGCCACCTATTGCAAAAAAAGCCTGGGTTAAAAATATCAAATAACAGAGGAATCACAAATTACTTAAATACATAAAATGTCCAGAGTAGGAAATCGAACTGATGACCTTTGTCACATAAAAACACAAAGGTCAGTTTCTTGAATAAATATTTGTAGCTCCAACAATGGACTCCTGCGACCTGACGTTTCAACCAGTGCTATAATCAAACCACTGAACTAAGACCACTGTAGAAGCAACTAACATTTTCCTGCGTACATTTATTTTTCGTAACAAAAATGAAAACACAACAAGATACTTAACTTCAAATCCTTATGAGCGTCCCAAATATCCATTAAAAGCTTAACAAGTCCCGCGCCAAAAGAAAAATAAGTCAAGAACATCTATTAAAATAAAGCAGAAAATGTCCTTTATCCCCGGAGGTTCTTTAGAGCCAAATTAAGATCTCCAATTTTGTCCCGGGCATCGTAAACATTCCACGGGTTTATACCTCATATATTTTAAGCGTCTACAAGTTGTTTATGTTGTGGCCAGAACCCTAGGATATTGCATGTTTCTCCGAGGACTAGGGTTGCAATCGCTGAAAACCTAAAATCGGAATGCGACAGTAAAGTATATTTGAGTGATAAATAAATAATCTTAAATTTTCAAACACGATCTTAAAAACCTGTAGCGCTACCATGAGTTGACATAATCTAAAACTGACATAACGTAAACTATTGCTTTGTCTCTTTCAAATGCATCACAATAAAAGAAACAAAGCGATAGTTTTCGATAGCGAGGATAGTATTTCAAACTCATGGTAAGGCTACTGGTTTTAAATGAGGAAACCTGCACCTTTCGTAAACTTTCTGAAACGTGAAGCCATGATTCAATTAGCCTGGTTCTCCTGTTAAAGGGTTGCTAAGATCAGACGGCAGTCACTTCATTGTAATTACCAGACTCTGTCTAAATCTTAAATCATGTTGTAAGCGTACCTTGGGCTCTAAACCGAAAGTTTTAAATGAGAGAGATCTATTAGTTATAGGTAATACGAATAAACACTTGTCTTTATAATAACCAAAGTAACTTGGATTTCTCAACTACAGGAGAGTTATCCATAAGCTACTACAAGTCTCAATAACCACCTTATCCCTCCACACATCTACGTTTTGATGCAGAAAGCTACTATCCTGAAAACCAGCGGGTTAGTCAGGAAGGTCTTACAGACAGACATACAGATCCAAAATGCTTCCAGACGTCGGGCTGACTCTGAAAATTTGTCAACAGAAAAACTCAGATACAAAAAAGAACCATTTATTTATTTATACGCGATATTTCATAATTATACATTTACACAATCACAACCCTATTACATAATTATACATAGTTAACTCTTATTGTACCATAACGTAGTAATGAAAAATAGTTACAAGACATTGAATAAAATTTAGATATTCCGCTTATCTAATACTTCTAGCATAAAATTAAATATTTTGAGACCATCCGAAAAGCAATTTGAATATGAATGTAAATCTTTTTCAGATTTAAATATTATCAGTGAAAGAAAATAATCTTCTTTCAGTAAGCATCTTAGCAGCTTGACGAAAAGCTCTTCCGAATATTAATAATGCTGGCTGAAATGGACTTTCAAGTTATTTTAGATAGAACATTCTAAAATACCTTTAGTACTTAATATTTTCCATGAACGAGTAAATTAACAACATAATTTACAACGTACTTTACTGCATCTTCATGTGATAGATGGACCAACACAATTTCGTGAATAGTACTTTTTTTTATTACTAGATAGAGACTACGCAATAAAAGTAAGTAGGCAAATGTGATAAATTCTCCGACAGTACATATTTAGTTATACTTGGCAAGTCCGAATAGAGTAACAGTATCAATATCATTGACTTGCACCACACAATAAAGATTCTGAGACAGAAAGCTAACTGCCCACTAAGAGCTAAAAATATGTCATGTACTCACGCATGCGCACTAACGAGTAAAAACGCCTTTTCGACCACATTAATCCTAACTTATGACATAAGATTGTAAAACTGTCGAGGTCTATGGTAGAGGCCGCGCGCTTATGTACTCATGCCGAGCAACAACCCTAGCATAGTCAACGAACTCTTCTAAATTCAAAATCAAGGCTGAGTCAGCCTTCTGTGTCAAAGTCTTTATTTTGTGCTTGCACGCTAGACAAATTCAACGTATCCTTATCCTGTCACCATCGCTAATGTTCCGTATAACTCCGTCTCTGTCTTATGTCGAAGCATGCTGAGATCACGTGTAGGCACCGATGTAGGCAACCATCGCCCTGTGTTTCAACTAACTAAATAGGGTGGCACAGCGACCAAAAGTGAGCCTTAGCCTCCGGCAATAAGAGCCTCCATCTAGGTCGGACCTGCACGCCACCTCCTGCCAGTGATCAGGCTGAAGTCCGCGCAAATCTTGTCAACTTCATATATCTAACGGTATCATAAATAATCATAAATATTTATTGTTTCATTTGGTGTACAATGAAATGAATGAATGATGAATGAGTATCTTGGGCGTCTTGTGTTTAGTTTTATGTCCTAATGCTGTACGAGAATTTGGGACTATTTTGTGTGCTTCGGAGGAGTCACTCTTTGTAATTCTTCAAAAGGTTATGTGTAAGTACAACGGCCTATCAAAGCGATTTACGATCAAAACAGCCTGGTAGAACAATACTTTTCTTTTCACACAAGCTTGTCCTTGAAGCTTCATGCCCAATAGCGATTTCCAACCACTATATCTGTTACCTACTTGTTATACAGTGAGTCGGCTGCCTCGGCTATACGCCTGTTGGTCGCACCACAAAGTGGCAGCTTGCCAGACACACTACTTGTGCTTTACGGTTTGACGTGCTTTTGACAACATATTTTATTGGAAGCTTGGAAGGTAACAACAAACTAAATAACTTTTCCCGGAGCGGTTGGTTTTCGTGTGCAACAGCGGTGGTAAATAAATTTGCTACGAAGGTTATTCTCGAACATGGCCCTATAGTAGTTCCTATTATTAAGAATGCATAAATATTTTAACTCCTTTAGTGTTATGTGAGGTTTACCTCGTAGTACCATTAACTGATGTACATATCGTCAATGGTACTAGTGACACTTATTTAGGAGCGGTATTGTCAGTAGTAGGTACGTAAATACCATCACGAAATTCATACTAATATTACCTACCGCCAAGGTCAAGTAAAAGAAAGTAAAGTAGGTATAAACTAAACCAGTTCCACTGCAATTTGAATTTAATTTCTGTAGGTTCAAAGTGGTGAAGAGCGTGTCAAATAAGACGAAACGACAAACTTCACAAGCCTCAAAATGACGTATGGGTTTTCGTGAAATATTGCAAATAGCAAAACAAACTGGTGCTCTTTGCGCTCCAAATCTAATTCCGAGCAACGCTAGGCACGATTTATTTGTTTCACAGTTGTCGGACCGGGCGTAACAACTTAATTCGGTTACCGGTTCAGACATTTTCTTTTCCATTTTAGCACAACTAAACATTTTTTTTATGTGATAGGTGGAAAACGAGCAGCCGGATCTCCTGATTGTAAGCGATTACCATTGACACCTGCAACACCGATAGAGTCGCAAATGCGCTGCCAACCCTTAACCCCCACTTGCTTGACGAAACAAAGCGCAGGCGCTGCTTTACGAAGGCCTTCTGTGAGGCCGTGGTACCTATTACTCCGGTTGACGGGTACGAGTCCAAACTCCATAGTTTATGGATAATTTTCATAAAAATGTTATTACCCTACTGTATGCGAGCAATTAGTAAATTTTATTATCCTGGTGTCAATCACGCAGGTATATGGGTTTATCTCCGACGGTAATGTAATTTTTATGAGAATGACCCACTCACACGACGGTCCGCTTGTACTCTGGGCACATAAACGAGATCACAGCCCGTAATCACGGCTCAGTACTTAAACCATTAGACCATCGGGGCGCTTCTGGAAAAGCTAGAGATTTTTAGAGTTAAAGTCAATTTAAGAACTTGACAACATTCATAAACGTTAGTGTGATTGTCCGCATATTCAATTTCTGAGTGAACGGGATGACGATTTCCAAAAGTCGTATGTTGTTTAGAATACATTGTTAGTTCTTGTAACCTATTTCAGGCTGCACTATCTCATACATCTTAGGCCGCAGAATATTATGTAAATAGGTAAGGTAACATATAACATCACATTAGGTATAACAGTAGACCACTGGCGGGCGGACCATTCATTCTTTTGGGAACATAGTTTGTACACCTCATTGCCTATGAAATACATTGTTACCTATGTGTAAGAGAGAAAAAATAAATCATTTCATTCACTTAATAGAAGACGTGGGTAAATAGACGTAAACGTTTACCGATACATGTGTTTGAGTTATGAATACCAGGCAGGCGTTATTATTTTTTCAAACGAGATTTTTTTCAAAATGCCCGTGTTAACCAAACCACTTAAATACTACTTACTTACTTTTATCCAACTGTGTTCCCTTAAGCCACTAGCCCGGTAAGAGAGCTGCCATAAATTAGCCGCGAGATCACAACACCTCGGGCTATCCGCTCCGCGCCGGCTAAGCCACGCTTACGGCTGGCCGCAAGTGGGTTAAGACTTAACACCGGCTCTGGTGTAAAATCTTCTTTAGTACAGAGGGCTTTTTGCCTCATAATGTACTCCTTTAAAATTCATTATATACCTAGTAGACAGTGGGTAGGTGACATATTTTTATTATCAACTTATCAACTATGCCCCGCGGTTCCACCCGCGTGGGACGTTATTGTAAAACTTTTGATGATTACAAATCTTTATGAATAGAGGGCAGTAGGTACTTCAATATAATCTCAATCGAGGAGGTGATTAAATATATAATTACATTTTATTTTAGTACTCACATTGTATTATATATCATTAACAGTTTCCCTTGCCACCCTATAAACATCCACCCTTGCTACTAACAAAAGGGATACACAGGTATTTTCGGACCATGTCCCCTTCAATACTATTTGCATTACGGGGGTAATGGGGACATAAAATATGGTTTGTTTATTCATGAGTTTATCGACATACGAGTAAGTATGCAGGTCGACGAGGCGGTAAAATATCCATAATACTTGATTTAATAATTTATTTCCAAATATTATTTAAAGCTTAAAAACCCCTTTTGAAAGTTAGAAAACAATTCATAAAACACATTAAATTAAAAAAAAATCTTTCCTACCTAGGTATAATACAATTTTAAAAAATATGTTCGTATATTGAATACTAGCGGCCGCCCGCGACTCCGTCCGCGTGGAAAAGTAACTTTTTACCCCCCCCTTTCAACCCCTTACAACCCCCTTTTCGCAATAAAAAGTAGCCTATGTCCTTTCTCAGGGTCTAGATTATCTGTATACCAAATTTCATTTAAATCCGTTGAGTAGTTTTGGCGTGAAAGAGTAGCAGACAGACAGACAGCCAGACAGACAGAGTTACTTTCGCATTTATAATATTAGTATGGAGTATGGATAGTTACATAATTTCGTTACACAGTCAATTTACCATACCTAACAATGTATTTGTTGCGTTGTCCAATATTTGTCCTCATTGAAGTAAATGATTTACGATCTTGACATTTACTTTAGATACTGTCAATTCGTCATCGTATCGGTTAGATGTGATCGTTACTAAATCGTACTGTAATATGGGGCCCCAGCGAATATCTCAAAAACACTTTCCTCCCACTCATCACATACTCAAGAGTATACTCTACAGACAAGTCGCCACGAGCAAGGAGACTGCCTCTTGAAATATTCCCGGAGGGGTCCGTTTTGTCGGCGCAAAGCCTGTTTTGCGTAATGAAGTCACGCGCCTAGATCTGCGAAGGAAGTTTTAATTTGTTCGATAACTGAACGATAAAAGTAAAGTCATTAGTCTGATTGGCATTGGGTCTTTCATGATTGTACACAGCCACGAAATGCAAATTCGCTAATTTATTTAGTCCCCTTCGTAGACGATACGACGTGCCGCTTGAGCCAAATAAACATTGTTAGTGTAACCTTAGCTCGGGTGTGTGATCACCAATCAGCAATAGGCAAGCGTGGTGATTAAGCCTAATCCCATCATGGTAGCGATGACTACTGGTGATTTTATTGATGAAAGCCTTTGCTCTGCAGTGGGACAGTATATAGGTTGATACTACTACATAGTAATATTTGTCTAAGTCAGTCAAAATCTAAGTACAGTTTTCACTACACTACATCACTACATCACATACATTGGCCTGACTCTGATAGGTAGCTCAAACCTGTGTTACAAATATCAGAACCAACAGTGGAATTACAAATATATACGAGTACGTACTAGCGGCCGCCCACGACTTCGTACGCGTGGAGTTAATTATTGACACTTACCGTCATATTTTGGACAATCCATACAATATATTTTTATAAATTGTAGCCTATGTGTTATTCTGATGTGTAAGCTATATTGTGGTAAAGTTTCATTCAAATCCATTCAGTAGTTTTTACGTGAAAGAGTAACAAACATCCATACATCCATACAAACTTTCGCCTTTATAATAGTAGTAGGATAATACTTTTCTTTTGTAAATACATACTTATAATACATAGAAAACACCCAGACCAATACAAACAGACATGTTCATGCACACAAATGTTTGTACTGTGCGGGGATCGAACCTGCAACCCTTGGCCCAGACGCAGCATTCACTACCACTGAACCAAACGGTTTACGGTACAAAGATTTAATTAAAACCTCTCTAATATAAGTACTTCCAACTTATTTATATTTAAGATCTTGTCTGTACCACACTGTGAAACGTTGGTGAAACGCAAATGAAGTATTGAGTATGAATATTGAATATTAAACACTGATCTTTTATTTCTTCTATATTTATCTGGACGAAATATTTAAAAAGTAATAAACTGTTTAAATGTGTCATCCACTAAGTAGTTTATTTTTATTTTGTGAATATCCGGTCAATTATTTTCATTTAAAAATATACCTCTAGAAAGCCGTTTCATATAAATACTCGGAATCTTTCTGCCAAAGTAAGCAACAGACACCTAAGTGGATAAACAGTGTACCAGCCCCGTGACGTCAGCTAATGCAGTTTCCATCTGCTCTTAAGCAAACGCCAGTGTTGGAGTAGTCTTATCGATAAATTATGAACTTTTATATTGATTACCCTAACAGCTGTTTTGGTGAAAGTGATAGTCGTTCTCATGCCCTCTCATCTCAGCATGAAATTCTTGGTTGCGTCCCGTAGTACGCTTAGACCATTTGCCTCCCCCAATGTTCTCAACTCAGATCGGTCCGGTGTCGCCCGCATCCAAGGCATTCCCGTGAACTTCACATAACAAATGATTAATATAAGCGAGGTGCAACCCATCCACATCAAATGATGACCACGATCCTGAGTCATCAGGGAGGGACCGAAGAGAGAGATTACAAATGATTAACTCAAAATCAACCCAAAAACCCAAAACAAATCGATAGTAAATTACGAGTACCCGTAGTCACTTTCATCATCATTTCAGCCAATAGACGTCCACTGCTGGACATAGGCCTCCCCCAAAGTTCTCCACACACATCGGTCCTGTGCCACCCGCATCCAAGGGACTCCCGCGACCTTCACCAGATCGTCGGTCCACCTGGTGGGAGGCCTGCCGCGGCTGCGGCCTCCTGCACGTGGCCTCCACTCAAGGACCTTTCCACTTCAACTTACTATTCCCCCCCCCCAACTTATTATTATTTACTTACTATTAGTCACTTTATACTATTGGTATTTAGAAAATGTCTTACTAAGACCAATAGTTGGTCTTACAAGTAGGAAGATATTTTATTATCGACATTCCACTTCCAGCTACACTAGCAAGGACCTCTCACCCGCTTTATTTGCCGGACAGGGTATTGACTCGATGTACACATTACTACTCGTATTTAGTTTCAACCAAACGTTAATTCTGAAATAAGACTTTCTTTGCGTTCGGATGAAACTTCAAATTCAATAAATTGTTAAATGTTTATTTGGGATACACGTAGTAAAATTTATGAAGCAACCTCGTTCTAATCACACATTCATAAGTTCGGGCACCAACGGAGTAAACCATGCTTGTGTGGTTGAACCGTGTTGGCCACAACTTTAATATGTTTTCTTTATTTTTTCTTTTTATCTATGTGTAACTGTGTTGTGGTCAATAAATGTTTTCTTACTGTAGCTGTACTCTTTCTTACAAAAGACTTTTTAACCTCCGACACAAAAACAACGGAGAGCTATCGTCGTAAGTAAAACCCAAAAGCCTTTTAAAATGCATAAAACAATTGATTCTCCATTGTGCCTGCTGTCTGGGCCTTACGACGCTATACCTAGATTACCTAGGTACTCGTAAGTTTGACGTGGTGTGACTTTGTCTGTGGCGTCGTAGTAGCTCCCGAATTAATGAACCGGTTTAAATAAGGTTTGAAAGGAAATTGTCGGGAGTGTTCATAGCCATGATTGATGGCCGCCGCCACAAAATGACGAATTATATATTTTGACTTAATGCCCTCAATATAAATAACTACCTATCAAATAAATAGGGCTTGAGTAGAACACATAAAAAATGATAAATTTTAAATCCATAATGGCCGCAGCCACAATATTATGTATAAAATGTCGGAGGTTTTCAAAATATTTAATCTGTTAGGGTATCTATGAAAAACTATTCGAGTCTACGACCTCCTATTAAGTAGGGCACGATCTTATCCACTAAGCCATCAACCATCGCAATTATCAGACCACGATAGCACACACGATTTCTTCATGAAACAAATTGTTTACGTAGTCTGAGGGCCTAAACGAACCGTACTTTACAACCGAAACCGAATTCCCCTCCCTTTCCCACGCACTGTGAGTCTCTTTTGTTTGAAAGTGACAGATATTTATCATTGTTAGAAGACGGTTTCGTTATAAGCTCCCTTAGTTTATGGGCAACATCACGAACAATTCCCTCTGGGGAGAGTCCTGAACGTAATTCTATCTAGTGGATATCACTGTACAGGGAAACATTGCGGGAAATACTTTCATTTATTGAGCTATGAACGTGAGAAAGACTAAAGGGTAACGAAAACAAACAACTACAAAGGAACAAATAAGTAATACATACTTGTTTTTTATAATAAAGTAAAAACTTTAACCCCGTTATTACAAAGACTTAATTTAGTCATGGTTTAAAAATAATGCAGTCATACAAAAAAGGTAGGTAAATAGGTAAAAGACTAGGTATTTATCCGCCCCCCTTTTTACGTTATTTATAATATACACATTTTTTTACCATCTCCTAAGCCCCCTCTACTCCCACTACACGTACCCTTAGGCCAAGCCCAACACACCGCATGTGATCTCAAAGTCAATAGTAGGTACTAATTGACTGCACGTATACGCAATTCTTTTCTTAAAAACTAAAAGGACTGGAAGTAACTAGGGCAATAATATTGCCTCTGTGATCGTTGGCTTCGCTCCCATTTCAAAAACTGTTGGAGAAAAGAGCCGTAGCTGGCAGGTTAATTCAATTTCGTATAAGCACATTGAGCACCTCACATTGAATAGAATACGGTGACGTGAATATCTTTTGGTAGTTTTCAACGGGATTTTCGTTAAAAGGTTTAAGAAAGTTGCTTAATACATTTTTATATATCTAGTACCTATTAATACACAGTACAGGACCGATATGTGTGGAGAACTTTGGGGGAGGCATATGTCCAGCAGTGGACGTCTATTGGCTGAAATGATGATGATGATGACCTATCAATAATAAGCTCCATCATTCAACATAATCACCAAATCTCCTGGCATGCCCTTTATGCCCGGACAGCTGCACATACGGCAAACTTCTGCAGCCTACTGATACCGCAGTAATCGTGGCGGAGTACTGGTTGGGAAAATTTAATAACTTAGTACCACCGACACGAGAAGAAGAAGAGAATAATACTGGCAGTCACACCTGCAATAGGACCGACTAACTTCTTTTATGGATAAAAGGTGTATTGGTAGACATTTAAATCCCTTTAACCACGTCTTTTATCAACAATTCTGAACATCTTTTATCGACTTTTGTACATTCAACGAAATTTTTGCGACTCGCCATACAAAATGACAATGATAAGTTGAATTGCCAAAAGTCATAAAACAATTGAGTAATGTTGTTCATAATGGATGGCAGAAAACGTGGTTAAAGGGATTTAAATGTTTAGATACACCGTTATCTCGAATAATCCCTCGTTACTCAGTTCTCATTCAGGGCGCATCGCTTAAACCAAACCGTTTACAAGCAAAGATTACATACGGGCAATCCATCATGACATGTGTTATCTGGCAGGACCACGCCCTCCAGCGATGCAAATAGCTTGTCCAGCCAGCCGTCAGGAGCTGTGAGGATAAACATGCATAATCCCTCCTTAAACATGTCATTCAAGTGGCCATTGGACCGATGGTCTTTGTGAACAGCATGCACATTCTAAATATGAGATAATGGCAAGCCCTCACACTTCGTTTCGGTACTTGCTTAGCTAAATGTTCCAATCTTTGCCAATAGATGGCGCTAGGTGCCGATAACATCGCACCTCTATATTTCATCATTTCGGGTTATATAATATATAAGCCTTGTGGATATCTGCAGTAGTTATCTCTTAATACATGGTGGATGGTGATGGAAAATTTCTTTTTTTTTCTTATGTGATTCAAGACGAGCAAACGGATCAACTGATATAAGCGATTACCACCGCCCATGGACACTAGTAACACCATTTGAATTTAAAGAAAAAGCTTACTATTTTACTAGACCTTTACACATCAACCTCAATCCGCAAGCGCATCAGGGAAGGCCGACTTTACGTCCGGGGGTGTATTCGAACCCTAATAGGCATGAATCTCCTGCATACCTGGCTTTTTATGGACTTGCTCTTGGCTTTACAGTGAGCTCTCGAGTTGAGAAGAAGTCTACGTGGTAGAGTGAGAAGCCTACCTACTTATTCACTCTATCTTAGCAAATTTTAAGGTTGTTTTGATCGTCGAGATCAGCTACTGTAGCTAAATCAAACAAAGTTCACGAGGAAAATTACCAAATGTGTGAGATGGCTAATATTTTTTTCTTTATTTCAGTATAGGTCGCAAAATATGAGCCATCAAATGCAACCACTTTACGTCGTGTCAAACTGTCAGAGGCCCATCCTTCACGGATATAAATGATGATCCCTCTTTAACCCGTCATTATGGGCCGCATCAAAATGGGCTGAGACGAGGCGTCCGACAATGAAATGTAACGCAATTTCATAATGTTCATATTACCTAACTATGGTCGAAAATCGAACCAATCCAACATCATTTAAATCGAATCACCTAAGTAAGTCTGTTGTACTTGAGTTTAAATTGAAGCTATTTGAATTTACCCGACTGCTTTTTATTTCCTATCTATCTATGCTATTCATAAAGAGAAAAAATCGATTGATATTTAAATACGAATCGAAAAGGTGAAACAATAACGCGATGCAATCGACACCCAGCGCCATCTCTTGATTTGAATAGGAATAGCAAAATTGCGTCCTAGAATATTTCTAAGGAGGCAAATCCTATAGACAACGACAAAGCTTATAGGACTTATGGGTTACTAGCTTTTGCCCGCGACTTCGTTCGCGTGGACTTCAGGTTCGTAGAAACCTCAAAAATTTTAGCCTATGTGTTATTCTGATGTATAAGCTATATTGTGGTAAAGTTTCATTCAAATCCACGTTTCATTCAATCCATTTTTACGTGAAAGAGTAACAAACATCCATACATCCATACTTACAAACTTTCGCCTTTATAATAGTAAGTAGGATTCAGAAAGAAATCACTCGCTATTTTGTTTGACCGTATGAAAGCCACGCTCTTACACGGTCAAAAGTGAATTCGCTATATTATTAATTACTTAGCTAAAATTAAAGTTGTTTTCTTCCCTAAGTTTGTGCAAAGCAAGTAGCTACCAGAGCCGGTCACAGGGGCCTGTTAAAGTTTTATTTTCCTCTCAGCGCTTGTAAACGCGCCGCTTTGCTATTGTTCACTTGCACAGGGACGGATTATAAAATTTTAACCTGAGGAAATATATTTTTTACTTTTTAACGGTGAACAAACAAAAGTGTCTAACGGTACGAGTAGTTCAGACAAATCTATACTATTTATAAAGAGATAATAACTTCTATAGACAACGACTAGGCTTATAGGTAAACCGTAAACACGAAACGCCTGCGCGATGTAATTGGACACAGCGCCATCTATTGGTCAATTTCTGAATTACGGTCCCGAAGCGAAGTGAGGGCGGGCCACTAGTATATTATAACAGTCAACGTGTGTCAAGCGGCTGTCATAGAAGCCGAAAACGGGTCGCAACCCTATACACTCTACGTAGGTAAACAGCCAGGATCACTCTGCCAAAAGTGCCCGACTAAAGAGAAAGATAGCGTAAAGAATGTTATTTGGTTTCTTCTTCTTACACTTATTTAATAATTTTGCTGTAAGGTGCAGAGGATCAAGACAGAGTACCAGTATAACTAGAGGCACAAATTCACAGCGTAGGTACTTAAGTTTTCGTCAAGCAATAGAAGCGGTGCAATAGACAATATGACAGACCCACACATAGATCCTTGATTCCTCGTTTTATTTGGAGTAAAACATCTCCATTACGTCTCAATGGGAAACACCATACATCGATTGCTGCCGCGCCGTAGATAGATAAATAAACTTGCAAACATAGACTTTGGATGCTGCCCTGATAAACATGAAAGTTACTTTATTTTAATTCAATTGTTTACAAGTTATTATAACCGCAGTAATTTGTCGAAGGTACGTCACCATAATAGGCTACGTGCTACGGTGCACCAACTTTACAGTGCTACGATAAATTACTACGAGCTGTGCTACGACGCTACGAGTACCCTATACTCGAGAACTCGTACCGGACGGTAGAAAATTCATTCATTAATTACGAATGAAATATAACTTCGAGTATTTGGCTCAAGTATCCTACCAGTTACTTCCCATTAAACCAAGTGTTAAGTCTGGTCTTCTTTATCTTTACATGCAATGTATTTTCATTGTTATTTATATATTCGCTCTTAGTCCCTCCCTGGCCCCTGCGACCAAAACATTCATTTGTTAAAGTTAATTCAGTTTAACGGAACTCCCAACTTACCCGGTATTCGTAAAAAAACTTTGAAATAACGTAACTTTTACATTACCACGCATTTATGAGTGGGTACTTAGGTCGTGCTTAATTTTTTTTTTCATAGGGTGACAGACAAGCAGATGAATCACCTGATGGTAAGCGATTTGGGTCTGGTAATTACAATGAAGCGACTGCACTTTGACCTTCGCAGCCTCTTTAACAGGGAAACCATACCGATTGAATCATGGTTTTAAGTTTTAGAAACTATGCGAAATTTGGAAGTTACCTCACGATGTTTTCCCTCACCGCCGAGCAATTGGCAGAAATACGCATATGATTTTAAAAAACCCAGAGCTTGGATTCAAACCTACGACCACCAGCATGGAGGGCGCGTTCTTGTCCACTGAGCTACTGCTCCAATAGTGGTCAGTAGAACTATTTACTTAGCCAGTCAGTAGAAGTTAGATTTATGGACAGGAAACTACTGTTTACCGATACAATAGTTTACTGATGTTTCTACAGATGCGAAGAGATGTTGTATCAATATGTATCTTACACAGCTCCCACCCGTAACTCGATACGACACAGTTCCAGACGAGACATGTTATCGGGATGGAGAAACTCATTTGGAACCTTGCCATATGGATCCCTGCGAGACCTGTACAAAACAGTTCACTCAAATGAAAATATTCATACTTATGAAGCCATAGAGCTGCATAACATTCACATTTGAAACACTCAGAGGCACTTTTACTATGAAGTGAGCATTTGTTTAAAAAGAGAAATTTTAATATCAATGATGAGCAAAACAACCAATTGCATAGCAAAGTTTAGTATAGTGTATGCTATTATTTAGTTTCTTACTGTTGTTTTTATAGATTACGAGTGATTAATATAAGTTCAGCATCAACTGTCTAGTTTTAAAAAAGGGAATATGGACTCATAAACTACTTAGGTTAACAGGATTCTTCTCATCGAGGTGTTATTACCGTGGCAGTCTTTAAATCCATATTCCTACGAAACTGACATCAGAATCTATAAAAATGGTCTGCATTTTAAATAAGAGGCCTAAGCCTCTGCACACCACTATCACGGTAATAACATTTTTATGAGAATAACAAAACTATCACTTACCTACAAATGAACTATACGAAACCCTGCCTGGTTAGTGAGTGAAAGGAACTGATTTATTGAGTGAGTTGAACTACTCTTGTAGAACCTTCATTACACTAGTATAGTAATCCGTACGATATCCAACCAACTTACGTCAGAGGCAGTCCCTTTGAAAACAATTCACTTGAGGAAACTTTTTTATTTGATGGATGGACTCAATTAAGTAGTGGAATGAAATGATTGTGCAGTATACTCGACTACGTCACGTGAATAAGCGATGCGATGTCATCGCACTATAAACCAAAACTATTTTAATAATACACAAATGTAGCATAAGGTTGTATTTCCCATACCCAATTCTTAGTCATGGGAACTATAAAACAATTACTTAAGTGATATATGTAGTCAGAAATCATTAATCGTGAGAATACATTAGAAGATGTGCGTAGACCCATAGGGCAGCGCTTCAATTTGTAATACACACATTTGTAAATATGCAACCAAACCAATAAGGATCTATAACAGCCAGCACTAATGCGACGAAAATAAAAAAGTGTTTACTTAAATCCATTAGTCTTCTAAATGGGAGATTGTGTGTCTGTTTGTTAGTCGGTCTTTTATGACAAAACGCAGCTAAGTAATTGGCGTGATTTCTCAACTGGACACAGGTTACTTTTTGTCTCTTTCCAACGCGGGTGAAACTGCAGGGCGCAGCTCGTGTAGTTTATAAAGTCCATAAAATAAACCAACACATGCGAATATTGCAATATTGTTTGTTGACATTTAAACCCAAGGCCATGAAGCATAAGTCTTGGTCACTCACTAACGACCAAAGATTTTCTTTGCTCACTACCGAATGCGCCATCCAGCTCAATCAATGAAACAAACTTGGAATTACTTTTCAAATCAAAATAAATCCACAATCAACAACAAACAAAGTTTCATTACGACATCGGACATCCATTACGAGAATCATCCGCCAACATAATGCCCGAGTATCAACTCAAAACGAGCTGATTCACTTTTCCCTGCAATTAAGCAATAAGGTATCGTGCAATATTAATGGGTGAGAGGATTGCTCCAAAGATTTTGAATAAGTAATGGCGCCATTAGCTTTTTTGTCCGGACGCCTTTGTCTTATAGGCCGTTTGTTATTTCTCAGCGGGGGGTGATCATTTTAAACTGGATTTCTCAAACTGGGGTTTGGAAACCCTTGATGGTCATTTGATAGTAGATTTATTCATTACTAGCGACCAATTCCATCCAATTCACTTAGATGAATCTTATTCTACCACAGTGCGTTTCTAACGTCGCACGCACACAAAGCTAGAGAATCATCTACCATCGATATTATAGAAAATAACAAGTTTAATCTGTGATACCTCGGGGTTTGCTGATGTCCAACGGGCGTAGGTCATCACTTACCATCAGGCATTATCTTTATTAATCATGTTCTTTCGCTATCTATTAAATGTTATACCTCTTGAGTGGACGGAGACAGCGAGATCTGCCGAGCTGTTCTGCACTACTATGCGTGTGCCTAAGTAGTGCAGAACATGTGCGTTCCTTTTTTGGAAGCGCCCACCTATTGACATTGTTCTTCTAGAACATTCTATGGGGTCCTTATACGGATGTGCTTGTTTGAGAACCTCTGTTCTGAACAAGGGAGGAGTGAGGAGAAAATCGCGCCTTTTGTGATACAAATTTAAGATATTTTAGCAACTTTGAAATACAATTGAATGTTGTAAATGCACGTTGGTTTAATTTTAAGGCGAAAACGATAAATGGAAATAATGGCATGAGACAGCATTACGTTATTTAAGTCTATTTTGCTACAAGATTCCCACCAAAACTTATTATTACCAGTCTGTAAAACTGACTTTCTCTTTCAGCGTGTAACTTCTGGTTGCGTCAAAGAATTATCTTCGGAGCCAGTATGCTTAGACCATGATCCAGGATTTGGTGAGTTCAGTAATTACAAGGAGGCGTCTGTCGTCTGGTCCTTATAACCCTTACTCAGGAGAAACAGAACAACTGAATCATGGTTATACGTTTCAGAAACGCATCCAAAACGTACAGATTTCCTTGTGATGTTTTACCTCACCGCCAAGCTAATGGTAGGGATATCCACGCACATATTTTTGACTAAGTATAGAGAGGTGAATTTCACTGAGCTACAGTACTACAGTATGTTTACCGAGCGGCGCCCGGTAAAACTGACTTCTACTACCAACTAAATTCAGTGTCAAATGTAATTAAGTCCAAACAGCTTCGACTCCGAGCCATGGCAAAGGCCGTTAACTTCTCCCGTCCACATATTAATTAAGCTGTTTTCCAAACAGCGGCTAATGAAGTAAACTCCGCGAGTCCTTGTCTGAGCTAACGTTACGTCATGGTAGAGACGTGAAAAAAAATCGAATATATGAATATTCGAATTTTTTAAGACAAGGATGACCTTGTCTTAAGGTTTTGCGTCACAAGCCCTCGCTTTGGAGTTCGGAGGAGAAGTCCGCTTTCTTGACACGACTCCCCACTTCGGAGACACGGACACGGTCTTAGGCATCACAATATGGTAATCATTTTATTGGCACTCATATCACCCCTTACATGGTTAAGCGTCACTTTTTGGATCTATCCCGTCTGCCAGGTCCCGGCGGTGCACGCGGTGGTGATATGGCCAGGCCAATTCGTTTCGTACGTAGCTCTCCGGCTTTCGAGGGCATGGCCATATACCGTAGGTGGCTCTCTTGCAGTTTGCTTGCTAGATCATCCAGGCTTCCACGGATGCATGAAAGTTTCTCACGTAGTCTTTCCGTATAACTCCTCTCGTCTACCGCAGGATTAAAGGATTTTCCGTTAGCTTGTAATTTTACAAAAGAGCGTAACAATTGATAAGAAAAAAATAAATAAATGTACACAACATCTCAGACCCTGACTCCGTACTAAGTAGCTTAAGCACTAAAAAATAAAGTTACTAATAAAAATTCGATGAAACCGTAATCGATTATCCGAGCACAATGTCACATCTCTAAGTTGTCGCCATTCAGAACGACGACGAGTGACGAGTCGCCTGTCTGATACTTTGATCTCAAAGAGTAACTGGATTAATTACCCAAACCGCCGTTTGTGGCGCTACATGCGCGCGCGGCGCTATGGCGTCATATTAGGTAATTGGATTCACTCTTTCTCGATACACTCCGATATTTTTATTTACCCGGGAGTTTCTTTCAATGCCCTAACATTTTGTTCCACCGTCAAACAGAAAATGTGTGCTATTTATTTGCGTTAAAAGCGAAATCGCCAATACGTCTTCTATAAATTCATGTTTATAATAGACGGTGGTCGGTGGTGTACCTACAACTTATGCCAGACTGACTGATTCCCTTGTTAGAGGATAGCTTGCGTAGGTCAGACAGAGATCATTTCATTGTAATTACCAAACCAAATAAGCGTACCCCGGGCTCTGAAGCAACAGCTTTGGACGCAACCAGGAATCAAATGCTGAGATGAGTATACCACAAAACCCTAGACTAACGCGATAGGTGTGGACCAAGTAAATCCGGGTTAACCCTTTCTAATTGCACTCAGCCTTTCAAGTAAAGTAAAGTAGTAAAGTATCAGCATATATACTCTTCCTCCCACTACAGGGTAAATGCCTCTATCATAGAAATCAAATTATCGCTATTATGATGGTACCAGGGATGTTACGAATATTCGCATTCGCTTATGCGAACAGTTCGCATCGTTTTTAACATTCGCATCGACATTCGCATTCGCTTAAATCAATGCGAATGTGTGCAGGTCGTGCGTGCGTGAACTAGTGACTCTTGATCTTGCTAGACTGACATCGGCTACATCGGCCGCGCGGGCCATTCAGCAGTATGTTTTTTGTCTTTTAAGTAATAAAAATGATTGATTTATAATGTTTTTTTTTTCACATTTAATGTGACTGATGTCTTAAGTACTTAACATTCGCATTCGCATTCGCACATTCGCGGCGTAAACATTCGCATTCTGGCGCATAGTGCACAGTTGCCTGCTTTAGTCACGTCTTTCTACGATGGATGATGATGGAATGAATTTGTATTTGTTGTTACGAATGTCAAAATTTTCACATTCGCATTCGGATTCGCATTCGCGAATGTGAAAATTTTGACATTCGTAACATCCCTAGATGGGATTAGCTTAATCGCCACGCTTGAAAAAATCGAAACATACTTGTGCTCACCCGGAAATCGTACCCGGGACCCCGTCATCACGGCCTAACGGGACGTTCAATGTCTTGATTATGTATAATTTTTTATAGTTCACAATAATCACCATGTAACCATTAAATACCTCTCATAATTACCCAGAATGCTTTGTTTCTAGACTATTTTGGCGTAAATTGTCTAGCGCTTAATTTATTTTATTCCGCGCTGGTAGTTTCCAAGAAAATAGCTTTGCTAAATACTTAAACCTCTTACATATTACCCTGGCCTTCCCTGCCTTAATTTCCGCTCTTGGTTTCAAAAGCGTTTACTACATAATGGAATTGTTCGACATAATAATGTGGTCCGTGTCGTTCATAACCATCAGAAGTTTTCCCTTCGAAAACGTCTATACCTTGTGAATAAAACATTAGGAATAAGTTTCTTCATTTTGGTAAACAGACATCAACAGTTCCCGAAATAAAATTACATCTGTAGAGCTCCTTCTGGAATAACGGTTATAAATAGGTAAGCTTTGAAGTCTTCTGTCTACATTGAAGCTTCTATTAATTATATTATAAATGCTTTATCAGTACTTTACATAAACGGGACTAAACGCGACGAAATTAAATAAGTACATTTTAGCACTTACTGCTTGACGTTTCGGCTGCGTTACAACAGCCGTGGTCACAAGCGAACTGACTTACTTATTTAATTTCGTCGCGTTTAGTCCCGTTTATGTAAAGTATTTGTATAATGCAACGCGAAAGTTTAAAAACATATGCTTTATTAGTGTTCCATAAACTACTTGTCGCGAAACGGTATGGACCACTAAATACTGGTTCAGTACGTCTTTAGTCACTAACTTTTTTTTTTATGGTGGTATAGACAAGCAGACAGATCACCTGATGGTAAGCGATTGCCGCCGCTTATGGACACCAGCAACACCAGAAGAGTCACAAGTGCGCTGCTAACCTTAACCCCCTTTCCTCCCAATGGGCCTCGGGTACTCTCACTTACTCGACGAAACACAGCGCAGGCGCTACTTCACGACAATGTTGTGGGACCGTGGTATCACTCTGGTATAATGTATTCATATTATAAAAACAGTGTCAAGCATCACATAGACCAGCGTTATATTTTATTGATATAAATCACTATTATATCGACATTTTGATAATAGTATCGCTCGTAATATGATACAAAAATGATATGTAGCGAAATAAAAGTAAAATATTGCACATTAGCGCAAAATGTTCTGTCTTTCTTAAATCTAAACGCTTCTGGTATGGACAGACGATCAATCACTGGAGACCCTCATCCGGCCACAGAGAGCTAAGTAAATAACAGATACAATACTAGTAGGTACCAATACAAGATCTTTAGAGCGTCTGTTTGTATTTTTGTGCGCAAAACGTGACCAACAGATCCTAGATCATTTTATTTTAGGATAAAGTTTATTTACCAAGTTAACCTAGCTGAAAGCCTCGTTCACCACCTACGAGTAAAGTGTCAAGCAATTTACTTGTCAATTAAAGTGGGTTCGGATAAAATTGGCCCCTGGTATTTGTATTGAAAAAAATATTTAAATTAAATTAGGCCGCAGACCAGAGGCCAATTTTCTACGAACCCACTATAATTGACAAGTAAATTATATGACACTTTACTTAGAGGTGGTGAACGAGGCCCTGAGTGACATGAAATTAAACTGCTACCTCTTTAGTTACAATCACAAATATTACTTATTATTACCAAAAAATTCACAATAAAACATCTATATTTAAACTACCGTAAGTCTCGATAAGAGAAAATGGTTATTTTTCGATAACTAAATTTCTTAGCAGTCTTCAAATAAGTACATTATTTTTGTAAAGTTCTCTTCAGAATCTTAAAATGTAGTTAGTTAAAGGTATTAGATATATATGGAAAACCCCATTTTCAGATTCTGATATCAATCTCGGATTACTAACTTTGACCTTCTGGTAAAGGTATAAGGTACCGAATAGCGATGTTTATCCATGGACGGTGGTGATAACTCATAATTCGGCTGAACAACTGGCCCGTTTTCCTCCCATTCGCATAAAAAAAGCTATTTACTCGTAACCGGCTTTGATAACTACATAGTATTAGGTAATCATGGCGAAGACAACTGATAAGACAATATCTTCTTGAAGCATTACATCATGTGAACACATGACATCTAAGATATATCGGTTTTTTCTTCTTCTTTAGCCTGTTTCACCTTCTCTAGTGAAGCCCTCCTTCACAGTTTTCCATTCTTTCCGACATTGCGCTTCTTGCATTCAGTTTGACCTAACAACTGTCTTCAAGTCGTCCTTCGTGACATGTAGCCCGCAATGAACTACCTTGATGTATCATCGGGTTAATCCAAAAGAAATATACAGATAGGTATAAGACCCATTATAGTAATTATCCTGAGAACAAAAGCTTATTCTATCCCACTAAATCTATAGTATCGGAACCGCAATGTGCCTAGTAAGCAATAATTCGCGCTTACCACGCAATCCCAGTATTATCGGGAATGGTACGGACATTTTATTACACACAACGTTAACCATTTGTCAGTTCCATAATGACGTGTATGAAAAGGGCTAATCCGATGTACAATTCATTCCATCATCATCCATCGTAGAAAGACGTGACTAAAGCAGGCAACTGTGCACTATGCGCCAGATCATCACTCTTCTAAATCCGATTTACTACGAGTATTTGGTTGATGGCAAGTACGCATACCAGGCGGTTTATGTGGAAGCATTTAACTTTTTAAATAAACAAAACACAAAAGTTCTTATATAATTGAAAAAAAAGAAGTTACATGCTGCGCACAAGCAAGTAGTCTAAGGTCCAAAACCTGTGATGACAGATGCCCTTACTTAAAAAAATTCGTGTAGATATCTTATGTAGATTAGATTTAGCAAGCCAACAATAGTCATAGATATTAGATATGGCTATAGCTGTTTTTTTTTCTGGTTATAAAAATTCATCGCACGATGATTTATGGCCTTAACTTCGTAATAGCTCTTTGGTACAGTATTTTTATGTATTCCTATCACAAAATTCTCTGCACTAAATCACAGAGGGTTGCCAAGGATTTGAGTCGCAACCAAATAGAAACCTGATCTCAAACGAATTGTTTTCGACGCGGCACGACTACAAAGCCCCGGGTCGTCTTCGACAAACAAAAAATAACTTATCCGATAAATCAAATCGGGCTCAGGTGGACTTGTTCGCAACCCTCACTAGTGTAAGATAAAAACTCCTTTACAACTTAAATGGCTTTTACTTCTCGATGCAAGTTTAAGGTCTCGACGAAGTAGGAGCAACAAACTTCGCGATATCTATTAACACAGAGCTAATAGAAAGAGAAGTTACGGGAAAACTAACAGTAGGTACCTATGAGAGCTGTGTTTAGAACTTCGCTTGTATATTATTCATTGATTTTGTGTCCACAGTGAAAGAGTTCTTGGTCTTTCGAAGTCAAAGTTTCAAGGAACTATTTTCACCTAGTAAATAATCAAGTAGAATTTCAGTGAATAGAATTTATAAGATGTTTTACAACTGTGATAGTAAATCATTTATTGCAAATTAAACCTATTGGTTTTTAAATATCATTCAAAATTATACATAAGTAGCTCGGGTTTGTGATCACTAATCCGCATTAGGCAAGCGTTGTGAATAAGCCTAATCCCATCATAGTAGCGATAACTTAATTTCTATGATGGAGGCCTATGACCTGTGCAGTGTGACAGTGAATGTGTTGATACTTTACTATTTCATACAAAATCATAAAACATTTAGCTTAACATAATACCTTAAATACCTTATTTCCCTCATTATTCTTATTATTTATATTTGATTCCAATTGAGTACCTTTTATTGCGTATGTAGATTGATATATGTATTTATAAAGGTTAGGCTCGACGGAGTTAGCGAAAGCCCATAGTATACGAAAATTGAGAGAAAACTCCTTAACCAGGAATACTGTGGTATCTCCAAATTGCGAACAACTTTGTTACTAAATCTAAAATACTCTACAACTCTCAGAATATTTATGAGCCCCTGAGGCATAAAATTAAATAACAAACTTTGCATTTACACTAAGAAACTTTGTTTTGTTTAATTGGTAGACCTCTTTTAATTGCTAATTCTACTTAAGTTCAAGAAAGCTTTTTTGGGAATTGTCAAAAATGCGCAAAAGGAAACAAGATAAAACCAGGGCTATGAATTTTACTCTATGATAAAACCTTAGGCTGCATTTCCACTGAAGCGGAGCGTAGTGGGTTATTATTTATTATTATTACTAGTGGCCCGCCTCGCTACGCTTCGGGAACGTAATTTAGGAATGAACCAATAGATGGCGCTGTGCTCAATTACAATCGCGCAAGCGTTTCGTGTTTTCGGTTTACCTATAAGCCTTTTCGTTGTCTATAGAAGTTATCTCTTTATAAATAGTATAGAAGAAGATTTATTATAAGAATCTTGCTTGTTCAGAAGTAGAGTTTTTATGCAATTCTATTGGTGGACTTCACTCTGCTCCATCCCGCTCCGCATTTCAATCTACATTATCAATTTCAAGATGCAATACAATATTTTTAACACGCGACAAGTAGCAATAACGTTAATTATTGCGAAAAGTGGCCGATTTTAGCAATAATGAACATTATTGTTCCTTGTTTGTATTGCATCTCAAAAAATCTAATATACTTGGATCTAAGTTTGTAGCGTTTTACTTTCTTAAAAAAAATATTCGCCACAATCAGTGTAAATAGGTTGGCGGCGCTAGTTTCGTCATTGAAGCCCCTTAAGTTAACCATTCTCAGCTCAGTTCAGAATAAAATTAAAGTGAGTGTCCGCAAATTTTCCCACTGAAAATTTCCAGCTTTGCGACTCGTAATCAGCCCATATTTGTTATGCAAATACACTCCTTATCACCCCTGTATAAGGAATAAAGTCAACACAGTTGAACGCTTTTACCCTTTTCTCTTCTTTCGTACATTTTGCACTAGCTAATTTAACTGATGCCCGCTAACTTAGGAAGGAAATTGAACTCGTTATAATGTCAACATGCGTTTACGGCAGCATACAGGTAAAGGTCACTAGCGACGCTATATGCTTTCAATTGTTAGCTACTAAGTTTTTAACAGTTTTGAAGCTACAGTCTCTTGGTAAACACCCACACTTTTTATTTTATAATTGTATGCAGGCTGTATCTGCGAACATTTACATCCCTTTAACCGCGAGTTCTACTAACCATTCTGAACAACATTTTGTTCTACGACTTTTGAAAATCCATACAAAGTCTCGGGAGCGACTATGTATGAACAGATGTAATTTATTATGCAAATTTTCAAAATTCATACAACGAATGTTATTGAGAATGATTGGTAAAAGGCATGGTTAAGCGGATGTAAATGTTCACAGACAGGTCCAACCTGTATAATCGATTTCGTATCGATTATTAACTCGAAATTTCGATTAACTATTATTTAACTCCTTGACTACATCATTCAATTTCTTGACATTAAGTTTACCATGCATGCCATGTCATACTCGTAATGTAAATTCGACTCAAGTTTCGTCGAATCAGAGCAGATATCCCTCATACGTGACTCTGCAAAATAAAGGTGATTTAATATAGGGCTGCATTTTCGTAGCTCTTTTTAAACGATTTTCCCTTTTTAGGTAAATCTCTATGTAATAGGAGCAGAGACCTTTTTCATCCTTCTAATATTATAAAAATTTTGTGAGGATGTATGTTATAGCTGGTATGTTTGTTGCTCTATAACGAAAAACCAACCAACAAATTACATATCAAAAATATCAAATTAACACTTAGGGTACTTCATATTGATAGGTACATTAAACACTCAATACAATTCCTTTTTGTATAACGAAGCTAGTATATTCTTAAAATTTCACTGCGTTGTTGGTGACGCGCAAGTTATGTACAGGAATGTTGTAGAGTGTTCATAGATGTTCACAGTTACATCCTATAATATCTTTAAAACCACTGGGGATTCTGAGTTCGATTTCCGACAAGGATACGTAATTGTCGTAATTTTTTTCATGGGGTTATAAGACCGCCAACGTCCAGGCTGATACAGAAAATTTCATAGGAAACAAACGTAGGTACCCACTTTTGGTCCCACCCCATGATCGAACCCGGTACTCCAAGCGCACTGGCTATTCATATTGGAGCGCCAACGCGACAGTCGTATTGGATTCGTAATTTCATACACATGTACCCTCTTTGTAACAATAGTAAGATAAACAGAATTAATTTCTCATTCCAAACATCATGATACACGTGTCTACTCGTATGAACGGCGACTAGTGCTTCCCTTTTTCTTATGTAGTACACGTACCATGTACTATTAATAGGTTACTGTATCCTGAATTGTACTAAAAGTAACGTTACGTTAGTTAATGAGACGCTCGAGTATCAAAGTGCTGAAAGGAACATGATTTGTCGAACGTCCGATATTAGAAAGATTAGACGCGATACCAGAGATGTGTGAATAAGCGAGACTATTATCGTTGTTGCATTGGTAACAAAACAAACAAAACAAAGTCTACAGGTGTTGCAACACCAGTAGACTTATAAGTTGCTGCTAGTGAGGCAATGGTATCCCTCCGATCCAACCGATCCGATCCATACTCCTACCCAATATCATATTTATAGTAGGTACAATTTGATTTGGCATTGTACTAGTACAATTCGCACTGGAAAGTGTACGGTTACGCACAAGACTAGCTTCCATAGTAACATAGACAATATTCATTACGATACTCAGATGTTATCAAGCACCCTCACAAGAGCTCAGAGGGTTTAACGACCGACTCCAATAGAGATCTAATATTGATATAAGCACGAGATAATTGCATATTTGTACAAGCTTTGAAGGGTAGAGCGAATTACAAAGCTATGAATACATGCTATGATACATTTGCTATTGGTTTTGCTAGTTGGTTGTCACTTTTTTTTATAATTTTTGTATTTTAACATCAAACTTGTAACAACGGACAAGCAAAATTTGTATTGTAACACAAGACTTCTTAAAGGAGTTCCCAAGCAGGCGCAGCCGCACCGTTGCGGGCACTTTGGTGGATACCATACCATTTGGTGGATATGAATGAAATCGATGTGGTCTCTAGATATCATACTTAAAGCGTTTGAAAAAGTGTTCCCAACAGAGATCGAAAACTTTTTACAATCCTGGGTTGTTAGGCGGTGCGTGAACGACATCTCAGCAGGCCTTCAAGGTGAGGATGACAGACTGAATAGTGTACATTGTTTGTTTTTTTATGCCTGTCAACCTCATATTCCGAATATTATGCCAAATAGCGCACTTTTGCGCACGGTGGCAATTTCTGGTAATTGGCACACTATGGTTCGTTTGTAATTTAACGCATTTAGATAGGTAGTCGAATTTCGACGCAAATATGACAGTAGCAGTACGATAATAAAATATAAACCTCCCGCCCAGCCTGGGGGTCTACTCCGCCAAACGATATCGAATTATTCGCAACGATACGTCAGTTCATACAAAAACCCTACTTTGACACAGCTTAAAATACGAATAATTGAATTTGACAACTTCACAAACGTCAAATCGACGAACATTCCGACGACGTCTCTGATGGTATCGTTATGAGTATCGTCTCGAGATATAGAGATTTGACGTTTGTGAAGCTGTCAAATTCAATTATTCGTATTTTAAGCTGTGTCAAAGTAGGGTTTTTGTATGAACTGACGTATCGTTGCGAATAATTCGATATCGTTTGGCGGAGTAGACCCCCTGAGCTAGTGATGACAATCGAGTGGAATTTACCACATTGAGTCTTTTGCGTCATTTTAAAATCCCGAGTACAATAAAGGAATATTTTTTTTGGAAGTCTTCTATCATAAGTTTTTTACTTTTTTTTCTATTTTCTTTATAATCAGTAACTCGTAATCGTAGGTCCTAAATGATTAAACCGATTTTAATAGTTTAACCGTTGTAATTAGTTTTAAGAAAATAATAAAATTATACTAGGTAAACTTAACTTGATGGCGAGTAGGTACAAACTTGCAGGGAATGTCGGAGGCTATTTGTTTTCTATAAACTATTTATATTTGTTGCCTGAGTCACTCAAGTCAACGAGTGATTTTTAAGATCAATGTATAAAATGTTTATGAATATAGCTTTCGTATACGAGTAATTTCTATCCAGTCACCTCACTAACCTCTGCCCTCCCGTAGAACTGCGGGAACATTGTATGAATAAAGTCAAATTTCACGAGGATTTATGCACGTTTTTGCCAACGACCGACCCTCTAATTTAGATAACACTTAAACGAAATTTAAAATGGGCAATCTTTCATTTCAGTGATTTAGTTACGTTGTTGAGACCATTTTTTGTAACTTTGATAACGGTTGGAACGGAAGAAAAAAAGTAAAATAAAGACTCAGTTGAAAATAGAACCTCCTTGTTACTAACCAACTTCAAAAATTCTCTCGGTTCTCAATTCGTCTGTATAAAACTATTTTAACTCATCAAGGCATTTTGTTTTTTAAATTTAACTACTGCCAACGCTTGACCACAATCGCACACCGGATGGAAAGTGACGATGAGGTCTAAGATGACACGCGTTTGCCTAGAAGATGCCTGTTTACTTTTGCCTTAAATATGTCAAGGCTTTCCTTTTAATTTTGATGAATCTTTTAAACTAATCTACTGTCTGCCAATTAAAATACCGCGGACCCCCATACCCATGCTGCTGCTACCTCTTAAAGCTTGTATACCTTATTATACCTTATATATATTGTAAACCTTACCATACTAAATTTCTTATAAAATTACAAGAACAAAGCACCAATTCATTAAAATATGCAAATGAGCCATTTAGGCAATCCGTTTGTGTGTTTCATAAAGATGAGGTTCTGATAGCTCTTACTTTATTCAAAAGAGCTTCCTTCAGTTTAATGAAAATACCTCAATAAAAGGGGCTTACGCCGTTATTCTAAGACGCAATATCAGGGTTACTTCAGTCGGGGTTTACAGAAGGATTTTTGAGATACCTGTACGAGGAGCGGATCCGGGCAAAGTGGACATGGCCACGGTATAAGAAGTATCCATACTAATATTATAAATGCGAAAGTAACTCTGTCTGTCTGTCTGTTACTCTTTCACGCCAAAACTACTGAACGGATTTAAATGAAATTTGGTATACAGATGGTCTAGAACCTGAGAAAGGACATAGGCTACTTTTTATTGCGAAAAATCCTAGCGAATACCTACTACAAATGGAAAAACTATGTTTCATCGTATCCGGATCCTTTTTCCAAGACTGAACCGATTGATATACTTTTTGTACCAAATTAATAGTATTTATGACGTGTTCCTATGTTTTAATTTATTATACCTATTGTGTTTTTTATGCGAAAGGTGACAGACGAGCAGGCGGCATACCTTATGGTAAGCGATTGCCGTCACCCATAGACTCCTGCAACACTAGTAGAGTCACAAGTGCGCTGGCAACCTTTAACCCCCTTTCCCTGCAATTGGGCCCCCGGTACCCTCACTCACTCGACAAGACCCCGCTTCACGTCGTCTTCTGTGACGCCGTGGTACCATTCGGCCCTCACACGGTTAGAAAGTTTCTGGGAGTTAGAAAACAGCGGAAAATCTAGTCGTTTAGGTTTAGAAAACTTATTCTTCTCGCAGTTCATGGTAGAGACCTAAGTCCTAATTTGAAAAAAAAAACTAAACAAATCAATAGAAAATTTGGTTTATTTTCTTTCATTTAAGAAGAAAAATTATAATAGAATATGCTCCAATCTTTGCTAACAAAGTCGCCAAGCGACTTCGGCTGCGAATAATGCCAGAGAACTGGGTGAGGCCGTCATCTAAATGAAGTATTTATACAGACGATTACTATTTAATGAAACCAAAGTACTCCGAAACTAAACCGGCCTCATCTCAGAAATGCTAGACAGCCGCTCATAAATTGATCTGAGGGATTACTAAGATATTCGTCGTTTTCTAATCCGAAATAAATAAAAAACCATTCACATTCAATAACAAGGGACTCGTAATCGTAATAGTTATGTGGTTTGATCATACAGGGTGCATCTATGAACATTTACATTCCTTTAACCACGAGTTCTAACCAAATTTGTTCAACGACTTTACGAAATTCATCGAAGTTTTACTCCTAAAAAGACCTAGCACTGTCTTGGCCTCTTTTGACCGCATAGACGGCCTTCTCTAATGATCTAATGCAAACCTCATTTTCATCAAACTTTTTTATGTGATAGGTGGCAAACGAGCAGACGGATCACCTGATGGAAAGCATTTCCCGTCGACATATATACGTTTAAACCTACCCAGTCATTTATCGAAAAGTCACTCGTCCATCCATCTTTATACCTACCTACTAATCAAAAGAAAACAAACTAACGTAAGTAATTAGGGAATATACGCCCCGTCTTTACCTCCAGTCTTTGCTACAAGTTCCAGGCGACATCGGTTGAGATTAATCCTGTCATCTAAATGATAAGTATTAATACAGCTGATTACTAATTAATGAATCCGAATTATTCCGAAGCCAACGGCACCGCATTCCAGTAACAGCCAGCCGCTTATAAATTGATCTATTATTAAAATCAGACACGGAGAAAGTTTACCGTTATTTCACGGGAAGCTATTAGTTTAGGCTTGAAAGATGTGAAAGGTTTTGGCGAAGATTATTAAGCACAAATAAGCCTACTGTCTATGAATAGGGAATAATTATGTGTTACTAGTGGCTCCCGGCGAACTTCGTTCCACCTACTTTTTGATTAATTTCTCACCTTTTAGACCTTCCCTGGACTACGACAAACATTTTAAAACTAAAATCAGCTCAATCGACCCAGCCGTTCTCGAGTTTTAGCCAGACTAACGAACGGCGATTCATTTTTATTTATATAGATTATTTAGAGTAGGTAGGTACTTCGACTGGCCGGTTGGCGCAATGGTAGTGACCCTGCCTCATACGCCAAAGGTCGTGGGTTCGATCCCCACCCTCGACAAACATTGGTGTGATGAACCCTTGTGTTTGTTCAGTGTCTGGGTGTTATATATGTATTTATTTGTGATCCTCTGTTGTCTGATAACACAAGTGCATAAGCTACTTAGTACGGAGTCGGGTCAATGTATGAGATGTTGTGTGAATTTATTTATTAGTATTTATTTATTTACTTACCGTACCCAAAGCGTTGAAACGGGACCCTAAATGGGGGGTACGAAACTAAACCTTCACTGTCTGTAAAGATGTGTAAAAACTACACAAGTGTTTTAACAGATAGCGTATTATATATAGATATATATTCTGTAACTACAGATAACTAGGTACTAAAGACAAAATTAAATCAATTTTTAAAGGAAGCTCCCATAAAAATATGTCAGTCATATTTTGGTGTTTTTTTGGCGACAGGTAAGGCTGTAAGTAAGCACCCATCTGATGAAACGTGATAGCTAGACAATTAAAATACCAAGAAACAAATTAAATAAATATTTAAATGGGGTCCAACTCCAAATACAATAGTACCAACAACGTAACTGAAACAAATAATGCTTGAATTATGCACATATTATTTAGTTTTGTAAGTATTCACTGTCGCGGTCGTAATGATAAAGTAAATTGCTAACGTACGGTAAACCGTACATACGTACTCATTTAAACGTTGGCAATAGTGAAACAAAGTAAGTATTATGTCAGCACTGTATAATAACAAAATATCACGTAGAATGTGTCAGCCAGCATTTATCTTTTCAGTTGAGTAGTTTTCAAGCGCGCTCTTTTGTGTACACGTATTGTTTGTTGTCGAATTTAGAAATCGGCCCAGTGTTTATTTAGTAGCTGTCTTTGGTATTATATTTGTCAATACCTATTTTTTAAATATTACCTCAGACAATAAATTTATAATTGTTACTGATTAGTAGGTAGGTATATTGGGATATCTTCACACGTTTTCCAACAATGTTGATCCAAACAAGAATATCAACAGGAAAAAATAGTTAGGTACAGTCGCGGCATCAATTAAATGTAAACACCTCGACTCTTATGCCAGGACTATAAGGGTCATATTTAAATGGGGTGGTATACTTATTAGTGCACGTGAATGTACCTCAGGTTGTATTGTTCTTCTATACTTCACTGTTCCAGTTATGAATTTCAGGGGCTTCAAAAAATATTCATTTATTTCTTACTAGTGGCCTACCCTCACTTCGGGGAGATTAGTTTTAAGCCAAGGCAATAGATGGCGCTCTACATTACATTGCAAAGGTGTTGCGGTTTAGTTTCGTTGTCCTAGGAAGTTACCTTTTATTTTATTAGGGATTTTAAACAGTTGTTGACTTCTATGCGTTTGCCATAAGATTCACAAACAACAAGTTACATAAGATAGATACAAGTACTCGTATGTAGCGTTTCTAGGCCTGCTCACATAATATGGCAAAACAAGTTTCGATCGACATGTATTCAATTTATCTTTCCACATTATTTATGCTGTGGCCTGTTCATTTTGATATATTTATGGCCCCACCGAGACGCGGCGATCAAAACGTCTGTTATCGTAGGGAATACTGCGAACTTTTTTATTTATTTATTGTTCCCATCACTTTGAGAGAAACTTTGATGGCGGCAACGTCTGGCAGTCCAATTTATCTAAAAAAACTATAAAACTCTATTCTCCAAGCGATCCTTCGTGATCGGTTCTAACAAATGAAATTGATTTTGGCTGAATAGATTATCTTGGCTTATTTTATTACTATAAGCGCAGAAATAAGAAAATATGTAGGTACAGTCAGCCACACATCAGGTTACCACAACCTGTCAAATTTTCTAAATTGATATTCAACCTAATATATTTGACAGTAAGATGAGAGATTGAAGAAATTTGACAGTTTTGTATACTGTGATGTGTGGCTGTACGTACCTAATAAGCCAAACCTTTAGGTGTTCATATTACTTGAAAGTTAGTTTTTGTTTTCATTTCTGCCGTCTTATTCAATTTTATGGCCAGTCTAAGAATACTCTAAACCTCTCTAATATCCACCGACCTAGTCCTTTGGGCCTTATCCTAACAAAATAATCGGTGAGAGCTATCAGGCAATATCGAGCAGGCCCTGGGGAATACGCCTAGCTCTCAGGCATATACTGTTTATCTAGATGCTATACAGGGTATAATGATGTGCAAACGGCGCGCCTACAGTGTAGCCATACTGATAAGGTTTATATCCCCCCAGTTTTTACCCCAATAACATACTATGATAATATAATTAATCGATGGCGCAGTAGTAAGGTGTTCACCCGAAGCGCGTCCCTGGGTTCGATTCCCGGTCAAGTCAATTTAGGAAACTACATTTTCTAAGTTTTCTTGGGTCTACGAGTAGGTGTTCTGGGTTGACGCCCCCAGTTAATTTAACGTCATCTGGTATTCATAGTACAGGGGGACCCTAGTTTGGTACCAAGATGATTGGTGTGATTGTCTGGCGCATTATTTTATTTAATTAATAGTTTCTTTATTAAAACTTCATTTTAGCGTGTAATCCCCGGATGCGTACCCTGAGTTACACTCACGTAGGTACACAAGTATGCTACCTCATCCAAAATGAACTTTATAGTCCTGGCATACGAGTCAAGGTGTTCACACACTTTATTGCAGGCGACTTTACGCTGTTTTTTATGTGGTAGGCAGACAACTGTCACCTAAAAAATCAACCACCATATAAAAAAACAGTCAGTATTAGTAGACAAGCGTGGTGATTAAACCTAATCCCATCATAATAGCGATGACTTGATTGACTTGACAGTATCTTCAAGATCGCAGACATAGCCCAAAGACTAACGTGGGTCAAGGTGCAGGGCAGGGCAAGGCACATTGCGTGGAGAACAGACTGCCGTTGGGTGGAAAGGTCCTTGAGTGGAGGCCGCGTGCAGGACGCCGCAGCCGTGGCAGGCTCCCGACAAGGTGGACCGACGATCTAGTGAAGGTCGTGGGAGTCCCTTGGATGTGGGTAGCACAGGACCGATCTATGTGGAGAGAATTGAGGGAGGCCTATGTCCATGTCCAGTGGACGTCTATTGGCTGAAATGATGATGATGATGGGACAGTATTATAAGCTAATACTTTACGTAGAAAAATAACTATTCAACCGTAGGGTAACACGCCAATGATGGTCACCCCGAGTTCTCTCTTCGGCTGCGTAATGCGATCGCGGAGCGACGTTGCCGAACCACATTTGCATCGAACTGTTTATCTTCGTATAAATGGAGCATAGAATTGAAATATTACTTGCGCTTACAATAAATAATGATGTTATCGTCCTATTTTCCTTTGTTGTATCCTTCACTCTTGAAACACGATAAATGATGATGCTGAAGTCTTATACCCTAGTATCTTTACACTATATAACTATGTATTGATAAAGATATAACTTCCATGGACAATTGGGTTACAGATATTAGACAACAGAGGATCACAAATATAATACTTAAATACATATAACACCCAGACACTAAACAAACAAAGTGTTCATCACACGAATGTTTGTCCAGGGTGGGGATCGAACCAAAATGCGCCATCCGGCCAGTCATATTAAAACGTAATATACTGTACTACATATAAGTATTTAGGAGGGGAAGAAAAAACTATTTCTTAATGAGGAACTCCTCACCATAAACTGACCACAATCCCTCCACTACGCGGAGCTGTCTGAAAGTGTCCTGAAGCACTGCACACTAAACTAACCGAGATAGCGACCATTCAGTTAAGCTTGGAGTGCCCCAAGTTGCAGCGCTCAAGCAAAACTTGGACGGCATAGTTACTTGTTAGCTGTTGCCAATGCGGAGGCATTTTCCAAGCATTATGAACAGTCGTCTGTTAGCATTTGAGATGCCATTTCCTCCCTTTTTCCAAAGGTAGATAGGGTACTTAGTTGTTTCTACCATGGACAAGCCACGCTTCGGCCGGCTTTACCAATTCACAGGAAACCGGCGTAATGCAGTGTTTCGCCTAGAAAACGGGTACACGATGCCTAATTAAAAACAAATGCGCCAGGCAATCATACCAATCAACCTGATCTCAAACTAGAATAACCGCTGTACTATGAGTGACGATAATTAACCCAAGAAAATTTAGAAAATGTGAAGAATACTTACTTACCAAGCCACCTGAATCTTCACAAGAAAATAAAAGAGATATTGACAAAATCTGTAATCAAAATAAGTATTCCCAAAAAAATAAGTAAGTACTACGCCGGAGAGAGGCAAACAAAGAAGCGGCTTGTCTGCCGCTAATGGACACCCGCCTCACCACATGTAACAGATAAGATTCATCAACGAACAATACGCGACCGCAATCTTTTTAATGCCCAGGTACAGACGTTCTATCTACGTTCTTTTAAGGTTTTCCACCGTTTATTTTAGAGATAAACCTATTTAGGAAATAAAAAACAATAATCCCACAAAAACATTCTGCAAAAAACTAGCCAAGTCTCGGTGGAGCTGTTTGTTTATCTTTAAAAAGTAATAATGAAATCTGGGCAAAGTCTTGCCAAGTCTAAGGTTCCTTACTGCGATTTCTTTATTATTATAGTTAATGTTATGTGACTTGGCAATTGAAGGGTACACACCCTTGTGTACCCTACAAAACCAGGTGCTCAATGACACCATTGTTTATTTCCTAAATGGTTGGCTACGTATCCGCACTCCAGTGTAGCTGATGTCCATAGGCGGCGGTGTTCCCATACCATTAGGTAACCCGCCTCCTCGTTTGCCTTCCTATATCATAAAAAAAGTCGCTCACCTTCAGATATCTATCTGTTCGTTTGCCACATCTACCTTTTTACATGATAGGTCTATAACATACATAGATTAACTAATACAGATCAACTCATACAGACTAACATAAAGAAGACGAAGCCCATGACCGGAGTCAATATACGCCACGAACGGAAACAAATCTGGAACTTTATCGCAACGGGAAGGTTCCTCCATTGTTGTGCTCGCAGAACCTCACGCATTCACCGCAGTAACTCACGCACAAAGCGCCGATACGGAAAGGGAAAAACATGTCAAATGGTCGTAAAGTAGAGGTTTAAGGGCCTTACACATTGCGATTTTGCAACTTATATTTAACTGACGAGAGGATATCCCAAGATGAACAAGCCGGGCGTAGCAGACGACGCCGTGCGCCTCCAGTTCGCTTGTGACCACGGCTGTTGTAACGTAGTCGAAACGTCAAGCAGTAAGTACTAGAACGTACTTATTAATTTTCGTCGCGTTTAGTCCCGGTCATATGAAGTATTTGTATAATGCAACGCGAAAGTTTAAAAACATATCTTATATTTAACTATCATCTTTTAACGTCGTAAGACCCAAAAGCCTTTTAAAAGGCATAAAACAATTGGTTTTCTATTGTGTCTGCTGTCTGGGCTTTACGACATCAAATAGTTATGGCGTAAATGTGATAGGCTGGTTACGGGCATCACCATGAGAGCCAGAGTGACTTATCTGACATATTTCAATCCTATTTCACTTAGGCCACTATAGCACAAACCTTGTTAACTTCAAATAGGCAAAGGTGGTTAATCGTAATGCCATCTCTGGATTATTTTAAAACTATTGTTAGGCCATTGTGGCGCTGTAAGATAGCGTTTACAGCATTTTTGTAAAATGAAATTAGTATTGTAAAAATGTCAGTTCGGTCACTCTAGCTCTCAATTCATGGTCTCAATTTATCTCACTGCCATCTTAGTTGCACCTAAATATATGGTTTTGGTGCCCAAGATTTGAGGAATCTGGAAATTAAATAAATAAATAAATTGAAACAACATCACATACATTGTCCTAGTCCCAAACTAAGGTTTTCCCTTGTACTATGGAAACCAGATACAACGAAGGAACTACAAACACCCAGACCCAACACAAATATCTGTTTCATCAATAAACATTTGTGTTGGTGCGGGAAAAGAACCCGCGACCCTTGCGTCTCAACCGGCGTTCAAACCATTGCGCCAAATGGGTCGTCAAAAAATTAATTTAAAATGTATACATATTAGCACAGATTCCCAATGCCCGCGATTTCTAAATTAAGTCAGCGCCTTTTTATTTCACGTGCCCTTGCTGAATATAAGGTCGATTCACACTCACATAATGGAGTATCGCTTATTGGAACTCGACAATGCGTCGTGGAACGCTGAAGCCGCTTTATTGCTGACGTGGAGCGCTGTACAATACGATCGGAAAGAATCAAGGATCTGAATGTGGATATCAACTATTGTACGGCTCGTAGGGACGGGGAGATATCTAATTTTACGAGCTACGTTTAACTTTTTACTAGTGAATTATGAACAGTAGTGTAGTGTAGTGAGGAGGGTGGCGGCACTTTTTACGAGGTGGCAAAATTTTTCATATCGAGCTATCCCGTGTGAAAAATTTGCTCCCATTGCAGCTTCATCTTCAAAGGCGGCTATTTTTTGTATTAGTTAGAACGTTTCAATATTTACAAACTTTCAATTATGTCAATTTTCGACCAAAATATTCAATAAATGGAAAGCCAACCCCCACTATCTGCCGCTCTAGGTTACAGCCTACTTATGCTTACATAAATGGTACATCCGCCACTACTTTTTAGGCATTATCGTAAACCACTATCAACTTAATTGGTAAATATTTTCAAGAGTTGAAACTCTGAGTGTACCTACAAAATGTAATTCTCAAGGCGCCATAATAACTTTACGAGTGCGGAGAGAGACATGAAACAAAAACGAACAGTTGACCTAAAACATAATTCAATTTGCAGTCTCATTCGCGGCGGGTCCTGGATAAAATTAAATTAAATTTCCCGCTGGCTACATCTGCAAATACTACTAACTCCTAAAAACCTTAATCTTTTATTTTTCCTTGTAACGCTAATAAATTTGACTTCTTTGAGTTTACTTACTCAACCTAGCCGTATTGTTCTGGTATACTTTGACTTTGTACCTAAGTGTACCAGACTCGTAAACTAATAAATTACATGTACGTACCACTTACCTACGCGTCGACGTAAAAAGGATGAATGATTTTTTGTATTCATCTGTCGGCACCAGACTAATAGGAAAGCTGTTTTTATTTTGTTTTTTTGCTATTGACTTAACATACACAGTCCAGTAGGTATTGTACACCTACGTTTCTCACGGAACTTTTTACCTCGTACCTCGATTTTGTCAAATGGTTTGGTTTCATCATAAATTACTGATAATGACTTAGGAACCTTCAAAAGACAAGCATCCTCATGTTTAAAAGTCTGGCAACGCATCAGTAACTACTCCAATCTCGTAGAAGTTATGACGGATGAGTCATATAATATAGGCTTTTAGGCAAGCCCACTAACTCGTTTGTCGTCCGTCTTAAGCATTAAAAAAGTAATAACTAAACAACACTTATTACTTTAAGTTTCCTTAAATATCCGTGCCTATTCTCAATGGCCGCATGGTGCGTAATTAGATGCAACAAATTTTATGAACAGAAAATATTCCATAAATACTCGATGATGCAATAAGTTTGTGAAAATATCTACCTTTAAAATTCCCGTCAATAAGTTAGGCAGATAGGAAATTGGCGCATTGCCTAAATTGGAAAACAGAAAACGTCGGAGTCAAATGGAAGAAAAAGATTTCCAGGTGAAACAGCGCAGTTGCAATGGCATTTTCTGCAGATGAAATTCAATTCTCTAGACAAAACAAAAAATTACCTCTATTGCTCCAAATATGCGATTGTCATTTGGATCTCCACAATTTTAAAATGTTACACGAAGTTAGTGATATTATATAATCTGTGCCCGTTCTCCAGCCAGTCGTGTCATGTTAACAGTCCCCTCAGAGAATACGGAAATGAGTGAATAGACAGTTCTATTGAGTTTGTGCACACTGGCCTACCTGTTTATTATAATATTCAATTATACATCAATAAATGTAAAGTGAGAGTCCTAGTGCTAATTTTATATACCTACCTTGGTTGTAGACTTCAAACACAAAATAAATGGGATCTAAATGGGTGTCAGTCCGGAAGTTGAACCCATATGGGCTGACTTGACTAGTTATTATACGTACCGAGGACGATATTAACATCGTAAGGCCCAGACAGCAGACACAATGTAAAATCAATTGTTTTATACCTTTTAAAAGGCTTTTGGGTCTTACGACATTATAATTAATAAAATATCGTACTCAGTACCGCCGTAAGTGTTGACTGCTGTGGTAGAAAAACCGGCTGGAAATCATTGGTTCTTCGTTGGTTTATCCTTGAAAAACATAATCCTCGTTTGTTTGTCAATTATCAAAAACCGCTTCAGCACAATAGCACTGCGTCCTCGCTGCGCCAATTAAGTTAGCCGCAATAATCCGGCTAGGGTCCCCACATCCTTTGAGTCTAAACTCCAAAGGTAATAAAGTTTTAATAATACGCATTACAACAAACAATAAGGAAATAAAACAAAAATACAATAACTAGATTCGAAAAATTCATTGATTAATATGATACATTTGAAAAATGCTTTGGTGACCACTTGGATTCGAATCTCCGTTCCCCCGATCTCCCGTTTATAATAGAAGGAGAACGTTCATATTCTCTGATCTACTATGGAACTCACAGACTTTTAGTAAGAGGATAGGTATTACAGTACCTATCTAAAGTCTGTGGGTACTACAAACTCTAATGAGGTTACAATTGGAAATGTAACCAAAAATGTAAGTACTGAGTTACAGTAGATGATACTTATACGCTATGTAGAATGAGTACCTCTATCTACTGTGACTAAGTACTCAAAGAACCCTATGAATTTTGAGTACCTTTTAGTTGGGAAATTATACTGAGTACTGAATGAAAGGTACAAAAGGGTACAAACTTACAGAATCCACGGACATAGACTGAAACATAAAGCTGACAGACAAATGTGACGCAAAGAACTGACAGAATAAACAAGTTTAAAGTTTTGTAAACATTTTCTCTATGGTTTTGTATTTATCTGATATGCTTTGAATGGCTTTGGATATGCTATCGATAAATAGATAAGAGAGCGTGCGATCATTTCCTGTGCAAATATTATTAAATATAGTGATGTTTTTGCAATAAAACATTGAGTGTTATCATGTCAGCTATAAAAGTGAATTTTGAACTCGGGCACCGCGGAACGTTGCGTGCCACCAAGTGCCCTGAAGGATTCACCCATGATTGGCTAGTGTATGTCCGTGGAGATGAAGGAACGGATTTGAGTCTGTTTGTGGAGAAAATTATCTTCCAACTTCCGGAATCTTTTATAGAACCTAGGCGAGGTAAATTTAATGTTACTTCGGAGTGTTGTAAGGCATCCATCGGTGAATGCGGTCCCATACCACGGACTAAGAAGAAGATACTAATCCGATACCAACAGCAATTCCTTCGCATACTCTCCGAAATGTAACCCCGAAAGACACTCTCCTTACGCCCGCGTTCGAGTAACAGTTGTATGTTTGGTGCCAAATAGACGTTTTTCTATTAACCTTTGGCTTTGGTAGACATTGATCATCATAGCTACAATACAAATGATCGGTGAATACCGTTCGTATGGTAGATGTTTTTTTATGTCATAGGTGGTAGGCGAGCATGGATTGGATGATAATATCGATCAACGTCGGCTATCCCATTTTACCTATCGATTAATCTGGTTCCTTTAGGTCGACGTACCTATGAGATATGATCTGATCTCCATTTATTTTTCGTCATTTGCTTTCAATTCGCTTTTTTTTCAGTTGTAACTGCACCACCGTATTTTGTTGAGGAGCCAGCTTATGCAGGATACATAAGTTACATCGAAATATATTGGAAAAGCGAAAAGGAGCAGGCGATAAAAATACCATACTGCTTCACTCTGCAAGATAATTCTCGTATTATGGATTGTCATGTCTTTGAAAACCCTGACGATCACTTCAGGCTTAGCCTCATGCGTGGCGGAGGAGTATCATTTAACCACAGAGCTTGTCAAACAAAACATCAAGACCCAGGCAGCTGGACAATACTGAACAGTCAAGTGAATAGGTTGACATTAATCAATGTCTGTAGAGAAGGCAAGTGTTCTTAAAATTACATATCGCACCCCCGAGGCACATTGATGCATTTGCAGTATTTTTAGAAAAATTACTCTTGATGGACGGGGCCTACTCTGATAACCAATTCACGACCGCATCTCTTTCTCTGTCTATTTCGCATAAATGAAACGCACAGCGTGTGGTGAATGCGATCGTGAATTAGTTTTTGATGTGATAGGTGGCAGACGAGCAGACGGATCTCTTGATAGTAACCGGTTGCCGCCGGCCATTTTCACACTTTTCATTGACACCCGCAACACCAATGGAGTCGCAAGTGCGCTGCCAACATTTTAACCCTCTTGGTCCGCGGTTGAGCCTGCCATAGCTTCACTCAGCGAAACACAGCGCAGTCGCTGCTTCATACCGTTCTTATATGCAACCGCGGTATTACACAGTTTGAGCCGTCAAATCATGTCGAAGCGTGGCTCGCCCACGGTCAAAAAGTAAAGTACCTATACTACTTTTATTTTTTGTGAATGGCGTGCCTAATTCGCAAATATTTCCAGATGCGGGTAAATGCGTCAGTCAACAGTCGACAGCGGATACACCAGACAGCCTACGTGGCGATATGAGCAAGTTTAAGTCAGCTCAAACTGTTGACACGGAGGACAAATTGAAGCTAGCTGACTCCGCGTTCGGCGCGTTCGTAGGACACGAACTGGGAAATGTACCGGCGGCGAAAAGACTACAAGTGATGACAGAAATTGTGAATACTATGGACAAAAGTCATTCTTGATTATAACCACATGACAGACTTGTAAATTAATCCACTCGTTTATTCTACACTTATGTAACACCTGCTTACACAATGCTTCTTTATAATATTGTTTTATTAAATAAATTAAGTTTGAATTTTATTCGTTTAAATGTTCTCTGAAATAGTTCCCACATTCTCGTAGCACTTCAAACCCTTTATATAAGGGTTATATTCAATTGACAAGTTCGGTACCAATTAAAAAAAATACTAGGTGACCTACGCATGCCTCTATAGCTATATAGATCTAGCCGTTGCAATAGTACCTACCTACCTCCCCGTAGCACGACTAATAGCCGTAAGAATAGTACTTTGCCGTAGCAAGAAATCTAGACGTAGCAAGACTACCTAGCCGTAGCAAGACTACGTTGCCGTAGCAAGACTATAAAATAAATGGGCCGTAGCAATAGTACCTTGCCGTAGCAAGACTACCTAGCCCTCGTCATAGCAAGACTAAAATAGTACCTCGCCATAGCAAGACTAAATATCCGTAGCAATACTTAGTACCTCGCCATAGCATGACTACCTAACCGTAGCAATAGTACCCTGCCATAGCAAGACTATTTAACCGTAGGATAACTGATAGCCATAGCAATAATACCTCGCCCTAGCAAGATTAAAAGCCGTAGCAATAGTACCTCACCGTAGCAAGACTACAAGTCGAAAAAAACTACATAACGTTTAAGAAGAAACTGAAGCAATTTTTATTAAATAAATGTATCTATTCTCTAAATGAATATTTGGATAAATAATAATAATACATAGCAATGAAAATGGTACCTATGTTATGATAAGATCTCATTTAAACTTAAATTAATTTTGTTATTCTTTATTTTAATTTAATAACTCTAGTCATTTGCAATACCTGTAAAAGGTTGCTAAGTTATAAGAACAAATGTAATAGCTGTAAGACCTTTTGTACCTACACTTAGTTGCAAATAAATACTTGAATACATTCCGGCAACAGCGTCGTAGACCAATCAGTTAATACTAATGGCCTGACTTAACGGCAGTCATTTTAAACATTATATTGCTATGCTCCTGCTTTTTAGCTTATTATTTTTAGACAAATAAGGTAGCAGCCCTAGATCGACCGCAGCCGCCGTATTATAGGGATCGCCTTCCCGTCTGTTTCCTCTGACCACCTAACTTTGGAGCACTTGTTCAGTCCACTAGCGCCACCATTTGATTTTTATTATTTAGTCACATTTAAAGAAATCTCTTCATAGTGGGCTGAAGGAACTTGGTTAAACCATTTTAAAGATCAATGTTCTGTATGTTAGCTGAGTACGAGTAAAAAAATTGATTATTGTAAAAATTGACGCCTTTTACAATAATTATATACGTGTATAATAACGTGTTCAAAATAAGTTCTAAAATCATAAATACTTTTTTCCAGTAACTTTTTAACATCTACATTAATGTAAGCCTTTAGCCTTTTTTTTGCCAAATAAATAAATTTGTATTTGTATTTTGTACAAATACATAATTATTTTTTTAACATATTATTTATTAATAAAAATCAAATGACGGCCGTAGTGGACTGAACATGAGCCTTAACGGTCGCCATACTAAACCTTTATTGCTCTAGGCCGCTTCACATTTTTGATAATGGCAGCCCCAGCCCGACCGCGGTACACCAACGGCCTCACATTTCCGTCAGTTGGCCCCACACGATTGCAAGATAGTATCCTAAGTCTATGGCTAGCCTTGACCACTTGACTCGGCCGTCATACTTAACTGATATTGCTATATCTAGTACTGCAATAAACCTTTATTGCCAGACCCTGTATTATTGCTACAAGTTTCATGTTTTTTGATAATGTATGCGTATTGCAATTCACTCCCGCATAGGACTTAACAGTCACGAGCGCTGTGTAGTCATACCGCGTGATGCTGCTTAAATCATCTGTTAAAGATTTGAAGGCCTATGATGATGATAATGAGGTATTCTTCGAGATCTAATTTCCGTGTCCTTAAATCTGATATTCCTCTGTAATTAACATCAGGATTGTACAATATACCGATAATATTGATGATTTTACCATAAAATAATACAAATATTGTCGTAAAGTGTTTCAAGGTTCTGAAGTAGCAATTACTTGATTTCTATGATGGTAAGGTAAGCTCACTTGTGACACCACATGTGTTGCAGTGTCCACGGGCAGCGGTAATCGTTACCAGGTAATCCGTATGTTCGTCTGCAACCTATATCATAAAAAAAATTATGGAGGCCTTTGCCCTGCCCTGGGACAATGCCTTACCTAATAAGGCTGATCAATGGCGTTTTGGGTACAAGAAATCGTTTATAACAACTTCCTGCTTCCTCTCAGTTGTGTATCATAAATGCTATTTAATTTAATTACCTCTGTTTGTGCAACCCCAGGGTATAAAACTGGCAATAACAAGCCTTTCTTTTTGTAAACCACCGCTTATCTCCAGAATAAAATAAAGGAACCAAGTTTCTCCTTTACGAGTAACCTTTTCAAACAACGACACCGGATAGCGGTGCAAAAAAGGGTTGCAAATCTTTTTATTACATTGCGGATTGGTAAAGAAACCCCAGGGAAAGTTGTTACATGCAAAAAGGTATTCTATTTTTACTTTTCTTCAAAGATTTGATACAATGTCCGAAGTGTTAGGTTACTGGACTATTTACGAGAAAGTTACGCTTGTTTTAAATTGTGTTGAGGTCTTTTGTGGCGTCCTTGTTTATTTTGTACAAAAAAGGAACTTCAACTTTATTAATTAGCTATTACAATTGACTAGCCCAATAACCCATTTAGTAAGTAGGAACCCCGCCTAACCAAAAGTCGTGCATTGCCACCTTGTCACATGTGGACATAAAGAATTGATACTTTCTCTAAGCATGTGGAGAAACAAGTTTAAAGACCATTGTAATCGTTGTTGCAACTATGCTTGGGTCATAATCAAAATGAGTTCTTAAAAAAAAAATTAAATGTAAGTCAACATTTTGATTTATAATTTACCATTTATTTTAACATAACGAATTAACAATCTTAGAAAATTATCATCATAGCTCAGTCTCAATTATTTATGGAGTAAATATGTTTTTATTATTATTTGCATCTACAGAAAAGACTAATTAGTCTACAGAAAATAACAAAATTATACTTTTTATTATTTAAGTGTTAAAAATATTATCAAATATTCTTGCTATAAAAATCATTACAAGTTATGTGTTCTTAATTATTTTCAATAATAACTAAAAAATCTAATAGAACCTCTAAAAAAAAATAACAAAATATGTCTACAGGTGGGACATATCCTTCTGTAGACAAAGGAAAAAAACGGCGTCATCTTCGGAATCTTTCCAGAAAGGATAGAGCCGTCATTTTTTTTAACACAATATCGGCAGAATGATCAGTAGGTATCATCTGAGCCTTCAACTGGCGGAATTCTTTTCTTCGATCTCGCATTTTTGAAGAACAGGTAAGTACCTTCTTCAGGTGTCAGCCTATCACTAAATCCAGGAGAAATCTGCAGATGCAGATGTGCTACTGGGTGTTTAAGGAACTTCTGGGATCTGAAGAACTGGTGGTGATAAGCGGAGCGTTTGAGGTTGGAGGAAATGCAACTGAGATTTGTGAAGTGTCTGGTTTATAATCGATGCGTATTGTTCCCAGTTCAAAATGTATACTTTTAATTTGTGTGTTACAAGTTAAGCAGCTTAAACATCTAACACGAATAATTTGGGGTTCATCCCTATTCCAAATCAACTGTTGTATTTCACGTGTACCCCTAAATGGCCGCAAAATACTTTTGTCCAAAATGTTCTCTGCGTACACCTTGTCCACAGAGAAGATTTCCACATGAGAGACGTTTCCATAGTATTCAAAAGATAAAAAATAATATTTGATCTTAGAAGACGAGGGACAGACCATGCGCATATCACTCCTTTGAATCTATAATAATAATATAATCAGTAAGCAAAATACATTATACTTACTTTTTACGACATTCCAAGGAAAGACACATGAAAAGTTACAAAAACTTGTTCAGAGCTTTAAAACTATAAAGTTGTCGTTACTTGCGCGCGTTCTCAGTCTAAATCTCTCCAGCACATGACAGACCATTACATTTTTCCAACATCGAAAAAAAATACGTTACGATACGTTTAGTAGAAATAAAATTTGACAGATTTTAGACGTCCGCAGGAGGAGACCATGAAACTAAGAACACGTTGTTTAATTAATTTATTTCGGTAAACAAATGTCGTAATTAATATCAGGATTTGTACAATATACCGATAATATTGATGGTTTTTACCATAAATAATACAAATATTAACTATAAGTATTTCAAGATTCTGAAGTAAGTAGATAGGTACTTGATTTCTATGATGAAGGCCTTTGCCCCGCCATGGGACAAATTAGGTAAGGCTGATACTTTACTGAACGAATTCCGAACTGACTCAATGGCGCTTTGGGTACAAGAAATCGTTTATAACTCCCTGCTTCCTCTCAGTTGTGTATCATAAATGCTATTTAGTTTAATTACCTCTGTTTGTGCAAACCCAGGGTATAAAACTGGCAATAACAAGCCTTTTTTTTTGTAAACCACCGCTTATCTGCAGAATAAAATAAAGGAACCAAGTTTCTCCTTTACGAGTAACCTTTTCAAACAACGACACCGGATAGCGGTGCAAAAAAGGGTTGCAAATCTTTTTATTACATTGCGGATTGGTAAAGAAACCCCAGGGAAAGTTGTTACATGCAAAAGGTATTCTATTTTACTTTTCTTCAAAGATTTGGTACAAAGTCCGAAGTGTTAGGTTACTGGACTCTTTACGAGAAAGTTACGCTTGTTTTAAATTGTGTTGAGGTCTTTTGTGGCGTCCTTGTTTATTTTGTACAAAAAAGGTACTTCAACTTTATTAATAGCTAGTACAATTCGCTGGAAGGATGAGGTCGAAAAAGACTTGCGCGGACTCTCGGCAGATGACTGGCAGGAGGTGGCACAGGATCGACCAAGATGGAGGCTCTTATTATCGGAGGCCAAGACTCACTATGGGTCGGTGCGCCAACCTAGTTAGTTAGTTAGTTATTACAATTGACTAGCCCAATAACGCATTTAGTACGAGCCCCGCCTTATAATCCAAAGGTCGCGCACTGTTGTCACCTTGTCACATGTGGAGAAACAAGTCTAAGGATCATTGTAACTCGTTGTTGCAACTAATATACTTAACGTGCTTAAGACATCTATATAGTCGATGATAGCACGTGATTCCAGCTTACGAATTGACGTCAAGGAAGGCCATGCTTATCAGCATTAGGTATGTGCGGCTAATGATATGACCAACTAAGAATTTGTAAAAAATGTTCGTAACAAATAACAAGCAATAACATAGAATGGTATAATTTAGCTGATTACATCAAATTAGTCTTGAATAGTGATGCCGCTCGACAATGTGCTATCGATAGATAATATCATTTAGTTCTTTTTTACATCTCATACGTTAAGCTGATGAAGTACTTACTACGATTAAGTACCTCCTTGTGCTATGAATATCCCATAATAGAGGTATTAAAAATACAACAACTTTATACATACGAAACTCACAAGTGTTCGTCGCACGAATGTATGCGCGTGGGGCAGGGTTACTATCAAACAAATATGCCATCGGGCCCATCTACTATGATTAACATGACCAGATCACATTGCACGCAATTCATAGGTTGGTATAGGTCTTTACATAAAGTTTCAGTAATAAATGTGACAAACGTGTAAGCTACTCAAAGAGCTATTAAATGCTCTTTGGCTCGTATACTCGTACTACGACAACACATTCATCTTAAGAGCATGGCGTGGTATGGCTACCAATTGAATGCTCGAAGCATGTGGAGAGCCAAACGTTAAATTAAATTCTACGAATCAGTCTTTCTTCAATCGACTCTCATCTAATGACAAACACATTTTATTCATGAGGTGAAATGTCTGTTCTAAGATATTTATTATTAACGGAAAACAATACAAAACGAATACTATTGTAGGTAATCGATACTATATGTTCTTGGTATTGATTGCCTGGTTAGGCCTATAGATCGATTATGAAAATATTTTTGAAATGAAAAAAAAAAACGAAAAAATACTATCGACATTTTGTCATCACTAGCGCTGAACTCGATCGCGGCAAACGCTCCTGGGCGGCAAATTGACAAGGGTCAGCCGTTTGTTTGTTGGTCTCGCCCGGATCGCCGTCGCCGCAGTTTGCCCAATGTTGTTCTAAGCTCACAAAATCTACCGAATGTTGATTAATTCCACCAAGACACGGCTATTTATTCTCTTGCCACAGTTTACTGAAGGGTTGAAGACCCGAGGGGTCCCGTGGTGTCGTCATGAAACGCTTAAGATTTGAGTCGATCTTGTTTGTATTATGAAAAAGGTAAGTAAATAAAACTTTTATGAAAATTTACCCAAGAAACCAACGGGGTAAGCTAAATGAAACCATTTAAAAACGTAGGATTATGACTTGGGCGGCATAACAAAATCTAAAAAGTTAAAACTGGTTCAGAAGCCGATTCACTGAATGTACAGTGGCCAGCACATCAAGTTACTACAATCTGTCAAATTTCCTCAGTTGATATTGAACCAAACACGTTTGACATAAAAGTGAGGTTCGATTGAAGAAATTTGACAGATTGTAGTAACTTGATGTGCTGGCCACGTACCTACCTACCTACAAGCTTAAAATTTAAGCTAGAATATTTTACCAAGAAAAGGTTTTTAGAAAAAATAATCCTTTAAAGGGTAAAAACTAAAAAGTTTTAAACCAAACCTAAAAAATTACACTTTTTTTCATTCCATGGCAAATATTATGTATAACTAGCATTCAACAAATGAAACGATAAGTGCGCCAGACACTTCAATCACCTGGTCTCAATAGGTATTATAAGTAGGTATAAGTATGATGAAAGTATCTCAGATTTCTCGATTTATGTAGTTATACAGAAAAGTTTCTAAATTGTACCGCAAATCCAATTTATCGTGAAATGTAACGTTCGCAAGTACCAATGCTATAGCCGACACGTTGAACGTGACCTTTCACTTTCTTCCTGTGTTGTGTGTAGGCCCATTCCATCCCCTGGGAGACCTGTCTCGAGGTGAGTAGCGCACTTAATATTCTCCACCTAAAGGCTAAACAACGTGCGTTTGGCCGCGAAATTAACGAGGGTTCGCTGTAGTTTATTTACTCAGAACTCAGGTGTTTAAGAGTTTCGGCATCTTTGTGGCTGTGCTTTTTTAACCGAGTTACTAACTCCTCGAGGACATTATACTGATGAAAACAAACATTCTCCCCCAAGAAACATAGTAAGCATAAGACGGTTTTAAAAAAGCACGGGGTATATAATATAGCCAGTGACATGATATTTTTAACTACTTTCAGACGTTAGGTACCTAGATATAAAAACCAAGGTAAATAAATAATTACAGCAATACTTTAAAAACCTAACCTGGAAGTAATAGTGACAACTTGTACCTATTTAATTATTTTATACTAAATTAAAATTTAAAAAAAACCGGCCAAGTGCGAGGCGGACTCGCGCACCGAGGGGAACCCTATAGCGGTTTTTTCCTTTGAAGGTACGGAACCCTAAAAATACTTTTTTACACCGGGAGGAGACCGATACAATCATTCGATATCCTGAACTGGTCCCGATCATTTACGCTTCTGATAGGAGAGGATGTCAAGTCGCGTAGTGTTAGGTCTATTTCCCTTTATAACACTTTCCTGAGACTAACCAAATATCTACAAGCCTATCAAAGGCGAAAAGGGAACATAAAACAGTAACCAGTTGTTGTTTTACATGAACGCTCCTTATTTATGGGTGAACCATTTCATTCCGACGTGGCCACTTGTTTACGGGCGGGCAACTAAGAAGTTCAATTTCGATAAGTGCCAGAAGAAAGTTTATGGCTGGAGCCGTGTTTTCACGACCGTTTTTGTTCTAGTGTTAGGGGGCTTGCAGACAGATTGACAGCGACCGCCGGCAACGGGTATTCCAAATCGACCTAGGAATTCTGCTCTTCTTGCGAAACATAAAAAAAAAATATTGAAGTATAATTATTACTAAGTATTAAGATACTCTAACTAACCTATTTTTTGTCTGTGATTATACTGAATAAATATTTTTCTATTCTATTCTTATTCGCAATTCACAAAAGACCAGCGTCGACGCACACTGTGTCCCGAAATATAGCTGAGCGGGCACTTTTTGGCGCTTTTTAGATTTCGGTTGTTGTAGGTAAATTAGATTTTTGTACATGTTCTAATAATTATAATGACAAAATGAATTGACTTTACCGAACAGGGCGTCAGGGTTACAACTCTTTTGACAAAAGTAACGACAAATGCGGCGCTAATCAAGGTATGTACCTACCGACGTCCCTGGTTTAATCTTCAGAAGGTGTCGCATAACCGGCTAAATAATGATAAAAGTATTTTATTTCCAATTACAAATCCATAACACGTTGAGTGTTAGCTCTTAGCTACTTACTTGAAGTCGCGAGAATCACTCGAATACCTACGGGCGACATATGTCCGACAAATTTGAAAAACCTGAGCTATAAAAAACTATAAGAAAACCGCGTCGGGTATCTCTTGGCTGAAACGATGATCATGTGTTGATAATGTCACCTTAGGGATTGTATAAAATTTTTAAAATATTATAAATAGGTAGGTAACACTGTGATTTGATTTCCTAAAGCGATCACTCACTAGTTATTCGTCTGTAATTGCCCTTAGATACCTTCAGTGGAGATTGGAGAGATATTCTTCACTAGATATTGTAGTAATATCAGTGTGAACGTAAACACATGAATAATAAATAATGTAAGTAGTAAATAAACATTAAATAAAACGTTTTACGAGGGGATTTAGCGGATACTGTTTCTTGTCAACATTCGTATGATGAACACAATACGTGTTCGTTTAGTAACTAACACTCCGTTGAAGAGTAAGTTAGGTTAATGACGACCATTTCTGATATTCGGCTACGGCGCCCAATAGTAACGATCAGCCGTACCACAGAATACTTAATAGTACAAGGCCGTACGCAGGATACATTATAGTACCTACTCAAGTGTGTGCGCAAACAGGTGCACTTTCTATTCCCTTCATTCAATGGGACACCTGTGACCAAACCTGTGACACGACCGAAGAGAGATCGGGCGCAGGACCAATATCTTCTTAACGTGTTTTCCGAGGCACGGAGGCACAAGTCACCAACTGCCAGACTTCTGAATAGAAAACCTAGGTACACATTTTGGCCCAACCCAGGGATCGAACCAGGGACCCCAAGGCGACCCACTACCCACTGCGACACCGAGGCAGTTCAGAATTACATTAGCATGGCATTTTCCTAATTACTGATATTTTCCTCCACTACTCCACTTACGGTTGTTTTTGTCGTGTTGATTTGAAAATTTAAAAAGTTGCCACTCCAAAAAATTACATAACGTATGCATAACGTGTTACCATACACAAAGGTTGTTTGGGGCCAGAGCACCGCTTTTGAGCCGTAAAATATACATGGAAGCAATTTTGGTGGTCCCTCCTAGGAATTGAAAGAAAACATGAAAACAATATAAGAGAGTAGAGTACGCGGCCTTGAGGCTAAGGGGATGTTGAGATGTGAAAAAATATCAATTTAAAATTCGTTTCTTCGTAATTAAAATCAAACAATAAAAATGTTTTATGTTGGATAATGCGGTTGTTTGTGGTTCCTTCCTTGTTTCTGGTTTTTATATCACAAGTGGCCTTCGTTTGAGAGCAGGAGAATGTACTTACTTATGTCATATTGTATCAACGTATTTTTTTATTTGTATGTAACGATTCTTTCATTTTCACATGGAACAGTGGTATTTATGTGATATGAGTCAGACGAGTAGACGGATCACCAGATGGTAAGCGATTGCCGCTGCCCATAAACACCCGCAATACCAGCGGAGTCTCAAAGCGCTGCCAAGCTTTTAAACCTCATTTCTCCTATTAGGCCTCCGGTTAGCAGTGAGATAGACTAAGAAAAACCGCTACTTATATAATTGCAAGCATAAGTTTTTATGTCAGGGGGCAAAAAAGCAGACGATGACCTAAAAGAATTCAATTGCAAATTACACCTCTACATTTCAATAGTTTTTTTTTGTCGATAAAACATCGATTAAGAAATAATATCATATGTTTTACGTGCAATAATGTTACGTCTATGTTTCACATCTCTACCATATTAATGTACACATCGTGAATTATTTATGGGAACTCAAATATTGAGAGGCGGTAATAGGAGCACCTGATTACTATGTGCGTACTAAGGGGGAGCACAGAGGGGCTGATTACCTTAATCAAGGTCTTAGCTTTATCGCGGCTGAGAGACGAATTAACTCATTTACCGTTCAATTATTTAATTTAATAGAAACAAAATTGTTCAACCTAAAATAGTGTCTTCAAACAATTTCTTAAAAAGGTTCATATTTTTTCGTTTAGCGTTACCTGTTCGCACGTTCGCGGTTAGCAGCTATGGTTTGCTGTAATCCGTAACTGGAATCCAGAATACTGTGTTTGCGTGAGGTAGGTGCAGTAACATCAAAATAATCTTAGTGTTCAAATCTATCAAAAATACCTGATTGTCTGATAAAAGACTGACTGTAGGTACTATAGCGTTCTCCCACTGAGAAGACAAGAATTGTATTTCCATCCACATAACATGAAGACAGATCTGATGATCAGGAAAGTCGAAATTTTTTACCCTTTCCCCGCAATGTCTTGTTAATAATTGACAAATATTGTAGTCTTAGTTACTTTACCATGCAGATGTCATCTGAACCGAGTCATAGGTAAATAGGTAGGTACTCAAGCCCCCCCTCTTCCCCCTCTATGCCTAGATGTTCCTCCAGCACAATTAGGGAACGTCATTAAGCGTTCACAGTTGTGCAAATTGTGTTAATTAACGGAATAGTTGCCTGAATCATATGTCAATTTGGTAATAGAATTAGGCGCATCTTTGTCACAGGCGCTGGGCCGTGATAGAAAGCAATTAGTTGTGGAACGCTAGGTATGAGGGTACGGCTCCGCTCGAGAGGTAGCGGGAGCGGAGTTGAAAGTATAATAGTCATAAGTTATAATAATTAATAGTTAGTTATAATATATTCGTTGAAAATAACAAGTTATCGGCTCAAATCAACATTGATAGCTGAAAATTTATTGACCTACGTGTAAGTATACTCTGATTCATAATCATGTAAAGTAAACTGACAATGTCAATGTGTCATCCCCATACATTATCACTCAATTTGACACATGCAAAATGTCAAAATGCACAGAAACTTGTCATTTTCATCTGTCAGTTTACTTTACATGATTATGAATCAGAGTATAGGTAGGTATATAATACTGTGTGTATGTCCAGATGGGGAGAGGGAAACAGATATGGGACATTGCCATACGGCAATGAGCACCGTGCAAGTAACGATGGCGTCTGTCACTATTCGGTCCCTATGCCAAGAAGGCGGGAATTACTATGGGAAGTACTATACAGGCCTGTGAGCGTAGTGGAGAATTTATAGTCATTAAGAAAATGTATGCTTTATTATGTTAATAAATTCCTATTCTTATTTCAGTAAGTATCCAATACGTGCAAGTTTCCTCACGATTTTTTCCCTCACCGTCGAGTTAATGAAAACACGAAACGCTTGCGCGATGTAATTGGACACAGCGCCATCTATTGGTTCATTTTTGAATTACGGTCCCGAAGCGAAGTGCGGGCGGGCCACTAGTGCAAAATAAAGAGGAATATTGTATGCTCGGATTTGAACCACGAGCCCCCGCATGGAAGGCGCATCCTTATCCACTGATCCACCATCGCTCAAAGACGGAAGAAGTTTTCCATTATAGAGACATATAACACACGAGTAGGTATAACGATTTCTAAATGGTCAGTTAGCTTACAGATGTGAGTTTTCTCATGTTACAAAGGAAGCCAGATAAGATCTGGGTCACAGTAAAAAGATTCCTAGTAGGACATTGAAAATCTTCCCTTTAGACCTACCATATGATACCCCTTGTGGTACGCTCAATCTTTGGTAGAAAAGTTATCCATTCCACGTGGGTAAGTATACATAATTTAACTACTTAGGTACCTCATAAAATTGTCTTTAATTCAAATAAATCGATCAACTCGTTATTCGTGTCGTTTTGGAATGCTATACGTCGTTAAATTTATCAAATCTACCGCATCAATCTGTCAAATTCGAATCTGCAATGAATGCTACAGATCAATTTCGATCAACGCCATCGATCGAACGATCGGGCTAATATTCTAGTAACACCCTTTAAGGGTAAGCGGTGAAATTTAGGAGCACTAAATAAGAGAAAACAGAAAAATAAGAGAAAAACACACCTTTTAAAAAGCCGACAACGCATCAGCGACTTATCACGCAGATGTTCATGGGTGGCAATTACTGACCAACTAGTGGCCCGCTTGCTCGTTAGTATAAAAAAAAAGTCGAACTGAACTAGGCTGGTAATCTTGCACTGTGTCCCAGAGGACTGATGGACGTGGTTTGTCAATGTCAGCGTGTCTCAATGGAAGCAGCGCGATGATAAGAGGAAATATGCGTCCTTGTCAGCGAAATGAGCTCTCGTGCATCTTCTTACTTGCAACTTTACCGTTGGGAGCGATTTTTAGTCCAAGATGCATTTTTACTAGACAGGAAAATAGTTAACTACACATATCTACGACGCTACTTACCTGGCCTTATACATAAACCGTGCTTATAATCGTCTTAGAGACTTCTGGAACATTATACAAATTATATTAATCGCCAAGGGACATAGGGATTAATCTTAAAAAAGAAAAACCTTCACCTTACAAATTTGATTACGTGATTGAAGCAAGAGGAAAAATTGTTTGGGGAAATTTATTGTTTTAACTTAAAAAAGCAATTATTATTCCTATTGGCCAGGACCCCAATTAAACTGCTACGAGAGCGCTGCCTTATTTATTTTGCCAGTTAATAACTAGTTCAAGCTATCAATGGACTTTAAAGACACTTCAGTGCTACCATTAAGTTTGAATGTTTCCCCAGTTGCGTATCTCCAAAAACTATGACAATATCATCAAAGTTTTTTTTATGTGATACGAGTAAGTTCATAGTTGGTGTGTGGTTGGGTTGGTAACGTCCCGTTGGTCTAGTGGTTTATGTAACGGGCCATGATCATGGGGTCCCGGGTTCGATTCCCGGGTTGAGCACAAGATTTTTTTTAACATTGCTCGGGATAGTGATCACCGATCCGCATTAGGCAAGCGTGGTGATAAAGCCTAATCCCATCATAAGCGACGACCTCTTTTCTATGATGAAGGCCTTAGCCCTGCAGTGGAACAACATAAGGCTGATACCTACTTAACTTTTTACTTTTTTTCACATAGTTGGTAGACGATTAGACGGATCGCCTGGTGGTAAGCGACTGCCGCCGCCCATAGACGCCTGCATCACTAGCAGCTCATTTAGGCCTCCCTCAGATAACCGTTAGCATCAATACAATATACACATCGGGCCAGCCGCATTCCTCCAACGCAAAAAAAAAAAAGGAAGTGTAAGTACTCAATATGCCTCCCCCAGTGACTTCGTGCGGCCGCCGCCATACTTAACGGAACGGACATTCTCTAGACGCCGGCGTCCGCGGCGCCATTTCATTTGATAGTTGCACATTTTCTCCTTAGTGACTTCGGCCGCCTGCCTCTACCTACTTGACAGCTATCGGCTTTATACTTTAACGGTTTCTCTCAACGGGGAGGCTCTCTTTACTTTTACTTACAACTAACTAGGTTATGCTGTTGTCAGATGATGAAGTATTTTCTTTTGAGATGTAGGTAATTTCATTATGGTGTGACTAGTGGCCCGCCTTCATTTCGTTTATTTTTGGATCCTAGACCTCATCGTCACTTTCCATCAGTAGCGCTACCATGAGTTGACATCTAAAACTGACATAACGTAAACTATTGCTCTGTCTCTTTCAAATGCATCACAATGAAAGAGACAAAGCGATAGTTTTCGATAGCGAGGATAGTATTTTAAACTCATGGTAAGGCTACCGGTTCCAAAGTAATAGTCTAATAAAAAAAAATTTCGTTAAGCAGTGAGTGACCCTTTCTATCAAAGTTTGCTATATTAATAAGTATTCTAAAGAACATTCACACCTCCCAGTACCAATAACTTATAAAGGAAAGCTTTAATGTTCCAAAAAAAGGGTAGATACCTACCTATAAATCTTAAAATGCGTAACTGCCAATAAAATTTGGCCAGTGGGGAAATACGGTGTGTGCCTTGTGTGCATGCATTTACGTGAGAGCCATACAAAAGAGTTGGAGGTTTTATTTGGTTTCTGACTCTGAGTGTTGCCTACTTTAGCAAAATAAAACAAAGGTTTGGGCAGCTTGTTTGTGTACAGTTTCGTAATGAGGCGAGTTCTGACTTCTTTACTTACGCCCTGTGAATTAGTAAGCAATTTAAGGCGCTCTACTAATTTTTTTTTTATGAAGTTCCTACCTACCTAAGTAATGGGTAAATTTAACAGGGCTATAAAAATCTTCACGTTCATAGATTTTATCCGTTTTTGCGATTTCTATGTTATCTATCAGTTTTTTTAGATTTTTCGATTATCTACAGTTTTTTCGAAAAAAAAAAACCGAGTCTAGGTGATGAAAAATGAGTGCGCGGCATGTTTCATTGCCGTATCCTATTACCATAGCCAATTTTGGCCACTGGAACTTCATTAATGCCACGTAATTTTTGATCTAGAAAACAACACCCTAATTCTTTTGTTCGTCTGCCACCATATACCATTAAAGTTACAAGTAGGGACCTTAGCTGTAGTAGGTATATTGTTAAAGGTTCTTCTTAGTGGTTTGTTTAGGTACTTAGTACGTAGATTTATCGATCCAGAGAGGTGTCAACCTCGATCTGACTAGTCAGAGCCACAAAGGATAAAAAAAGAATATTTTATTTTCTAACGAACAATAGCTCTACAGCAACCTTGGTCCTCGGTTGCAAATGACAGCTGGTCCAAAGCTTGTTTTTTGTAGGGTATTGTTTTGCTAGACCAAAGGAGGCTGAGATACGTCAACCAGACGGTCGCTAATAAATCAGATCATTGTGTAGTGAAGATTGCCAGCAAAATATATTTTGCTTGAAGAAAAACCTTGTATTTTACCAAGAACTAAGGTCCGACAGCTGCACTACCTATTCTGCTGTTATCTAGGTCTTTTTTTATGAAATTAGGTATAATAGGAGATAGTTAATGACACTAAAGGTATCCTATCACATAAAAAATATGCTTGTGGCTTGAATACAATGTATAAAGTACGGTGGCCAGCACATCAAGTTACTACAATCTGTCAAATTTCTTCAATCGAACCTCACTTTTATGTCAAACGTGTTTGGTTGAATATCAACTGAGGAAATTTGACAGATTGTAGTAACTTGATGTGCTGGCCACTGTACAAAATAAATCTGACATCACAATACTTTTCTCCTGAAAGAGACTTGGGGATCAATTCTCGTGCACTCGACATTGAAGTCGAATTAGAATTTTGTATGGACCAATGTTTAAAATCCCTAAATAAAATTCGACTTCAATATAGAGTGCACCAGAAATGGTCCACAGGATTCTTACTTTACTAAAATGAAAATTAATCTAATATTAATTTACACTATAAGGTAGACTACGATGAGATTTTTGATCTAATAAGTTAAAAAATCATCTAAATAAAATCCCATACCGGCGCTAGTGGAGCGAGCAAGCTTCGGCGCTAAAGAGCCCTTGTGTTCGATGGGGCCACTCGGTCCACAGGTCTGGTTCAAGTAGGCTCAAGTATGCTTGCCGCAGACTTTTAACATCCACTTTGGCTCATACAGCCATCAACAGTGTAGACACACTTGCCCTTCATACATGGGTCAATTCGAGAGCTTGTAGGTACATATTTATCAAGAAAGTCATGAAATTAATTGATTGATGGCGCCAGTAGGGGAAGGTGGGGACCCCTCGTACGGTTTTCAGATTTTATTTTTTATTCTTTTTATTTTTCCATGAATTAATCACATGACAACTTAAATGTACCTATAGTCTAACTATCTGAGCTTCATATAAAAAAATACAGGTGAATTAATCTAATGTTTCAACTATTTATTATGATTTAAACTAAATCTGGAATATGTACGAATCTGCCCCGAGAACGGGGCACCTACATACAGTGTTGGGGGTACCTTCGTACGCTGTGGGGTAGTTTCGTACGTACGATTAAAACGACCCTTAAAAATCAAAAATCTTTTATTAGCATTGAAATTAAACACAAACATAAATATTTAACTTATATTAAACAAAAATAAAATATTTTTCTGGTAGTCAGCAAACATAACATAGCCTTTTTTGTATAACAAAACTTCAATGACTTTCCTTAAAATAAGCGACATTTAAATGACTCCTGTAACAATAAAATACGAAATCGCTTAATTTTTCACAATCTAAAATCAAAAATCTTTTATTAGCATTGAAATTAAACACAAACATAAATATGTAATTTCTATTAAACAAAAATCTAATACTTTTCTTGTAGTCAAGAAAAATAACAGCGTTTTCTTTGAAAAACAAAAACGTAAATGACTTTTTTTTTAATTAACAGCAATTAATTACTTGCATGTAACAATAAAACATGAGATTGCTTCATTCGGACGCGTTCAAATGTGCCCCATCTAGTTCTGTCCGAAAGTGCCCCACTAACCAAATGACAACATATTATACATCTTTTAATATTAATAGGAAAATGTCATGAATTAACTATTGAAAACGTAACTTAAATATATTTTGCTAGTTACTAATAGATTACTTTACACAGAAACTTATTTTAGCTACAGTAACAATAGACAAAAACATTCATCAAAAAATTACTCACCGAGCGCCAAAACACATTCGTTCCTGTCGCTTCACACTCACTGCTCCGAATGGCGCGATACTTCATTGGCGTAAGGCTGGTACCGCGACTCACGCCCACGTACAAAAGCAAGACTGTACGTTGTATCGTTTAAAAAATATTTTGACTGTATGAATGTGCCCCGCGTACGAAGGGTAGGGATCTTCCCCTACCTACTGCTGCTTATGTCATAGAGTATGGTACCCCTATTGGTTATTATAATCCTAACATAATGGAACAACGTAATAGTTCCTCAAGAATAAATTTCACGAATTAATTTACAGAGTAGTAGCCTCAGCCCATAAATATCCCACTACAGGGCAAAGGCTTCCATCATAGAAATCAAGTCATCGCTACTATGATGGGATAAGACTTAATCACCACGCTTGCCTAATGCAGATTGATGGTCAAACCCAAGCTACTTATGCTATAAAAAATCGACCTACATACTTTTTGCTCGACCCAGGAATCGAAACCAGGGGACCATTCAAGTATTACGTAAGCAGATTGTTTGGGAAATTTAACCCCCCCTCCCCCCCTTGTCAGCAAAAATTGGCGATAAAATGTACTTTTTCTTCCTGAATTTATCAAAAGTAAGCAGTGCCAAGAGCCTCCCCCCCCCCCCCATCGATGCTTACGTAATAATTGAACGGTCCCCAGGACCTCGATCACGGCCCGGTATTTAGTAAACTGCTACACCAAACGGGAATGCTTTTCAAAGAGCGAAGGTAGCTCGGTGGATAAGAACCCGCCTTCCGTACGGGGTCTTGGTTCAAATCCGAGCATAATTAGAATGCACATTTTTACCCCCCTTTTAACCCCTTACAACCCCTTTTTCGCAATAAAAATCAGCCTATGTCCTTTCTCAGGGTCTAGACCATCTGTATACCAAATTTCATTTAAATCCGTTCAGTAGTTTTGGCGTGAAAGAGTAACAGACAGACAGACAGAGTTACTTTCGCATTTATAATATTAAAAGTATGGATTTTCAAAAAAATCTATGTGTATATTTTTACCAATAATTAAATTATACATTTAATAAAACAGTGCCATCCATTACCACATAAGTATATACCTACTGTAAGTAGTGCCATTGCTACACCCTTACAGGGTCCATGTTACCGACATATACATGCTAGTCGGTACAAATTGTAAACAATGCCTTAGTTTTAAGACAGCTATGTAACATGGTGCAATTGAATAAATAAATAAATAAAATAAATAGCTCGACGGTGAGGGAACATAACGCAATTAAACCTAGCACCTTGAGAAGTTGAGAATAAAACTGAATCTAAGCTGTGTAGTTTCAGCTGCTATAAATGTCATAAATTTCAGATTTAAAGAAATGCCTCCACGGAATAATAAAACGTCGGTCGACGAAATATCCTAACCATTCGTATCCGCGCTAGTCATGTGACCCCAGTGAGTTTTTACTCGAGAGCATCTTTTTAATAATAGGCAAAGACTTGTACTATCTGCTCTAACTTCGTGTACCTACTAATAGATGGCGCTAGGAGTCCATTACGTCGCGCATGTGTTTCGCTTTTTCGATTTACGTGGGTATTTATTATATACTTATTTAGCCTTATCGTTGATTAATGATTATGCAATCCTCTTTGTATATACTGACTGGCCAAATGGCCCTTGGCTTTTCGTAGTGACATTGCCTCATGCGCAAGGGCGTGGGTTCGATCCCCACCCTGGGGGTCTACTCCGCCGAACGATAAACGATATATCGTGCCAATAATCGTGTCGGAGCCTACTCTAAGTGCCATCGTATCGACTGTCGTTGATACGAATATACGAACGATATTGCTTTGACAGTTCTTACAAAAACCCTACTCTAATACACCATAAAACGATACGAATAATTGAATTTGACAGCTTCACAAACGTCAAATCGACGAACATTCCTACGACATCTCTGATGGTGTCGTAAAGATTATCGTTTCGTTGTGATTTTGCATTTAAAGACCCATATTACTGTTCTCCGGACTAGTATCTTCCTTTACCATTGACCCCAGCTCTGTTTCAATAGATTTCGGTTGTGATGACGATTGGATTTTGATTTACATAAATCAAAGTATTTTTGGCGCGAACCCTCGAGTGTGTTCTGTGTGTTTTCGCTGCTTTACCCCTGTTTTCTTTATAATTTTTGACCCGAACTGCCTAAGGACTCTTGCTTTCGCCACTTATAATACGACTCGGACTGTGATATTGATTTTGGGATGGGAATTGATGAATAGTGCTGCAGTTGCCTTGCTTTCTTAGACAATGTCTTAGTTATTGAGGATGATGAAGAATGATAATAAAAGCACCTATTGTTAAATTATATCTTGTTGTTTTCAATGTTTTCTCTACCTTATCCACACAATAAAGGGCTATGGGTTATGAAACCCAAGCGCTGCCTGCATTTGGAATGAGTTTTTGTTGTTGTTGCGCAAAATAATATGGTTAATAAAGGCATAACCTGTTAAACTTCTATGTAAAATTACTCAAAAACCTAGCCTCCTTGAATTACGATTTTATTTTCTTATTAATCAGCATTACATGCTCTTTTAATCAACGTATATTTCATTCATTATATTTTTGAATAAAATGTGGAAGCAAAACGGAGTGATTATATTCTCTTTGGTGGAAGCATATAATACAATGTACTCTGTGGTGGAAGCTGTCACAGCTCTTGTGTGTCATTTTTTATAGCCAAAGATTTTACACTATAACAAGATGGTGTACTATGAAAATGAATGCAATGTTAATTTCGATTCTATGCAATGAGAATAAAGATTACTTTGAAATGCCAAATCGCTTTACAGAAAATCGAGCCGAGCGAGATGGCGATCGACAGGAATATGTCCTTGTCTAAAGGGTTGCCATCATAAAAAAAAAAACCTTTGTGGTATAACTTACGCAAAGTTTATATTTCTTCTTCTGGGGAACTTTCAAAATATTGAAATAATTTAAAGGAATGATACGTTGGAATTAATAATGTCTTTTTTATTTTTTTAATTTTAAACCATGATAAACGACTAGTTTTATGTAAAAGTCGGTGATATGGTAGTTTTAATTATAATAAATATGCAACACTTGGCGTCTGGACATCACCATTATGGCGGCTGCAAAAATAATTTGAAAGATTGTATTATTGTGACGACAAAAATAAAGTGTAAAAATTGTGCTTATTTATTTAATAATGGTTCTCACTTGTTGTGTGATAGGATGCAAAAGTGAATCATATAAAGGTTGCGGTATATCTTTTCATAAGTAAGTGTTTAGTCAAAGTTTTATTTTTGCATTGAGTAGGGTGTCCATTTCGCTTGTCATCTAAAGACTGGATTTTTTACTGTTTCAGATTTCAGAAGAAATTAAAAAAAGGTGGCTTACCGTCATACCGGGAAAAAATACTTAACAAGTGATTTTCAAACGTTTCTAATGTAAGTCCAACCTTTAGATGATGATCAGTTCATATAGATAGTGCATTCGCATATACATAGTGCTAATGCAATAAAATGTAAATTTTCAAAGCTGTATTTTATATTTATGAAAATGTAAAATTTCTTCTAAGACTGAGACTCAATGCTCATAAAATTAATACTTGAGTGAGACATGTGAGACATGTAAAGCAATATAAATTTAATATTTTGTTAAATTAAAAAATGCTTTTATAAGGACACCGGGTTTTCATTTATTTCAAATTTGCATTAGAGAGATTTCATCCCCTAAGATCTAGTCTACCTGTTACTGGGATCAAGTCTCCCAGAATAGGGGACACTTGATCCTTTTGGAAAGTTCTGGGAAAATGCAAAAATAATATATGTGAAGCACTAATAAATATAATAATCAAATAATGAGGAACAGTAGGTAGTTAACAAAATTGCCTACCTATGTACGTTTTGTTTTTATAGAACTAACAATGGGGATCAAGTGTCCCCAGTTTCCCCAAGAGTTTGTGAAAAAAATTAAATTTTAGTCAATATTCTTGCTCCATAGAACCTTCAAATCGCAAAGTGTGTACGTTTGTATGAATAATACGCTATGGCCGGTTAAATGTGCCGCAGAGTGTATTATTATAGGTAGGTAAATAGAAAATCTAATAGGGCTAGCACAAACTTTTCGAAAAGTCGGTAGTCTCTTCGTATCGTACGTATACATAATAAGGAATTTTAATTTGGAACTTGTGTTTTTTTCATACAAAATTGCTCATAAATACTCAAACGATACTTTGAAACGTTCGTGCTAGCCCTTCTAGTTTGAATGGGCTTCACGAGTTTCCTAGAGAAAGCGATGTCCGACTCCCACGTGGGTGGACTGAGTTTGACAAACAATAATTGTAATCGAAAATCTAAATCGTGTGGTCACCTTATTAGAGTAGGACGCCAATCAAGTTATAGACATCTCACGAGGCTCGAATGCAAGTAATGAGTACGCCATCTAGTTCTTATATACAATATCTTTGAGCCATTTATGGTCCACACTGAAGAATAATAAACCAAACAGCCAAACTTTTTTTTAATTTCACAATCATTCGTTCACGAACATCCGAACAAAACAAAAGTAAATTGTCTATACTTACGATAATCGACACTGATTACGAACATTTCTTATAGTAGGGTACATGCGAATAATTCGAACCAATGTCGTATCGTTACGAATAGTTCGTTGTCGTTTGGCGGAGTAGACCCCCTGGACAAACATTTTGTGTGATGAACACTTGTGTTCAGATCAGTTGTTCAGTGTCCTCTAATGGGAACTAATCGGAACCTCTATCTAACCGAACCTGAAAGCTATTGCAAAATAACTCGAATGTTTTTTGTAAGATCACCGCTGACGGTAAGCGACTTCACTGCCGCCGCCCATATGGACACTAGTCACCTAACTTGTAGATAGGTACATAATGTTTATGTATGTACAATACATAAAGTTGCAATGTCTTTGTGTAGTCCCATCACTATGCCGCGCTAAAATGGAATTGTTCCCGTTTTATACAAGATTTAACACTGGCGGGATCCATTTTATTTTGTTTTATTAGGCCAGTTATCCGCTGGGAGCGAGGTGTGGCGGAGTTACGACTTATTTTTAGACGGGTGCAGAATGCAGACTGCTGAATAGTATTTTACAAATAACCATGTAAAATGTGTGTAGCAAAAAGCAGCAGAGATTCTATCTCTCAAACGAGCTACTTACGCAACAGTTCAGTACAGAAATGGGTTTATACCGGGTAACAGACAGGCCTCCCACCAGGTGGACCGACAATCTGGTGAAGGTCGCGGGAGTCCATTGGATGCGGGTGGGTGGCACAGGACCGATCTGTGTGGAGAACTTTGGGGGAGGCCTATGTCCAGCAGTGGACGTCTATTGGCTGAAAATGATGATGATGATGATGACAGACCAGTACAGAAATGGGTTTATACCTATGTGTAGGTATCTGTGAACATTTACATGCCCTTTAGCCACGTCTTCTATCTAGCGATCATTTTGAACAACATTTGTTACCTACGACTTCTGGAAACACCAAACTTACGTCGAATATTTTTTCGTCTCCCCATATAAAATGAACCACGGGACAACCAACCGCGCCCGGGCCACGCGCTTGCAGCTGCCTACCTGTTGTAACAACCTACATCCTTTTTTTAAATTATATATTCTTTTTGATTTATTTTACTCTTAATATTTAATAAATTAATTTAATTATTTAAGTAAATTATAACGGTAAACTTAAATAAAGTTCTTCAACGAATTAATTAAAACATACGCAGTTGAAATTTTTGTTTATCCTGCCTGCTCTTTGCCTAAGACCCGAAACTCTCGAAAGGCACTTGACAGTTCATTTCATTTTAGGAGTTTCAAGCTCTCGAGCACAGTCTCGAGTGCCTTCTTCCCTAACTACGAATCTACCAATACCAATAAGGTACGAGTCCTTTAAGTGGCGACAATCGACATCCTTATAGAATCCGGTACGGCCTCCTATTTGGTCGTAGGATTCTAAGGTTTGCTATTCTCGCTCTTTGAGTCTGTACAGTCGCTCTTTCAGGTGCACTCCGGGTCCGTGTCATTTTAGATATCCAATTCTTTTAGCTCCTCATCGAGAGGTGATATTACAGAAGTGTCAAGCAGGGCCGCCGCAAACGGGCGTGCAACGCTTGCGTCGCACTCGGGCGGCAAATTGAGCGACTTCTCAGCTACTACTGACGCTACCGCGTAGCTGATTAGTTAGTAGGGAGACTAGGGCGGCATAATCGGTATTGAACGCGGGCGCCGAAACAGCTGGCGGTGGGCCTGGTGTCAAGCATCGCGGGACGTCAGCCAGTTTCTTGGTGTGAGTCGGTGCTTTCTTCTTGACACAGTCTGGTAGCCTCACTGGTATTGTATATGGTATGAGAACCCCGTTACAATAGTTCTTTCAATATTCGTTGTCACAAGTTTTTTGACATACTACATAAGTGGAAAGTAGTTAGCTGATTACTAAACAAACGAATCATGATTCTTGTTGCGTAAACCGGACCACAGGTTTGTCATTATCTGTAGCACATTTTTGATTGATTTACAAAATTTGACGTTTTGCGATATGGTGATGTGATGATAGTGATGATATTACTTAAAAAAATACGAATTTCTACAAAGATTTAATATTTTCACGACCTGTTTCAAGTACAAACACAACAATGTTCGTGCGATTATCACTTCGCACATAAAATGTCTGAGGCGAAAGGGTCTGAAGACAAAATCATCGAGTTCGACCCTATTTTACCTGACACAGGCCTTTTATATTACGAAGAATGCCCTCAGGAGTGCGAAATCGAGCGTCCTAGATTATTGCCATTAAAGTCATCAACGCAAATACGTTTCGAGGAGCTCCAACACGAAGCAGCTCGAGTGTGGAGGGAAAAACAGAAGACAGCTAAGAAAGACTAACCTATTGTGTTTATGAACTGTGAAAATGGTGTACACTTTATTTGTGATTGAGCTAGTCTCCGCGTTCGTGCTAGCAGCCACTCTGCTGTACCGATATGGAGACTGTTATAGAAATCACTTGATTGTCACTGTATCAGTGCTAACGGCATGGTATTTCTCATTTGTTATTATGTTCATATTGCCGCTTGATGTATCTTCGGTGAGTGTTGTTTTAAATATATTATTTTGATAATGATCTTTTACAAAGGCATCATTTTAGAGAATATTTGTCCAATAAACAAACAAATTCCTTTTATCTTCTGTCAATTTATAGATCTATAGTTATAAAATATTGCTTAATAAGAATGAATACATAATTCTTCAATGATTTGTATGACTCAGTGTTTGTATGAGATCACCAATGAGAATACTACTAATTTTAATCTACAATTTATTTTCAGACTGTATATCAACAATGTAAGCTAAATTTGAACATAACTACTGTAAAAGCAGATCAAACAACACAAGCTAGCAATGTGACTACAACCGCAGCGCCACCCGCAGCTCATTGCGAAAAACCTTGGAGCAATGTACCTGATAGTGTATTTCCTAACTTATGGAGAATAGTATATTGGACATCGCAATGCTTGACCTGGTATGCATTTTTCTTAATAATTTACCTAATGAAAACTGTAGGCATTAAGTTCTTAACAATTTAACATAATTTTTAAGTAATTACCTACAAACTTTAAAAAAAAAGAAAAACAATATATTTACACTTGAATTTTTAAACTCAAAGACTTCTGAAAATTCTCTGACCTTTTATTAAATTAAAATGTATACATATGTAAAACAATTTGAGTAAATATAGAATAATATACTATTGAGTTGCAACAGTAAAAAATAATAACCCTGTAGCCTAACAATAAAGATTCGTAGATAGGCAAGGATTTAAGAATAATAATAAGTTGAGACCATACAATTATGACTTTGTGTAAAATAATAATAAATATGGTTTCAAATGAAGTGTTTTTTTACTTGCAGGCTCATTATGCCAATGATGCAGTCTTACAGCAAAGCTGGGGACTTCACAGTCAAGGGCAAACTCAAATCCGCTCTAGTTGATAATGCCATCTACTATGGCTCATATCTATTTATATGTGGCATACTACTAATATACCTGGCCTTCCAAAACGATGGTATTGACGGCCCCAAGATCAAGGCCATAGCATCATCAGCAAGTAATACATGGGGTCTCTTTTTATTGATTCTACTACTGGGATATGCATTAGTGGAAGTCCCCAGAAATTTGTGGAACAGTTCAAAAAGAATTACTCCCTTACTCATAGTTACTTCAAGATAGCCAAATTGAGTACGGATAAGTGCGAAGCTGAAGAAACTGTTGATGAAATCTTAGATGTAAGTAATAAACTTGTTATTATTAAAGATGCCATCAAACTCATAGTAGTGGTGACTGTTGATTTCTATGATGGAATCTGCTCATAGCGTCTATTACCTATCACATATCGCTCCAACAGAATTTATAAAGATACCCTATATTTGTGCCTTATTTTTAGAGTTAAGAATGTCATCAATCAATGCACCTATATTGACTCAACAGTTTATTGAACTTACTGATGCCGTCACAATTATCTTATCTGATAGACAGCATGTGCGAAAAAGGTATCGGTGGCCCCATTAATTTGATGCAACACAGTGACTTACTTCTCTTGCCTTATTTGAAAAGTTTATACAAAATATAAATAAATAGATTCATACATCTCATACCTTTAACCTGCTTAAGCACCACTAATAACACCCAGACACTGAACAAACCCAAGAGTTCATCAGACCAATGTTGTCCAGGGTGGCTGGGCACATCACTACTAAATGCGCCAAACAATATTTTGATCATATCCTTTTTAGTAGATGTTTGGAAGTTTGTATAAATAGATTTAAATCTGACAAAGAAGCCATAGATGTCATATAGTGTTATTAATTTTCTGAGCCATTCTAAAGTGTACTTTATTACCGTTACATAGAGTCTACAAGCAGCCTCAACTGCGATCGCTCCGGGACACCCCTTGCACCGGCATGTGGAAACCATAGTGCAGAAGTTACCAGTTCAATTGCGGGACCGGCTGAGCTCCCGACCGGCGCCCTACAGGCCTGCGGCGCCTTCGTTCAAGTCCCTTGTCAATTTACACAAGAAGGTTTGTTTAATACCATTCATAACTTGCTCATAATAGTATCAGATAGATCTAAATTGTTCACAAGACATGAGGGTCGAGGCTACAGACAGATCGCGTAAAATAAGTTTCGTCAGACTCCCGCGACCTTTACTAGATCGTCGGTCTACCTGGTGGGAGGCCTGCCACGGCTGCGGCCTCCTGCACGCGGTCTCCACTCAAGGACCTTTCCATCCAACGGCCGTCTGTCCTCGCAATGTGCCCTGCCCATTGACACTTGAGTCAGCGCAATAGGCGTGACGACTTGTCCTAAAATATTATGAAATTGTTTGATGTTATGATAGATTTGAAATCGAAAGTAGCTCTGTGCTAGTTAAAATTTAAAAATATTTCGTGTATCTATCTGTATAATCATCGAAAAGTGGACGTTAAAAGTCGATTTTAAAGTGACTAATTATCCAAAAATTCGGGTATTAATTTATATTAATCAAGAAAGGAGTTGTCTAAACGCAACATTTCACATAGCTATCATACAAAATGCATACGCCACGCGTAGAAAATACATATTTGTCACGGATATGTAGCGATTTTATATGGAGCGTTTTTGATCAAGTTCAAAACTGTGATTTTCAAATCGTGATATCTCGGAAAGTTTTTAAGATATCAAAATAATGGCATAACAAATTAAAAATTATTCGTCATGCCTATTCTTTGGGCTATGTCTGCAACCTTAGATCTCATCATTTCTAACACGATCATGCAGAAAAAGTGCATAACAGTAATTTTGAATAGTTGCAGACTATCAAAGCGCTGCACGTGCTGCAGCGCACGGAGACGCAGTGGGGCATGATGCTGGAGCGCATCTTCCACCTGGAGGACGTGGCGGCCAACGCGCGCGCGCCCGACCAGCGCTTCCAGCACACCTTCCACACGCCGCGCCCGCGCCTGCAGCGCATCCTCTACCCGCCCATGATTCGGTCAGATGAGATCTATAATAATACTATCCTGTACCCGCGTCTTCGTCCGCGTGGAATAGTAGATATCTTTAGGTCGCATTTTTAATTGTTTAATAATTTTCACCCCACCCGTTAGACACCTTCAACACCTGCAGAGTCACAAGTGCGCTGCCAACCGTTTGTCTCATTGTAACACAAGTGCTTAAGCTTCTTAGTACAGAGTCAGGTCAATGTAAAAGATGTTGTGAGAATTTATTTCCTTGATGGCGCAGTGGCTAAGGTGTTCGCCAGAAGCGCGAAAGGTCCCGGGTTCGATTCCCGGTTAAGTCAATTAAAAAAAACTACATTTCTAAGGTTTCTTGGGTTTGAGTATCCTGGGGGGACACCCCCAGTTAATTATCCTCACCTGTACTCATAGTACAGGGGTTGGCCTAGCTTGAAACCTGTAGGCCTTACATGCGTACTGCGACAAAGATTCGTCGACTCTCATTCGCGAGAGCGCATCCTTCTGTCCCGCTCTTCGCTCAGTCAGGTGAGCGAGAACCAACTTGCGCCGACACAATACGAGTGTCGACAATTATCTCGCGGCGCGCATGTTAGCCCGGCAGGTTGATTGGTGTGATATATAATATATTTTTTATATTGAAGACAATCAAGATGACCCCACTCCGTCTGCCATCAGCGGCCGTGAGATCCAAATATGAGATTGACAGGCACAAAAGAACAGAAAAGGTTTCTATTAAGTCTGTCACTCTCACCCTGAAGGCCTGCTGAGATGCCGTTTCACGCCCCGCCTAATCAACCCAGCAGCGTTGTAAGAAGGAGGAAAAATTCGAACTGAAAGGGCATTCCTGTAGGCCTAACATGCGCACCGCGACAAAATTTTGTCGACTCTCGTTCGCAAGAGCGCATCCTTCTATCTCGCTCATCGCTCAGTCAGGTGAGCGAGACGCATCTTGCGCCGACAAAATACGAGTGTCGACAAATTATCTCGCGGCGCGCATGTTAGCCCGGCATGACTTGATTGTTGGCGCATTTATGTTATTTATTAATTTAATTCCAGAGTGGTACTGGGAGTGTTTCCTGAAGCAGTACTTCCTCAAGACCATGGCGGTGGTGACGGGCGTCATGTCGGTGGCCATCATCTGGTCGGAGATGACGTTCTTCTCGGAGCGGCCCGTGCTCTCCATCTTCGCTCACATAGTGTCCGCGGCTACGAGTAACTACAACTATGCCGCCATTTTGGTGAGTTGGTAAATGTTGTAGATCATGTGCAGTACCAATAGATGGCAGCACTTAATATTGACTAACAGCTCTGTTAGTCAATACAAATCAATACTGTTGCCACCAATCGGGCCCCCGGTACTGCGGCTGGTGATATCACTTTGTTCAAGACGGCCCCAATCATGCGACACATCATGTGACTCTGCCACAGTCAAACTGTAAGGTTCAAAGTTATATATTTAGGCGGTAACATATTATAAAGCGATTAAGTACTATAATACCCTGGACTTACATTGTAGGACTAGCCTGTTTTATGAGACAGGAGCGGAATCGAACAAGTGGATCACCTGATGAAAAGTGATCACCGCTGCCACAGACATCAACACAAAAATGAGTGCAGATGCCGTGTTCCTTGTCTCGAAAACTTTCCAAGGCAAATGCATTACCAAATTCAGAAATTACTTCTCTTAATTTAAAAGCTTCGTAATTCAATACCACCTTTTCCTTCCAGTCAATATCGACCATTATAATCGGGTACATGTTCTACTGCGCGTTCTCCACCGTGCTCAAGATCCGGTTCCTAAACCTGTACTACCTGGCGCCGCACCACCAGACCAACGAGTACAGCCTGATCTTCTCCGGGATGATGGCGTGTCGCCTCACGCCCGCCATGTGCCTCAACTTCCTGAGTCTGGTCCATATGGACGCGCGGTACCGGGCGGGCGACCAGAACAAGATTGTGGAGACGGCTTATACGAGGGTAAGTCCGTTTGTGTTGTGTGACCTTTAATCACGATATCTCTATACTCTGATTCATAATTCCATATTGAAATCGTTTGAAAGTGATTCCAACAACGCTGTCATAAATCATTTTACAACTATACACCAGTGCTTTTTAACTATCTTACTAACTTCTCTACACTGATGAAAACAGATATTTATCCCCAGGAAAATTGCGACTAATATAAAAAAATGTCTTCTAGTCTCAAAAATAATACAAATTGCAACAATCAGCTGATTATTTGGGAAGGTGATTTTATCTGCTATGTTTTTACTCAGCAGATACGATTTTATTCTTAGGACCCGTCGCTATTTTCCTTGTGCAAAAATGTTTGTTTTCATCAGTAAATATTTTATTTGAGACCCTAATCCATTGAATTTGGTTTTGAATTTTGATAATACCAAATGGCGCTCTTTCGTGAATTGGCGGCGATCATCTCAGTGATTCCCAGTTACGTCCATAAACGACGACGACGACGTTACGAGATCGTCCTTCCGCTCAAACAGCAGAAAGAGTCTAATTAAATTAATAATTCTGTTCCAGATCATGGGTCACATGGAAGTGTTGGGCATCATCGCGGGCGGATTCAACATCTACTTCCCCATGCTGGTGGTGCTGCTGTGCCTCGCCACGTACTTCTCGCTGGGCAGCCGCCTGCTCACGGCGTGCGGCTTCCAGCAGTTCGTGGGGGACGACGATCTCACCACGGACCTGGTCGATGAAGGGAGGGAGATCATCAAGCGAGGTAAGTTCTCTGTTCTCACAGGAATGTACAGTCGGCCTCACATCGTCCGCGTGGAAAGGTAACTTTTTACCCCCCTTTCAACCCCCTTTTCGCAATAAAAAGTAGCCTATGTTCTTTCTCAGGGTCTAGATATCTGTATACCAAATTTCATTTGAATCTGTTGAGTAGTTTTGGCGTGAAAGAGTAACAGACAGACACGAGTTACTTTCGCAATTATAATATTAGTATGAATGTACTTATGTTAATTACAAAGATTCGATAGAGAGGTGTTCGTCCCGATTTTAGTGACACCCTGCAAATAAATGTCAACTGCTCAGTTGTAGAAGAATGTTTAACAGATGGCGTTAGTTTGCAAAGTTTTAACACTATAGTTATCAATGTATAGTCTGCGGCATGAAACAATAGATTCAGATTCAGATTTTATTTGCATAACATGTACAGTAGGTATACAATAGCGATGACCTTGAGTGCGCAGAAACCAATTTTAGTAGTCTTCTTTTTTACAAGTGCGCAAACTAGCGGTCATCGCTATTGTTAGATGTCGCACAATCAGTAGATTTTTCTGATTTTTTGAAATTTGTACTGTAACAATGTCCTGGCCCACTCCGGGACATCACCTTTCCTCAGTCGATATTCAACCTAATGCATATGACAGTAAAATGAAAGTTAATGACCTGACCTGCCTGACAGGGTGTGTGAAGCTCCCTCTGGAAGGAACCCCAGAAACCAGAACCCCTGTTGATGTATGTAGACAAGGCCCACCACGGTGACTCAGCAGTCCGTTTGACAATTAATGACCCTACCATTAACTTCGAACCCTTTTTTATCAGAGAAACGCAAGCGCCAACGCGCCGAGGAGTCGCTGACGCGGCGCCGCGACTACAGCAATCGCTTCTCCAACTACCGCAGCGCGCGCGACGAGCGGGACGGAGGTAATACGACCTCGCTTGATCATGCGGCTAGTCTATGGCGTGCTGTGGGCTACCACTTTGGCTGCCCATAGGTCACAAATAGGCGAGACGACTGGTCCTAACATTTTATGAACTTGTTTGATGTTATAATACAGGATGTATCTGTGAATATTTACATCTCTTTAACCACGTGTTCTAACAATTCTGAACAACATTTGTTCAACAACTTTTCTAAATTCTTCGAAAAAATTTTCGACTCAACATACAAAATGACCAGGTCACGTGACTGACTTTGTATGGAAAGATGAAAAATTTTTATGCGAATTTTAAATAAGTCATAGAACAAATGTTGTTCAGAATGGTTGGTAGAACACGTGGTTAATGGGATGTAAATGTTTACAGCTACACCCTGTAGATTTGAAATCAAAAATAACTCTGTGCTAGTAGATTTAAAAATTTCGTGTATGTATGTATGATCGTCGAAATGTGGACGTTGAAAGTCGATTTTGAAGTGTTAGAACACAAGTCTGAAAGCACAAAACAGATAATGTCTGTCTCTTTTAAATGTACACAAAAGGTTTTGGCGTTATTTTAAGAAATGTATGTTTTATGTTGGTTGTGGGTTTGCATGGTTTGCATTTCTTTATAAACAACATAATATTCTTGAAAATTTAAAAATAATAGTTATGACCATTGTCTATGGTGCAATTTGTTTTTTTTTTGTCCTCTTTATTATAATGCACTCTACTAACAATCACCGCTAACAATGACGCCCGAATAAATACTTAAACAAGTCGTAACTAAACGCACAACATGTATGCTATCAGTTATTGTGCATGTGTGTCACGTTCCAGCCCGCACCGGGCTCCTGAACGACGTCGACTCAGACTACTACGTCACGCCCAGCCCCGACCGCCCGCAGGAGCCGGCGGGCTACCAGCGCGCGGAGGCGCCCTACAACCGCACCGACCTCACGCTGGAAGACGAGATCGACACACACTTCGGGAAAAGCACTCAGGCGGCGCTTAGGACGGACTACGACGAGAGAGGCAAGATGTCGATACCACCCCGCGGGTTGTTTGATGACGTGTAACGTGCAATATAGGATTGTGTGTGAGTTTTTTGTAATTTTGTAAAACGGGTCTTTTTGTGCTCGCAGTAAGGGCTCGAAGCGTTGGCATGGAACAACATTGTTCCATGTGAAAATTTGTCTTTGATAACCATAGACACTCGAGATCACCCATATATTGTTCCATGTGAAATTTGTCTTTGATAACCATAGACACTCGAGATCACCCATATTTAATTTTGGAATAGGTAAAACGATTGCAACTGGCAGGTACGTATTTTTTTTAATAACTATACCAACCACTACATTTCTACCTCGTTGCTGAAAAAACTAAATTATTTACTTATTGCTATCTCACAAAGATGTTTGAGATTGGTCACTAAGGGTAAGTACTTGTACTATATGTATGGGATTTTTTTAGCAATTTGTCTAATGACAGTAATGGCTTCGTAAAGAATTAGGATCACTAAATAAATTAGATGGGTATGAAAATATTTATTTTTGTATTTTAGTTTTTAAGTTTCCTAAATGTGCGGATGCAGTTCGGAATATCTTAAACATTTGTAGGTGGTCTCGTTGGAACGTATTCCTGTAACTATAACGTACCTGTCCTTGCTGACCCATCTCTAAAATCCGCCATCTACATTCTACGATAGATGTTCATTAATCTAGCCTTCAGCGATATGAGGCCCGGCATTAGTTCGATATGGCTCGAAAATTATACTAACACTTGGAATTTCGACCAGGATAAATTTAAATTCATAATTTATTACATATAAATTTTCATTATTAATTATGTGATTATTTTAAGATTAACTTATAAATCGAATAGAATTATGGTAAGATTAACTTCAAAATTAAAAAATATATATATCTTGAAATCTGCAGAAAGGCCGTTAGTATTTTTTTAAACACAAATCTGAAGTTTAAGATATACTTACATACTCGTATTATATTACATAGATTATGTAAATAACACGAACCTCAGTGAGCCCTTAACGTAAGTGGCACTAATCATAATTTTGAGCTCTGTGCACATACTTCAATAAAGTATAAATTTTAGTTTGCTAGAGTTTATATAACGAACACAAGCACGAAACCTAAGAGTAGAAGGCTCATGCTTCCGCAAACTCACTTTAGCAAAACGAGACAGTTATTTGTGTAGTGGACGTAGGAAATGCTAAAATAACAAGATATTTCGCAACTTTGAGGTTTATTATCACAACATAGCGTCTATTTGCGGTGATTCAAGGAGTTACTATCAAATGCCTTTTACCATGCACATATTAATTGGAACTGCTAAATAAATTCATATTAGTTACGCTCCGGGCGTATCTATGGACTGGCATACGTTTATTGAAATTGGACAGTAACTATTATATTATTTATTATTTTTCACAATCAAACAAGCACCGAATTCATGTTAAATGCATTTTTTCATCGATTTGGTTTCGTAAGAAACTAAGAATGTCAAAATTTAAAATAGTGTCTTTCAAATATTAAATCGCGACTCCCTGGCGAGCAGTAGCCGAATAGAATAGAAGCTAAGAAATAAACATTAGCTTGGCTAGGTTGTTTGCTCTTTTGTGTAGAATGTGTTAAAGTTGATTGGAGCTGCGGCCCTCAAAAATATTAAAACCACACTGTTAAAAGTGATGTCTGTATGTATGTATATGTACAAAATAGTAATAAGCTTCAGGCTTCTTCGATGCAAATTACTGTATAATCCAAAAAAAACTGTATATAATGTATAACTAATAGTTTTATACACCGAGTTTCTTATTCCGCAGTTTATGCTATTCGAGATTTTTTATTGTGTATAAGCTCTAATGAATAAGCATTTTTCATTTTCAAATCTTAAAATAATGCAAGTTAAAGCCAGACCTAAGAAATAAAACTAACGTTTGCTGTATTATAGTGTCATAAATAATCTATAGAAGCGAAGGATCTATAATGTGTTTTTATATTTCTGGTTAAGCTTTAATGTACATATGTACTAAAAAGTATGTTTTTAAAAAGTATTCTGAGATTGGTTGCAATATTTTTATAGCTCACGCAATACGTTATTTATTCTGTACTGTGTAGCGCCTTGAGACTTTAGAAACAGGCATACGATAGAAGACAACGTCACTAGCTCGCAACAATTGGCAGATAAATCACACTCAAGTCATCACACTTTAGGGGAGGGAGAGTCACACATTCGTGACTAATGTGTTGCAAGAGGGATATTTACTTTTTGGGACATTTACGCCCGCCAGCTGTCCCTTTATTAGCCTCAAGGCGCGGGATATTTTTTTTATCCAAGTTTGCATTCGCACTTTTTGTGTGATGCGTTTAGTTAACACGGTAAAGTACGACAAATCTGTTTTGGTCGATAGATGACACTGACGCTAAAATTAATATCGATGGATAAAATGTTGAAATCCGTGTCGTCATTGTAATATTTTCTAAAAAAAAGACAGCATACTACCAGTTTTTACCATCGACCAAAACGATATTTGTCACACTATAGGGGGTGTAGATGTGAATTATTACATGGTAATTAAGTAGCACTAAACGAATATATAAATATAAGAATCGTTGTACAGAGTTCGCAAATCGCAACTGTAATTAATTTATTTAGAGAAATATTCGCGTGAAGAATTTACGCTAACGTATTTATTTATGCTTTAGCTGCAATTTGTCAATGTCGAGCGAGATTATTTTTGTTACTAATTTATTTTAATCGAGTGAGTTTTACAAATGGCTGACCATTTTTCCCTTGCAATCAAAACTAGTTTTAAATACCAATTTCCTACAATAATTATCATGATAGCTAAATAATATTGCCTTACCAACATACCTACATTTATATAAATAAAAACTTACCTTACAAACATTGCCAAACTAGAGGGTCTGTAACGAAACCGTCTCGCAATAAAAGAGAGTAAATATCTGTTGCAAGAGAGCACAGCGCGTCTAAACGGGACAAGAATAATGGGACGTGCATTCAGGATTCAGATTCGATGTAGGCCCTCAGATCTGATTGGGGTCGGTTTAGCCATTTAGTTTTACTATATAAAACCTATTTTGTGCACCTAATTAGAAGTGAATAATTATAATAATAAGTCATTTTACTACAAATAAGTATTAACGTGCCTAATATACATAATAATATGTTAATAAATAATGAAATTTAATCTCGGTCGATGTGTATTAGTTTTATTAAATTATTGTAAAAATATTATGTTTTCATTCCATAGATTTATTTGATGCGATTGCATTAAACACAAATGTGATAGTTACTGATGTTTGTTCTTATTTTAACCTTCCATACCTATTCAAATAACGAAAATGAACCGCCCGCCCATCGCGAGTTTTCTCAAACAAATGTACACTCAACCACACATCAGATTACCACAACCTGTCAAATTTCCTCAATTGATATTCAACCTAGTGTGTATGACATTAAGATAAGAGTCGATTGAAAGAATTTGACAGTTTTGTATACTTTAATGTGTGGTTGTACGTGCTTTCTACTCTACTATTTCATTTTAATATTATTACGTAAGCTTATCTTCAAACATTACAATCTGAGATGAAAGTCATTTATGAGATTTTTCACATTTAAATCACACTATTCTCTGAGAGTTATTTGTGTGATAATTTTAATAATAATATTGTTTGAATATTTATCAAACTATGCATTCCAGATAATTACAAATGGTGAAAATGAAAGCCATGTTACAAGATCATCATTTTATTACAGGATTCTGTCAATGAGAATAAGTTAAGGTAACATCTATTCTTGAGCTATTTAAACTGAACTTTAATGTTATCTACTTTGGTTCTGATTTCGTGTGACGAATCTTTTGACAAATCTTGCGCGTAGTTTTGGTAGATATTTCTCAGTTTGTTTAGTTCCTCTGTCTTGTTCAATTCTGCAAAACAATAATCATAGTAAAAAGATCGTCTAATTAAATTGAACATAAAGTATGGGATAGAATAAAAAATAATAAATTACCTTTTAACTGTTTGATCAAAATTTCCATTATATTTAACGCATCCCTCCTGTGCCTTACTTGATTGCTGTTTTCTGTAAAAAAACACATTCAAATTGAAACGTATACTAGCTTTGTTGATTTCATCTCTTTATAAAGAAATTCGTAGATCAAATGTTCAGTATGATTGTCAGAACACGTGGTTAAAGGGTCGGGGGTCGCGACCCTGCCTCATACGCCAAAGGTCGTGGGTTCGATCTCCACCCTGGACAAACATTCGTGTGATTAACACTTGTGTTTGTTCAGTGTCTGGGTGTTATATTGCCTCCGTAGTTACCCAATTATATATGTGATCCTCTGTTGTCTGATATCTGTAACACAAGTGCTTAAGCTACTTAGTACGGAGTCAGGTCAATGTATGAGATGTGTGAATTTATTTATTTAATGTTGACATACTGAGTGTATAATAATCGATGACGGCGGCGTGTCCCAGCGCGGATCGTTACGGGACGTCTTTCATTATAAGCCACCAGGTTTGTCCCACCTCTGAATATTTTGACTTACTGAGCGTATAATCGATGATGGCGGCGACGTGTCCCGTGACGTTGGCGACAGAAGCATCCCGCACAGCGGCTGCTGCGTCGTCGGTATCCATGGGCGCGCCCGCGCCGCCCAACGCGGCCAGGCGCGGCAGCACGCGCGCAACAGCTGACAGGATGGCCAGTTGAGTGGACCGAGAGCTGGTGGAGTATGACTGCGAGCAGTGCTCGAAGAATACGTTCTGGTATTTTCCTGAAGCGCAAAAAAAATAAATTTTATTAAGAAAAAAATTAAATGATTTCTACAAAATACTAGTTTTTTTTTATTATACAGGGTGTATCTGTGAACATTTACATCCCTTTAACCACGTGTTCTACCATTCTGAACAACATTAGTTCAACAACTTTTCAAAATTCTTCGAAAAATTGTTCGACTCCCCATACAAAATGACCAAGTCACGTGACAGACTTTGTATGGAAAGATGAAATTTATTTATGCGAATTTCCAAGTCATAGAACAAATGTTTATTGTTCAGAATGGTTGGTAGAACACGTAGTTAAAGGGATGTAAATGTTCACAGATACACCCTGTAAATAAACACCACCGTCCATGGACATCAGCTACACCAGAAGAAGTGCGGATGCCGGCCAGAAGTGCGATTGCCGGCCTTTTAGGAAGTTATAGGTAAGGTATATAGGTTTTAGGAAGGTATAGTAGGTACTACAGAAACTATGTCCGATCCTGAAACGATATGATATGCTTGCCTTTGCTACGTCATGCCAAACCCTTTTTATGGTAGGCCCTTCGACCGAGACGCGGCAGTAATGACATGACCAGACGTTTATCGCCGACGTAGTTATTCAACTGCTGGATATTTTATTAAATTATTTATTGACTATTTATAAACAGATAACTTGTATAGACAACCACAAGGCTTATAGGTAAATCGAAAATACGAAACGCTTGCGCGTTGTAATTGGGCACAGCGCCATCTATTGGTTCATTTCTGAATTACGGTCCCGAAGCGAAGTTTATTGATATTTGGGTATCCCTTCTACCAAGAACCGGCGGTAATGGCATGACCAGACGTTTATCGCCTCCGTAGTTATCCAATTGTTGAAAATGTTATCAAATTATTTGTTGATGCTTATTCGAAGAAATACCTTGCGTCTCTGGGTCTTTAGGCCACGCCTTTCCGAGGAGGTCGTAAGCCGCCTCCTTCAGGGCAGACAACTGTTCTCGCCTCTGCCGCGCCCCCTCGTTGTCTTCCTCGTCGGATTCTTTGCCCACTGATGATTCATCCTGAGAAAAAAAAATCTTTTAGAAACTTGTTCTCAAAAACCTTAGAGAAGAACACAATTTTTTGTTTTTCAATATTGGGATGTCTAAAAGATCTGTAATTTTTTGGAGAAAATAGTGAAAATCAGATAAAAACCCCAGCCAAGTGTGATTCGGGCCCCGTCCATCGAGGGTCGCGTACGTATACTACGTTTACACATTAATATATCGTTCCCGAAACTGACCGCTTTGATTTTCATCGAATCGCGGTAACTTATGTCGTCATAGGTTCAGTTTACTTTAAAATATTTTTTTTAAATATTTTTATGTGATAATCAATTTCTCGTTCTCTCTCTCTCTCCCTCTCCTCTCTCCTTCTCTCTCTCTCTCTCTCCTCTCTCTCTCTCTCTTTCTCTCTCCTCTCTCTCTCTCTCTCCTTCCTCTCTCCTTCCTCTCTCCTCCCTCTCTCCTCCCTCTCTCCTCCCTCTCTCCTCCCTCTCTCCTCTCTCACTCTCTGTCTTTTATTTCTTTTAATAATCAATTTACTCACCTTAGACAATATAATCTTGACGATCTCATAGACCTGATGGAACCGGTCGCATTTGGTAGCGGCTAGCGCTTGCCCGAGAGCGGTGATGGCGTGTCGCTTGTACCCCATCTCTTGCTTGCGGCTCTCCACTAGGAGGGCGTTGATGCATTCCGACGCCAACGTCGGCGATATGGGGGACTCGCCCTCTTTTACACTGGAAAAAAATAATGACGTGAGGAAAAAAAATATTACAAAAAACGTTACCATAAACATCGACTATTCCGTAGAAGAGGATCTGTCTCAAGAGGAAGCTGAGTAGAGAGAAGTCAGGTAAATGGAATTTGATACCTTTGATAGTTAACGAAGATGAATTATATATTCGGAGTGATACCACTGCCTCACAGAAATCCGGCGTGAAGCAGCACTTGTGCTGGGTTTCGCCGAGTGAGTGAGGGTACCGCAGACCCAACCCGGGGGGAAGGGGATAAACGGTTGGTAGCGAGCTTGTGACGCCACTAGTGTTACAGGTGTCCATGGGCGGCGGCAATGGGGTATGGGAAAAAAAACCAAACATGTCCTAAATCGAAAACCATTTCGAGGCATTTGTCTTTCATACTATATTTTATTGCTTTTAAAATTTAAAAGCATAAGATCAATGATATTTTCAATAAAATCGCGTTTGACCTTCATCTGACCCAAGGTCAGCAGAATTTTCAGTCATACTGCACTAACAAGATAAAATAAATGCGACATCTACTGTGATTGACACTTAGTCTATCGGAAGAACCAACAATTGGCGCTAGTTGTAATACAATAAAACCTTACCAACCAGTTGACATTTATTTGAAAGGTGATATAAAATTGATTAGAGATACCTCTCTGTTTTTTGCTTTGCCGGAATGTTGTCAGACAGTGATGTAAAATTCCCCCGAATAAAAGGGATTTTGCCCACAAGTAACATTTTTCATATAATTTATTTGCCACGATTTGGGGAAAAAAGCACGTGGTAACACTATTAATATGGTGTAGCGCACTTGTGACGTCACAAATACGCTTGAATTTAAAACGTTTAAAAATTAATTTAAACATAACTACTGTTTTGATTACAAAAATATTCAAATTGATTACTTGAAATAGTAAAAGGTATTGAAATAAAATATAAAAAAGATACCTAAAAATTAGTTCCCATACCCCATTGCTTACTATCAGGTGATCCGCCTGTTCGTCTGCCACCTATCACTTAAAAAAAAATCGGTATACAAAAGAAACTCACGCGCACAATTCCGCCAGCGCGTCGATGACGTGCTGCTTGCCGTCGAACGTCTTCCCGTGCACGGCCGCCAGCAGCGCCCGGATCAGCTGTTCCCGCTGATCGCCCAGGCCGGCGGACAGCTCTTTGCATATCGTCTTTATTGAGTTTGCTGCCTGTAAACCACAAAAAAAAATTACAAATAGCAAAAATAGCACTTACACCTTCGACATAAGGACGGTCCAAAGAATAAGAAGTGTAACTCGAAGTGACGCCGTATGTACAGGCAGCCTCACCGTATATACAGACAGTATCAGCACAAAATAATTACACACAGAAGGTAGACTCAGCCTGATTTTGAATTTAGAAGAGTTCGTTGACATTTGCTAGGGTTGTTGTCCGGCATGAGTACATAAGCGCGCGGCCTCTACCACAGACCGCGTATTTCCCCGTTAGTGCGCATGCGTGAGTACATAACACGTTTTTAGCTCTTAGTGGGCAGCCTTCTTTCTGTGTGTAATTATTTTGTGGTATCAGGTTACCAAAACCTGTGAAATTTCTTAATGTCTTTGACAGTAATATGACAATCCATTGAAGAAATTTGCCAATTTTGTATAGGTACTTTGATGTGTGGCTGTACGTACTTTACTAAACAAAGTTCGGTGGGACTTCATTAAAGAGAGACACTTCCTTCAGCTTTTTGCAAATTAACTTCTTTATGGAACAGGTTTGCCCTTGTGCTATGGAAACCAGAAACAACGAAGGAACCACAAACACCCAGACCCATCACAAATATCTGTTTCATCAACAAACATTAGTGTTGGTGCGGGGACTCAACCGGCGCTCAAACTATTGCGCTAAACGAGTCGTCAATAGTGTACCACCAGCTTGCTCCTCACCTGTATCTTCCTGGTCCAGCTGCTGGAGGCCAGCGCCAGCTCCACCTCCGCGCGGATGCCGGGCAGGTGCTGGCGGATGCCGGACTCGCGCGCCGGACTGATGTCCGTCCAGATGTCCTCGAACATCTCCACGGTCGTCGACTCTGAACATTGGTATAATAGACGTAAAGTATCAGCCTATATACTGTCCCACTGCAGGGCAAAGGCCTCCATCACAGAAATCAAGTCATCGCTACTATTTTTTTTTATGTGAAAGGTGATACAGGTTGTATCTGTGAACATTTACATCCCTTTAACCACGTGTTCTATCAATCATTTTGAACAACATTTGTTCAGCAACTTTCCGAAATTCATCGAATAAATTTTCGACTTCCCATACAAAATGACCAAGTCACGTGACCGACTTTGAATGGAAAGATGATTTTATTTATGCGAATTTGCAAAAGTTGTAGAAGAAAGAAATGTTGTTCAGGATGATTAATAGAACACCTGGTTAAAGGGATGTAAATGTTCACAGATACACCCTGTATACGAGCAGACGGTACCTGATGGTAAGCGATAACCGCCGCCCATGGACACCTGCAACACTAGTAGAGTTACAAGTGCGCTGCCAACCTTTAACCCCCTTCACCTCAATTGGGCCTACCCGGTGCCCTCACTCACTCCACGAAACACAGCGCAGCCGCTGCTTTACGCCGGTCTTCTGTGAGGCTGTGGTATCACTCCGGTCGAGCCAGCTCATTCATGCCGAAGCGTGGCTCTCCCACAGCTAAATGGACTATGATGGGATTAGGCTTAATCACCACCACCACAAATGTTTAAAATAGTTGGTAGAAAATGAGGTTAAAGAAATGTAATTTAATGCGTGACAATAATTATTGCTAAAAGTGCCGTTTTAGCGATAATTAACATTGTTGTTACTTGTCGCGTGTTAGAAATATTGTATTGCATCTTGAGAAATCCAATTTACTTGGATCTAAGTCTGTAATGTTTTGCTTTCTTCAAAAATAACATATTTTCGCCACAATCAGTGTAAATAGGTTGGCGGCGCTAGTTTCATTCGTGTAGCCCCTTAATCTATTCGAGCACTCACCATCATCTTTAGGTCCATGCATGGCCAAAAAGACCATAGGCGCCAGTATCGTCTCGTTATCCTTGATGTGCTCTATCTTCGCCTTCGCTACCGACTTGAGAGTGAGCGCGACCGCGGAGCGAGACATGTCGTCTTCTTTTGTCTCGTACAGGGTCACTAGTTTCTTCATAAGCTTTACGATTGAGTGCGGCTGTGAAGGGAAATAAAGAAGTTTAGAAAGTGATCAGAGAATTCTGTATATATTTAACCCCTTTATGGGGCTCTGTCGGTATGTTCGACACCATATTTTGAACCTTATGTGTTGGGAGATAAGGTCCAAAACCAATGAAATAAGATAAATCGTATTACGAAATAGCAAAGAGGAGAAAATTACTAGTTGTTCTGGAATTTTCCATTACATTCTTGAACAAACGCGTGATGGTCGGGCGACCGATAATGCGCATGCGACGTAGTCCACAACGGAACAGGACCTTATTCATCAGACATAAGCTCTAAATCTGCTTGCTGGGTCATAAAAATTGCAATGGGCACTATGGTTGTAACTACAAAAATTGCCATGGATATACTGGGCTACTATGGCCCTCACTTCGTTTAGAGACATTAGTTCCACACACATTACCAATAGATGGCGCTAGGCGTCAATTACATAGCCAATCTACTTTCCGAACCAGTGGTAGCTTACATAATATTTGACATTCATAAACGTCTGTATGGACTTGAAATTGAATAAAGAATATTTCATTTCATTTCATTTCATTTCGTGTTTTGTCTTTTCGGATTAGCTAAAACCCTGGTTGTTGTCTGTCATTTTACTACTTTACAAATAGTTATTTTTATTATTTTGAGCGGGCGGCTATGCAGGTCTATAGTATAGTAGATGGATAGATAAACAAATTCCTACCTTAGCATGCGCGGAGACTTGCCCCAACGCCTCAGCATAGTTTTTCCTGACCGTTGCATTCCTATCAAACGTTCCATTCAAGAGATTCTTCATGATGTTCCCCGCCACCGGCTCCAGGTCTCCCCGCAGGTAGTGGCAGGCGAGCACGATGAAGTGACAGCAGGCCACCTTGGTGCCCAGCTGCGGGGACTTCGTGAAGTCCAAAATGCTTGGCAACATTTCCTTCATCACTTCGACGTCGACGTACGGCATACACTGTAATAAAAATATAAATTACTAACCTCCCAGCTTTCGATGATTATACTTAATACCTACAGGAGTATCTTCTTAGTCTGTGAGTACAGAACTTGGAAATTGGCTAGTGATTTTTGTTTTAATTTTGTTTATCAACCAACTAGTGGCCCGCCCTCACTTCGCTTCGGGACCGTAATTCAGAAATGAACCGATAGATGGCGCTGGGTCCAATTACATCGCGCAAGCGTTTCGTGTTTTCGGTTTACCTATAAACCTTGTCGTTGTATAGATATAGATTTACAGTGGGATAGTTTGACCAAAACAGATTTGTCACACTGTTCGATTATTGAAGTTTAGAAGGACGTTATACAACTAATGTATTTAATGCATTTTTGAAGGAAATGGTGCAATTACGTCATAAGCGTAATTATAGCGTGACCGCGTGGGCCCTGTCAACAAAGTCGTGAAATTTATTTCCATAGTATTATAACCAATGGGGCTAACATACTCTATGACGTAAGCTACCGTGGCGCCTTAAATTAATTTCATGACTTTCTTGATGCTATTCGTCAACGTTACGATTTCTTAAAAAGTTCGTGCTAGCCTTAGAGAAAGTATCCATAGAGAGGACACGCAAATAATAATATTCGTGTAAGCGGAACAACTACATACAGAAATCGCTAAGAGTAAAAGAGACAGAATCATGATTTTTTGTCTTTGTCAGCGTTCCTTTGCATGTGTTTTTGATGCGAATAAATTCTTTATCTACCTATAATTCTATCGCTAACCTTAACCACAGTATCGGTAGTGTAATGATGCTTAGCAGCGTTGGCCCTCATGTCGTCCAGCAGCTCCCGGGTCCCGGTGTCCGTGGCCAGCGCGGTGCTGAGGTACGACAGCTTGGCGGACTCCAGGTCCCCCGCCGCGCCCACCAGCGCCGGGATCAGCCTCGGCAGGAACGGCTTCAGGCTGTCCCCCGCCGCTGATACTAGCTTTGATACTGTTTGTAAACTAGAAAAGAATAAAACATTTAAACGACCCGTTTAGCGCAATGGTTTGAGCGCCGGTTGAGACGTAAGGGACGCGGGTTCGATTCCCGCACCAACACAAACGTTTGTTGATGAAACAGATATTTGTGTTGGGTCTGGGTGTTTGTAATACCTTCGTTGTTTCTGGTTTCCTTAGCACAAGGGAAAACCTTAGTTTGAGGCCACATACATTGTTGTGATGTTGTGTCAATTTATTTATTATTATTATTGTCATTTATAAACCAGTGGCCCGCCGTCACTTCGCTTTGACAGTAGTTCCGAACTGAACCAATAGATGGCGCCGAGCGTGGGTTACATCGCGCTAGTGTTTCGGTTTACCTATAAGCTTTATCGTTGCCTATAGAATTTATCTCTTTATAAATAGTATAGATATAGATAGATAGAAGATCAGATATAGATTGCAAAGAAGCTGTGATTTTTTTCTAGCCTTAATTATTTTTAAAATTGCCATTTTAAGGCGCAAGCGTAAATAATAACTGCTTAATCGAAAAATGGTTTTCGACCAATAAGGACTATATTTAAAAAAAAACGCAATAATATTTTTAAAAACCCTACCCTAAATAAATAAACACGGCACCTGATGCGATGCTCGAGAAAAAAATAAAACCATTATACGTGTATGAGAGCAATCAAAATAAAAAAGCAAACCACTTACCTAACGCTCCTAACTTCCTTCACCAGATTGGTTATACCAGTCTCCAACAAAACGGGCAAGATCACAGACACCACCTCTTTCCCGTCTTTGCCCTGATTCGCGTCTGATGCTCGGATACATAGCTAGAAGATATTAAATAAAAATGGTAGTTTCCAATCCGAGCACATACCTCTGAATTTTTCAACCATTCTTTAAATTTATAAGCGTAATTTTACCACTTGCTATACCCAAAACAGGAATTCGAGACCAAAAAATCTACTACAATGTTGCTAATGCAATAAAATGATCGTATCATAGTATACCCCTTTTTTCTAAAAACACTCGCTGATGTAATTTATTTATTGGTAATTTTGATTCATAATTTAAAAAAATAATTTTATTTACTTTTTTTTCACGTAAATATACGACACTTATAAAACTTAACCATCCGTAATTTTAGTTTCAAAGATGGTATGCGCTTGTAACACTTCAGGTGTTAATAACATTTGGTATCTACCCATAACATTTAACAATGTACGGAAACTTGACATTTTAGTCTGCATATTAAGAAAAATAATGCCAAAAAGGTTGGCGAAACCTAAAAACGTCACTTGAGAATGACATAAGTGACTTTAACAGATTTGACAGTGACGTATCTGTCGTAGATTTTTTGGTCTCGAATTACAGTTTAGAGTATAGTGGTGGTGGTAATCATTTGCGTAAAAACATCGTAAGGAAACTTACACGTTCCGAAAAGTTTCTCAAACTAAGTTCTAAAACATACCTTTGAAAGCACGTTAGCAGTGCTGGTGGCTGCCTGCCGGGTGCCTTCGTGTACGTCGTCCATCACACGGAACAAATGCGTCCAAATCGTTGGGAGCTGACTTAGCGACTCGTGAAGGCTCTTGGCACCACTGTGTAAAAGTAAAGATTAATGAAAATAATGTTTATACAGTTACCTTAAGTTCATGTAGAACACTTGAATGTCAAATAGTTTAATCTACCGCTGATTCTAAATGTCAATTTCTACCATCCAGATGAACCAGCAAGAAAATGAATACTCTTTTAAAATATAGGGTTAATGTTTCGTATCGGAAACATTTATATTCCTTTAACCACGAACCATTATGAACAAAATTCGTACTACGACTTTTTGAAGTCAGCAAGGCTGCGCTGGCTCGGTCACTTAGAGAGAATGGAGTCAGATCGTGCTGCCAAGCGAGCTTACCTGGATCGATCTACCGGGAAGCGCCCAGTGGGGCGCCCCAAATACTGCTGGATGGACCAGGTCAAGAAGGATCTTGGTCACCTTCAAAGGCCGGATTGGCAAGAGGCGGCTGAGAATAGAGTGGAGTGGCGAATTCTCGTGTCGGAGGCCAAGATCCGCGTAGTAAGTAAGTAAGTACTTTTTGAAAAAAGATAGAAGATACAAAGTCGGTCACGTGGAATGTGCATTTTGTATGAGGCGACGAAAATATTTTCAAGCTATTTTTTATTTGCAAAAACCCTAGTTACCGTAATAAGTCGGCCAGCGCGTTACAACAGGACATTCTAACACGCCATTGGCCGGAAGTCAAGTTTGCTACTAAATCATCCAGAATTTCTTTATGATATTTTTGCACCTGTAATAAAAAAAATAAGAATTAGCTTTTAAAAATGGGAGAACCACGCTTTGGCATGATTGGACCGGTTCGACCGGTAAATATCACGGTCTAAAGAAAGCCTCCGTGAAGCAGCGCCTACTGTTTCACCGAGTGAGTGAGGGCAAGCCCAACCCAAGGGGAAAGGAAGTTTAAACATTGATTTGCTCACTTGTGACTCCACTGTGGTTGCTCCATGGCGGCCTCAATCGCTTACTATCAGGCGATCCATCTATGATTTGCTACCTAGCACATAAAAATGCTGCAGTTCACAAGGTTAAACAGTTACCTTAGATGTTACATCTTTCGTAAAACGGTGAACAACACATTTAAGATACTTATGGTGTTATAGGTATATGTATTCATAAACGGCGGTTTAAAACTAGCGTTTTATCGTAGACGCGCTTCTAAGCTCGTATCGTAAACAGAAAATGTTGCTATGGAAGCGTCTTGGCAATAGGTGTTTCACGGTTCACGTGAACACGCCGAACGTATAGGTACGCGCGTATAGTTTTTAGTAGGTCGTTTTTAACGCACTTGTGAGGTCATATGCTGACACAACCGTTTACAAATCTGACATCAATCTTATCTTTGGGCGACTCGATTGTTCGTTTTCTTTTTATATTAATAAAATTCACATAAAATATGCATACTCACAGTGGCCTGCGTATTAGGCACAATCGCATGCCATATGCTAGCCATGGAGTTCTGTATGCGCGGCGTGGGGTCGAACCGGTAGCGGTACAGCCGCGGCACGATCTTAGGCAGATGCTCCGACAGCTGCGCGCCTGCTTGTAAAGCTATCGAGTGGAACCCGAACGCTGCGCCTGCGCACGAAATGGCACACCATAAGATCTTACTATGTGAGCACAGTCAGCCAAAAATGTGGTCGTAAATAACGTTCTCTTTGCTGATGCCCTCTTTGTTATTTAAGATATAACGTCATGCCAAGTTTTATTAGAAAAGTCAACCTTAGCGATCGTTACATTTCGCATAAACTGTGGTTTGTAGACCACTTTCTTGGCTCACTGTACCAATACTCTAGAATACATCATTGGAAACTAGGCTCACGAGATTTTTGACCTCAATCACCCTGATGTTAAGTGAACATGAGATCTAAAGTGGGCCAAGCTTGCCCGTGATACGCCAATGGGGGCTATCGCGTGTGAAAAATCCGGTAGATGGCGTACTTGAGAACTGAGGCCCAACTTCGACGTCATTGGTTGTTTAGTGACGTTTTCACATCTCACATCAAAAATAACCAATCACTGTATAGATGGGCCTCAGTTCTTAAGTACGCCATCTAGCGAAATTTTCACACGCGATAGCCGCCATTGCGAAAAGTCGCTCTTGCCCTATACCTAGATGTCCAGATTATACTATTCAGGAAATACACAGACGGGTCGAGTTACTGGCATTAAGGTCGATTTCTTAAGTTAATTAATTCGTTAGGGTGCGTCCATATTTGGAGACTGCGCAGCTCGCGATCGACTTGCGAGCAGATTACGCGCGTACGCAGTTTTTACGTGGCACTTCGATGTTTGATATTTAGCTATCCTGGGTTGAATGTATAAAAAAGATGATTTATAAGTTTGTGCTTACCTTTTTTGGAATTCCACATAGAGTTATGATGAGCAAGATGCATGAATTTGTACAGTAAGTCTGGCTGGTTAAGGTCCGATGCTAATGAACATAATTCTTTGTATGTAGATAAGTTCCCCCTAAAATAATAATGGTGCGTTTAATGTGAATATTTAATATGCTTCTATAGAATCAATAATGACCACTTCTAGCTACGTGCAATGTAAGTATGACATTAAGAAGGTGCGTGGTCAAGACGAGGTCGCCGCCGGCCACAGAGCCGCAACGCTTCGTACCGTTCCCACGAGTGCGGCATCGCCAAACAACAGCGACGACAGCCGAGCGACAACCGACGGCGTACGACTGACGGCGAGCTCCGCCGAGTCTACGGCGACTACGCAGCCTGGAGGCCAATTCTCGGTTTTCGCCATCTATGTCGAGTCGACTTCATGAAACGCATAGACCAATAGGAGAACAAGATAAGGAATGTCGACTGTAATCGGTGTTCTCCGCGTGGTTGTGCGCTCCATGAAGTCGACTCGAAATAGAAGGCGAAAACCGAGAATTGGTCTCCTGCTTCCGCGCACATACCACATCGTCTCACGTAATTACTGTCGGGCGCGATCTTGTACAGAGCTTCTCATTCTCATCATCGAATACAGCAAATTTACAGTCCGCTGAAGCATTATTCCATAAAGTACAGTTTTTTTTTATATCGTAGGTATCAGACGAGCAGGCGGATCACCTGATGGTAAGCAATTGCCGCCACCCATAGATACCTTATATCATAGAAGAAAACATCTTACCCAGTGGGGGCTTTTCCCAGCTGCCCCTCCTCAAAGATCTTGGTGTCTTCCGTGACCTGCGTGACAGAACGCTTGCCGCTCGTCAGCTGCTCTATGATCTGACCCACCAGGGCCTGCTTCTGGCTCTCATCAGAGTTTTGGTACACCAAGCTGAGACCCTTACTCGCTACGTCTTGGACGATTTCTGAAAACCATACATAGAAGCAATACACCTATACTGATAACTGATAAGTTATTCGGCAGTTTCCGAATAAGGGGGGCTTTCGCTTGTGAAAAATACGCTAGATGGCGTACTGTTAGACTGAGATCCTACTTCAACGTCATTGGTTGTTTAGTTACATTTTGACATCTCACATTAAAAATAACAAATCACCGTGTAGATTGACCTCAGGTCTACAATACACCATCTAGCGGATTTTTTCGCGATAGCCCTCATTGGTGAAATTATGCCAACCTTAGGCTGACCTTGCAATGAGTAGATACTCTTTATTGCACAAAAGATAACAGAACTTAATGCTACGATTATAAGTATCCCTCTACGGTTTTATTGCTAATAATGATCTGTTTCAGACAACTTAGAGGTACATCAAAAGGACTGCAAATACTCAATACAAACTTACCGCTATTTTCAGATAGATAATCCATAAATACTTCTTGTAATGGCTGGAGTTTATTTTTAATAGGCTCACGTTCAGGACAGTTCTTCAGTAAAGCCAGTAGCCAAATGCTTGTCGCCTGTGAACCAATTTACATAATTTTACTAAAAGATTTTATGACTTCCCCCACCACTTACTTCGCACGGTCTCAATAGGAAAGAACTGGGTGATTATGAATGCATGTTTTTTGCATATTCTTTCTCAACTATACTTATCGCGGACTTAAACAAATAAGCAATAAGCTCACGTGATTATAACTCGCTCATGGATTGAATCTCGCATGGTTATACGTCCTTATCGGTTAAAGCTCGCGTCCCTGTACGTAAACCCTTATGGATAAAAGCTCGCGTGTTTATACGTTTGGATCACACTTACCTGTCTGGAGTGTGGATGAGGATGACGACCAATCTTGAATAACTCTTGCAATAACCATTCCAAAAGTTCATCATTTTCCTTCAAGGCCTCCCTGTCTTTTATTTTTGCTTCGCCCTATAAGATGAAAAATAATTATTTTATTTATTATTATAAGATGAATCAAGAAACACTTCAAACTGGTTGGAAGTATTGTTACTCACCTCTTTAGGTAACTCGGTCCACAAATCCCTGTTTTCATTCGAGTTCACGCCTTCCACACACAAAACTAATGATTCTCCAATTTGGAGATGAATTTCAAATTCTTTACTCTGAAAGCAAAATGTCACTTATTTGCATGATGCTAATATCAGTCCGACTGCTCCAAAGAATAAAGTCCGATTTGCAATATTTTTAATATAGGAGATCAGACTTTCTGCTCCAAGGAATAAAGTCAGATTTGCAATATGTTTAAAATAGGAAATCGGACTTTGTTCTTCGGAGGAAGCGTCCATATGATTACTATAAATGGGGAATGGTACAATAACTTTTTCCTCCCACTGAATGAGCGTTTTTCTGCCTGCCATAACTAAGGAAATTAGCTAAACCGCCACCCATCCATCTGGATGAATACCATCTGGTATGATTGGAAGAGAGAAGATTTATACGCAGCAGAGAATAGAAGGTCTGCTGATTAAATTGAATTTAATTGTGTTCACTTACATCTTTAGCCATCTGCAAGAATCCCATCACGATTTGCTTCGCAAACGACAACCTTTCTCCGCAGCACAGCAACCCTAGCGTATACAGCGCCCTCTCTTTCACCCTAGACGGCAATTTCGCATTCCCAACTATCTTAAACAGCCGCTCCGCGACTGTGAACTTTGTGACCTCGTCGGTAGAGTCCACATTCGTGTCGCTGGAGTTGACGCTGAAAGGGTTGTCGCTGTTCAGGGCTGCGTCTTGTTTGGGAGTGGAGTAGGGGAGGGGCAGGCCGGAGCAGCGCGCGAGGAGGGACACGGCGGAACAGGACGTGCTGACTAGTAGGGTTTGAGGGTTTATGAGGAAACTTGCTGGAAATAAAAAATGCAATTGAGAATCAAAATATTCGACACTAGTGGCCCGCCCTCACTTCGTTTCGGGACATTAGTTTCCCATGCAACCAATAGATGGCGCTGGGTGTTGATTACATTGCAAATGTGTTTTGCTTTTTCGGTTTACCTATAAGCCTTGTCGTTGTCTATAAATTTACCTGTTTATAAATAGTATAGATAGATAGTCAAAAAATGCCAATTGAAGGAATTTCTGTTAGCGGCTTCTCCACTTCTTCCGATAGATATTTTTGTTTATATGATAGGTGGCAGACGAGCTGACGAATCCACTTATATTGAATGACCTTATATTATAATACAGTGGATTGAAGTGACGACGGTAAATAGGATTTTCGTTATTATCTAACCGCGTCTGTTAACGAACTGTGATGTGTCATTCTCATTCCATCAGGGATAGATACTCTATATTTGTCGAGGATACACACGCCGAGACGCATGAAACCTCGGTGCTGATTTTGTGCGCGCCACGGAGCGCGCGTTCGAAATTTGAAATTCGCTCATCTTTTGTTTTTTGGTGAAAATTTTTTATAGACTTCATCCATCCCTAGACACGCTTTGATTTTATTGTAATGTTTTAATGAATTTTATTTTATATTTACAAGCTTGCCTATCATTTTAAACGCCACCTACGTTCCCGAATCCCGCCGGCACAGGATTGCCGGTACAATATTGATTATAAGAAAGAAATTACAGAACTTAATACAACGATCGTGCCTCAATACAATATCGGAGGTAGGTATCAGATTCATTATAAAATGCCTATATTTCAATTTACGAGAATAATAGCGATACAACGCTTGAGAATAAGGGTGCGTTTCCACAGAAGCTCACGTTGAGAGAGAAGAAGAATCACGTTGCTCAAAATACACATCTCATCTCTGATGAGCAATGTGATTGGTCAATTTTTATAAGTCTCCGCTCAACTCCACGTAGCTCCGCTTCTGTGGAAACGGACACTTAGGGTGAACATCAGAACTAGTTTTTTAGATTTTCGCATAGCATTATAACTATAAATTATTAAAACGGGAATTAACGCGACGTTTATTTTTAAGTACATAACGCCGTGGTCACAAGCGAACTGAGCGTTCGCTTGTGACCACGGCTGCTGCAACGTAGCCGAAACGTTAAGCAGTAAGTACATACAATGTACTTAAAAATAAACGTCGCGTTAATTCCCGTTTTAATAATTTATAGTTAACATCAGAACTACTTACCAATAGCAACCACGCCCTCCCTATACGGCTCCCACCCGGCCGCACTGAACCCTTTCCCACCAAACTTGCCCCTCTTCGCCAGCACAATGCACCTCTCACACAGATGCGCAAACGCACACAAGTACCCACACTGCCCCTCCAGATTCTTATTCCCTTGCCCCTGTACCACGAACTCCTTTATTTCTCTCTCTATCGTAGATTTATCGCTGGTGTGTACTGTTATGATGGCGTAAATGACCGCGGCCGCTTCTCGGATTTCCTCCTTGGTGCTGGTCGTGAATAGATTCTTGAGGAACGGCAGAAGGTTTGTGTATTTGGACGCCATCTTCTCGGGCACGCAGCCGACGATGTCGAGGAAACATGTTAGGGGCATCATGTCTGCAGGGAAATGGACAAAAAAACGTATTTGTTTATCTACACATCATTACACACACATTTCACATAGGTAATAGGTACACTACACAGTTGCAGTCGTTCGTGGCACTCACTCAGCTGGTCCCACTGAAAACCAGCGTTACGGCCTATGGTCGTGACATAAGCTGAGTGAGGGCCATTTATGCTGGATGCCTCAACACAACACAGCATATAAATACATGGCACTGCTGGTCAATGGGGAAGGACGGTTTATTTTTTGTTGTTATTTTTTTTTACTAGTGTTTTTTATTTTTCTCGTGTTGTGTCAATTGTCTGTAATATGTGTTGTGGTGTCCAAATTAATAAATGTATTTTCTTTCTTTCAAAAGTCAAATATGTGGTAACAAAACATTTTTTATATAGCATTAGTGACCCGCCCTTACTTCGCTTCGGGACAATAGTTGTGCTATCTACTAATAGATGGTGCTGGGCGTCGATTATATCACTCTAGTGTTTTGACCTTTTCTGTTTGTATAAAAGCTCTGTCAATGTTTACAGAATTTATCTCTTTATAAATAGCTGCTGTATATATGTTATAGAAATCATTACGACAACTTTTTCTGGGCCTGCGAGTAAATAAACACACAGGCTTTTGACAGAAATAATCAAGTTTTTCTTGTATTTCAAATCTATGTAGTATTGGGGATGAAAGAACCAAAAATGCCCATTAACGTCGTAAGGTCGAGATAGCAGACCAAATTTTTAAGCCTTTTAAAAGGCTTTTGGGTCGTACGAAGTTAAAACACAAATTATACTTTACATAGGTGCTCTAACACAACAGTTATTAACGCTATAAAACATTGTGTAACATGATATAACTTTTTAACTGTACTTTTAAATAATTTAAATTCACAAACCTGGACTAGAATTCAACAACGACGTAATCATAGTTAAGTACCGCTCAAGCACCTCTGTTTCCAATAGATTGTCGTAGAAGTACTTAGCGAGGAGCGGCGACGTCGCGTTCGGGTGGTTCGAGCAATCCTTGAGGTTCGCGTCCCGGTTCAAGCACATCCGCATGTACCTTAGTATCTGAAACATTAGTATTATAATTAGTAAGTTTCGTGATGTAATTTTGCTATAATTTCTAATACGTACCAATAGATGGCGCTGGGTATAGATCGCAACGCGCTCGTGTTTCGACTTTTCGATTTATCAATGTCTAAAGAACAAATCCCATTATAACTAGTATCAGGCCTGTCCCACTCAGCGCTCTGTATCGAACTTGCAAGTACATGCGGCGTCCCCTCCGGAGGGGCCAGTTAGTAGAAAATCACGAGCGAGCGGAGACGGATGCACGACAGTTGCTTGCGATAGAAAGAGAACGCACTTCTAGGTATGAATAATGGTAGGCATTGAACGCTGGGCGGTCGGAATTTCAACGTTATGTTATGGTAGCCTGAGTCATTATTTCCATAAACGGTTTTTAGGAGTGGGCTTTCTGTACTTGTACTATTAAGTATTCTGTGCTAGTATAGATACTAAATATGCGAATATTTAACTTATAATATGAATGATTATGTTATTTATTATTTCATTTCAGGACATTAGTTCCACTTTGTATCAATAGATGGCGCTGGGCGTCGATTACATCGTGCAAGCGTTTTGTTTCGGATTAGCGTCTAAATTAGCTTAGTTTGCATCTTTATAATAAGTAGGTATATAGATAATAAGTATAGATATAAATAGACAGCTCAATTGAGTTGCCTGTAGACTTCACTGGTTTCGTGGGTGTCTATGGGCGGCGGCAAACGCTTACCCTCAGGCGATCCATTTTCTTCTCTGCTACCTATCACTTGAAAAAAAGTTTATCCGAGTTACGGTTCGGGCAATTTTACGTAAGTAAGTTGATAAACTTCCTAGGAAATTGATTAACTAACGATTCGCATTTTTTTATGTTATAGATAGCAGACGAGATGGTAAGTAATTGCCGCGTTTTACGGTAACATTATACAGCAATTTCATACAATGAAATCTGTGTTAAAAGCCTTACCTCCTGATAAGTCAAAGGATGGAACTGCAACACCTGATTGCCAACGACGAACCTGTGTTTCGTATTCGACCCCGTCTTCCTCTTCTGCATCTGCTCCCAAATGTAATTCACAACATCCTTAAACTTCGGCACTTTGAACTCGACATCTTCACATTTGTCCTTTTCCTTCTTAGGGGAATCTTCGTCTATATTCACTACTGTCGTCTCTTTCTTGGACACGTTGTTTACAACATCCTCTATTTCGGTGGCCCGCGACGTTCCGTATAAACATTTTAGTGCTTCGTTTGAAATTTCATCTTGACTGGAGAAATAAAAATAGGATTACGGTTTGAATTTGTAATTGAGGAAAAATTTAAAATTTAGAAAACCCAATAATCATCATTTTGTCGCGGCGGCCATCTTAAGTTGGCGGCCATTTAATTTAGCTATATTATTTTATGATATTTGTTTATTTTAGGTCCCGGGTTCGATTCCTGGTCAAGTCAATTTAGGAAACTACCTACATTTTCTGAATTTTCTTGGGTCTGGGTGTTCTGGGTCGACGCCCCCAGTTAAATAAAATAGGTAAATAAATTCTCACAACAGGGGTTGCTCTAGTTCGAGGCCAGGTTGATTGGTGTGATTGTCTGGCGCATTTATTTATTTAGTTTGCCACTTCGAATGGAGATGGACTTCACGTGTACAAGAATTTTCATATGAAAAATTATCTATGACCAATAAAATGTACCACTCACTTGTCTCCACTGGCCAGCAGTAAGAGGTACCGCGAAGGCACATAGTCCTGCGGGAACACCGCCGCGGCGTACCGCATCGCAATGTAGCGGATCATGGACTCATCACTGTGCATGTAACTGTGGAGTATAAGGTTTAAAATCGCTTAACTTAACTTTCCATTAACTTTGCAAAAGGATAGAGACATTTCAAAATTAAATTAAATTCACACAACATCTCATACATTGACCTGACTCCGTACTAAGTAGCTTGAGCACTTGTATTACAGATATCAGAGGAAACACAAATACTTTAACTACATATTAGACACAGACACTGAACAAATACACGTATTCATCACACGAATGTTTTTCCAGGGTGGAGATCAAACCCATCACCTTTGGCGTATGAGGTAGGGTCACTACCAAATACGCCATCAGACCAGTATCGATCCGACTAGGACCGATCCGTGTGAAGGGAGAACTATGGGGGAGGCCTATATCCAGCAGTGAACGTGTATTGGCTGAAATGATGATGAATGATGTTGAAAGAAAGTGACCTAGCTCAAAATGCTTGTGACACTCGATTTCACACTAAAATGAACCCCGTAAATACCTGAAAGTGACCTCTGTTTTATAAGTATCACAGGAAAACGCTACACCTGTTGTGTGAAAGAGTCACAACTAAGATTAGGATAGCCACAACTAGCTAATGATAAAATCGAGTGACCTGTGGTCACACTTAATTTCTGTGTTCAGTCACTCTCATTCTAAGGGTGCGATATGAGGTGTTGTGTGAATTTACTTATTATGATGTTCAGAATGGTTGGTAGAACGCGTGGTTAAAGGGATGTAAATGTTCACAGATACACCCTGTATAGTGCTGTTAACATTAACTCACTGGTCCAGCAACGCGAACAGAGCTAGCGCCTGCGGCTCGTTGAACGGGTTCGCTTTGGCGTCCACGTCCATCGCCTCGTCTTGGGACGTGCTCGGCCCCTGCGCCGCCGAGGCTTCTGCTGCCGCTAGTTTCTCTGTCAAAGGTATGAGGGTTTTTGCAAATGAAAAATCCGATAGATGGCGTTACGTTGACCTCAGGCACAAAATACATATTGACACAGAAGGCTGACTGCCCACTAAGAGCTAAAAATATGTCATGTACTCACGCATGAGCACTAACGAGCAAAAACGCCTTTTACGACCACATTAATCCTAACTTATGACATAAGATTGTCAAACTGTCGAGGTCTATGGTAGAGGCCGCGCGCTTATGTACTCCTGCCGGGCAACAACCCTAGCATATGTCAACGAACTCTTCTAAATTCAAAATCAGGTCAAAGTCTAACTTCTGTGTGTAATTATTTTGTGCCTCAGGTCCAACTTTGACGACATTGGTTGTTTCATAACATAACTTCATAATTTTGACATATGTCAAATGTAACCAATCCACTCGTGGTTGGACCTGTGACGTCAACGTAACGCCATCTATCGGATTTTGCATTTGCAAAAACCTTCATTAGGAAGAATTTGAAACTGCACTGGTTACTTTAAATGGGATGACTTAAATGTCTATCAAATAAACCGTCACCTGATTTGAGAAATTGACCTAATCCATATTGAGTCTAGCAAAAAGAAAGTTTCGAATTTTTTTGAACATAGCTCGGGTTTGTGATCACCAATTAGGCAATCCCATCATAGTAGCGATGACTTGATTTCTATGGAGGCCTTCACCGTGCAGTGGGACAGTTTGTAGGCTGATACTATTTTAACCTACCTTCAGAACGAATCTTATATGCGATTGCCATCTCCAGCAGGGCGTCTCTGAGAGCCGTCTTCATCTCCGGCGTGGCCTCCGGTATCTTCTTAACCAACTCTTCCAGGAGCGCGAACTGATTGTTGATGCTCTCGGGACACTTCATAGCAAGCCTACCTGGAATAACAATACCGATAAGTGACAGTAATAATTTACAGAATGAAACTGGACGCCCCGTTGGTCTAGTGGTTTAAGTATCAAATTTTTTGAACATAGCTTGGGTTTGTGATCACCAATCCGCATTAGGCAAGCGTGGTGATTAAGCCTAATCCCATCATAGTAGCGATAACTTGATTTTTATGATGGAGGCCTTTGCCCTGCAGTGGGACAGTATATAGGCTTATACTTTACTTTACTTTACAGCGTGTGAAAAATCCGCTAGATGGCGTACCGAAGGACTAAGTCAAAATGACAATTCACGAACCATTAAGGGGCTATATCGATGAAACTAGCGCCGTCAGCCTATTTACACTGATTGTGACGAAAATATGATATTAAAAAATATAATAATAGAAAGTAAAACTTTACAGACTTAGATAAAAGTAGATTGGATTTTCCAATATGCAACACAATTTTTATAACATGCGACAAGTAACAATAAAGTAAATGGTTGCTGCAGATGGCCACTTTTAGCAATACATAATTAACATTATTGTTACTTGTCGCGCGCCTACTTTACTTTCTTCAAAAATATCATACTGTCGCCACAATCAGAGTAAATAGGTTGGCGGCGCTAGTATCGTCGATATAGCCCCTTAAGTTCTTTAGACGGCCTCGTTGGCGCAGTGGCTAAGGTGTTCGCCCGAAGCGCGAACGGTCTCGAGCTCGATAAAAAAATATTAAATAATTAAAAATGCTACCCAAAGATACTCTTCCACGCGGACGAAGTCACAGGTAACAGCTAGTAAAGTATGTATCTTTACTTACACATTATAAAATAAATAAATGATTGAACTAAATACCTACCCAAGCACATGTAAGCCTTGGGTTGATGTTCCACGTGCTCTTCCGACCTCACGAGCTTCAATAAACCTTGGAGGAATACTGTGGCTACTTTCTTTAGTTGTTCTTCATTCCCACTGAAAATGTTCAAGTTTAAATGAAAAATTCACTCCATAAATAATTTAATTATTATAAACTAATACAGGATGTATCTGTGAACATTTACTTCCCTTTAACGATGTCTTCTACTAACTATTCTGAACAACATTTGTTCTAACACTATTGAATATTCGTCGGATTTTTTTTCGACTTTCCATACAAAATGAACAAGTCACGTGAGCGACTTTGTATGAGTTGAAATTTTTTTATGCGAATTTTCAAGTCATAGAACAAATGTTGTTCAGATTTTTTGTTAAAAGACGTGGATAAATGGATGTAAATGTTCACAGATACACTCTGTATAGAGCACATACCCATTTATAACATTCAGTAAGAACATCAACGCCATGTTTCGAAGTCTCGAATTTGTGTTAGGATCGAATAAAGATGAGAATACTACCTGCGACACAAAAAAATAAAATATTAAAAATTCCGAGTTGATCTAGAGCGGTTGCGTGCTTTTTTTATGTGTTTGGCAGACGAGCAAACGGATTAGCTAATGGTTAGCGGCTCCTCATATCGTCTAGACGACGATGTTGCCAGCAACTCGCCAACCTAAATATAAAAAAACCAGGGCATTTTTTTTTTTTACAAATAGGGATAATTTTTCACAAAACGGAACAAGTTTGCGTCACAGCGCTTTGTTTCGGGGTATCGGGACAGGTGACCGAAAAACGGGACGTATGATCAGTTTAGACAACATAATTTTGACATGATCCGTCAATTTTTTTTCCGACCTACCGTTAGACCATTTGCCAAACATTATGCGGATTTTTCATTTGCAAACCCCTCACTTCAAGCTATTTGTATTCTATTTACAAATAAAACTTACCTGAACGCAATGCGGGAACATAATAGCCGGCCCTGTAGCCTTATTTAAATACTGTATCAGTTTCAGACGAAGTCTGGTGCACGCCGGGACCTAACAACAAAAATAAATTAACTTTAATATAAAAATGTACACATCAATTTAACAATGTAACTAACAGCACAAAGAGCTGTGGTTTATACTGTAACAAGAATAAAATAATAAATAAATTTAGTTGAATACAGTAATTTATGGATGGGGTGGTCAGCATGTTACACAGATGTCTCATTGGTATATGAGGGAATAGAGAGCGCACTTCTGTTTACGCAGCCACTTGTGCACAATAACATATCCTGCGTATGTGGCTGATCGTTGTGATCGGTCGCCGTAGCCGAGTCGTTTGGAGGATGTTATTGTATGATTCAACTACTACATGGGTTAATGAGTATATTTAATTTTGTATGTTTTTTTTACATTATAGCGGACAAACGAGCAGACGGCTAACCTGATGGTAAGCGATCACCGTCGCCCATGGACTGAGGCATCACAAATGCGTTGCCGGCTCTTAAGGAAGGAATAAGCCCTCATAATGTGTGTGGGAGAAAGAGAAATATAAAAGAGGTCATTTCACAAACCTTGCGATCATCTGGGGGTACTTTCAGCCCACCCCAGGTGCCTAAATAGAGGGAATACAATGGGGCCACTACAGCAGGCTGCGACCAGTCAACGGAACTGGAAAATATAACGGAATCCAACATTAGATTTATTCACAAGTGCATAAGGTTTTTATATGATTGCATAGGTTTCTAACCGAACTGAGGGTTATTCAGTTCGGAAGTAGTGTTGTCGATTGATAGACTAATCGATAGTTCACGTCATAGTTCCAACTAGGCAAAACTAACGATACTTTTAATAGTATAGTTTAGTTATATTACTGGTGTTGCATGTGTCCATGGGCGGCGGCAATTGCTTACCATCAGGTAATCCGCCTGATCGTCTGCTACCTATCACATTAAAAAAAAAGTTTCGATAGTTCCGCCACTCTGTTCGTAAGTCAAACATTCTTATCCAATTAGCTACTATCGACATAATTATAAATAAAAAATAATACAAAGTTACCTGTTAACTCTAATCAAAGGGCTGTTGGCATGATTGGCGACGCTGAACCGCGAGTCAGCCGCGGCGACGATCAGCGTCAGCAAAATGTCGTTGTTGTTAAATATGTCCTTGCTAATGAAGTTCACGATGGAAAGTTTCATCTAGATAAAAGAAAATAACTGAGAACTAGATGGAAAAGAACAAGAAAGCTAATCGAAAAAGCTTTGTCCATAAAACTATCGATGTTATACTACCTAGTGCGTGATGGAACAACACTAAAGAATTGTCTAGTAGACTTGTTGCGCGTACATATTCACTTTTTTATGAATTGTTAACTTATACATTAAAAAAATGATATTTCTGTCAAGTTCCAAGAGTGATGTCATCGAAATTAATGGAACATGTGATTACTTTTCCTACTTGCTATAATATTCATACCTCTTCCAGTTGGTTAGGGTTCAGCTGATTTTTATCAACTATTCTCTTGTAGGTCTTCATGCTCATCCCAGGCGGTACTTGAAAATCACTCTCTCCAGGGTTTGGTAATGCTCTGAGATAAAAAAAAATCCTTGTCATTAAAGGTAAGGTTCGTAGTAAATGAACTTGTCCTAACTTCTCCAAATTCGAAAAAAATCTTTTATATTTTATTGACATATCCTGCGTATGCTGCAGAGTCGTTCGGAGGATATTATTGTTTGAGAGAATAATATTGTTATATGTGATAGGTGGCCGGCGAGCAGACGGATCACCTGATGGTAAGCGAATGCCGCCGCCCATACACACCTGCAACACCCATACAAGTGCGCTGCCAACCTTTAACCCCCTTTCCCACCAATTGGACTTCCAGTACCCTGACTCAATTTAATGTAAAGTGAGTCCACTTTTTTTCCGCACTTAGACTCCAATTGGTCCACTGTACGTGTAGCCAGACTCAATCGACGAAACACATCACAGGCTTCTTATGAAACAGACGCATTAAAATAAATTACCTGTATGGTAGCAGGAGGACGTCGGTGGCAAACTTCAGTATCAACGATGACAGTTTAGGTTTCTCCTTCAAGTTCAACTCTGTTTCCTTAATCTCTCCCAGCAGTGGCATGACAAGCATTAGAATGCTGTAAATATTTCAGAAGATTAGTAGGTTATCATTTTATTATAATAGTATTTTTCTATACTATTTATAAATATTTTATAGACATCGCCAAATCGTATTATACTATTCGAAACACTAACGCGATGCATTCGACGCCTGGCGCCATTTATTGCTACGGGGTGGAATTAATATTCCGAAATAAAGTGAGGGCGGGTCACTTATAGCTGGCGGCCGTGAAAGAACAGCGATGACTACGACGATGACGAATAGCGATGAATTTGCGCACTTGTAAAAAAGAAGACTTTCTACTAATAAAATTGGATTCTGCGCACTCAAGGTCATCACTATAGTTTCATGCTGCAGACTATACCTAATATGTATGACAGTAAGATGCAGTGCCGTAAATAGGGCGGTGCCTGCGGTGCCCAGGCACTGGGCGCAGACCCTCCAGGGGCGCAGAAATGACCAGACCGCCCTACTGTACTGTATCGCAATTTGAAGCGATATTGAAACAACAAAAGCACGCACTGGGTGCATAAAGGGCTAGTTACAGCACTGGTAAGATGAGAGTTGATTAAAGAAATACGACAGTTTTGTATACTTTTATGTGTGGCTGTATATACAACAAAACTTGAGCTGTTGGTTGACATATACTTTATCCTACTAAAAATAAGTCAATTGGTAAAATATTATATTTTAATTTGTCTACCCATTCTGATGTCCTTGAGGTTTGTTCTCAATGGCCTCCAGTAATGATGGCGCCAAAGTCAGCTGTTGCTCACGAGGAAGACGCGGGAATCCCATTGTAATGTAAATTATGGAGAAATTCTGCAAAAAAAATGCTGAACTCAGTTATCTACTTTTAAATCAATGACTAGAATTTAACTTAAGTGGCAAATATCTACAATGTTTGTAGTAATAAGTCAAATGCAGATTTAGTATGTAGTTATTAAATGACTATACAAGTAATCTGAACATTGTTTATGCAAGAATGAAGAGGAATCTTCTAGGCAAGTGCGAAACATTCTAGACTTCATTATCACATCAGTAGGCCTAAAATGCGTACCGTGACAAAATTTTGTCGACTCTCGTTCGCGAGAGCGCATCCTTCTATCGCGCTCATCGCTCAGTCAAGTGAGCGAGAAGCAAATTGCACCGACACAATACGAGTGTCGACAAATTATCTCTCGGTGCGCATGTTAGCCCGGAGATAATAGTAAAAAAAAATTTTTTTTTAATGATACAAAAATGCAAAAGCTAATAGGTAGAGTTCATGAAATCACTTACAATGATGAAGCTGTTAGCAGCAGGGTCCTTGTAGAGCTGCAGCAGCACTTGCACGGGCAACTGCACGTCGGCCCGGCATTTCACTCTCTTGTTTACGTGGACCAGCAGTTCCATCACCTTTGTGCGTACCTATATTTAAATAATTTAATTATACCTGTTAAAGATTGCTATTATATTGCCTGGTAAAGATTGCTATTAAAACTTTAATTTATAAGCAGAAAACCTTACAACATACTTCTTCTGAATAATGTTTTTTCTTCATATTATTGTTAAATGAAAAGTTGAAATTTTAATAACACAAAATTTGATCTGGAGAACTGTGCAATGATATAAATATTTTATCACTATTGTTAATATAAAAGTGTTGTTATGTATAGATACCAAATAAATAAACAAAAAATAATCATGGCAACAAAATGAATGACTAAGCAGGACATTGTTATTTTTTACAGAAAAAATATATTTCTAACAGAATCAGTATTGCAATTAATTTTTGTAGGTATTATACTATTGTGTGGTTAATTAAAGCTAATCAAACCTGTTCATGAGGCGAAGACAGCTTCAAGATAACTGGCGGCAAAAACCTGTTCAGGCAACTCTCCAGCTGGTCGTCAGTGTCCGCGTTCCCGAGCCGGAGGAACACACGGTCCAGCAGCACTGAAATAACCACCACAAATAAAGAAACAAACAAAACACCCGGTCGAACTGTAGAGGTTAACATCTGTTCCATTTATTTTCCTCTAAAATCACGAATATTAACTCCGGAAATTTATAACTCACATAGATCATTTGAACAATCATTGCTGCCTTCCACCACCTCCATTTCAGACATTATTTTGAATTCTTTATGTTTATTTAGTGCTAATAGAAATCCACAGCAGCAGAATGACACACAAAAAAACAAGATGACATTTAATTTGTTTGATGACAGCAATTTGACAGCTGACACTTTGTTTTTTTTTTGGAGACTATGTTGTATGTACGAGATAATTGTAGCATACATACCTATTAGTTATAATAAAGCCAGTAATAAATAATCAAGGGCTGTAATACTGTAATGTAATAGTACTTGAGCTATTCTTTGTTATACAGGGTGGCAAAATCCATTATACTTACACGGGTAGTATTATTATAATACATTAGTACGAGTACTATTATTACCTTACTATAAATGATTGTGTTGCTTCTACTTACGTAAAAATAATGCTGGACTCCATAAAACTCTAAAAGTTCTTGTAATAATTAATGTAACTTTGTGCTAATTAAAGTTTCTATTTGATATTGGAGATTTCTTTTTATTCAGAGGTATTTTAATTATCTTAGTAAATAAATATTTTAGTCAAACTGGAAGCATTACTGGGAAAATAATAAAACACAATTTGTATAAAAATTATTAATTATTCAATTTAACATTGAGATTGAGCTAAAAATATATTACAATTTTGCCAATAAAAAAATAACTAAAACAAATCCAAACAAAATAAAATTGTGGTCATTACAATGTATCAAAAATTACAACTATTTTTTATTGTAACACAGCACTCAATCACGGATGTAAAAAAACATAATATGAAAACATTATTACTGGCATAGCACTAGTAACTATGATACTTTTTTACAATTTTTAGGAATGTTTAGCAATCCAATTAATTAATAATACAAATTAACATTACAAACAATCATTCGACAATGCTATATCAAATACTCCAACATATAAATGTATTAAAACAATACTTGTAAATTGTACAATATCATTGGTCTTTCTGTTTGCAGAGAATACTTTTGTATGCAGCTCCACCGAATATTAGCTCCAATTTTTACCCGACTACAGCAAAGCAAAAGGAGGGTTATGAAAATATATAAAATTAGAAATTATTGCTATAACAACCAATTAAAAGATTTGATAATTTTTACAATATTGGCGAAGCATTGCGTATATTAAAACTGTATTTTGGAGATCTTTACACAATAATATTTTACATAAAATTTCATAATATATTTTTTGTAATTGTAATCTTCATAAAAAACTTAAAAGCCACTTTACAGAAAATACACACCTAGACACACACATATAATTGAAAATATTAAAAAATACGGAATTTTTTGAACTAGAATTTGTCATCTTGCTCTTTGATGCACACTAAAATATTAGGAATTTTCTCGTTGTCTACGACTTAAGAGAATAGATTTTAGTGTGATAAGTATTTAATACTCAATTCTGTAACATTATTAAATCTTCGAACCAGAAAACGCTTATCGCTACCTCTCTTTTCGTTACAAGTTCTCAAATTCAATTGAATATTCCAGAGTTGGGCCCAAAATTACACATTTTCGATTCTCTTAATGATTTAGGGGGAAAATAATACAACATTGTTATCGATTTGAAGCCTAATTTTAAATGACACAAGGTTGAAATTATGCATCTACTGATTAAAATTCAGCAGGTCTATAGCTATTTTAATTACTGTTGGCCTTACTTCAAGGTAATTGTTATCCTGTTTCATAAGGAATAAAGTTCAATTGTCAGTCTACGAAACCGATTGGAGTCGCATTAACTTCAGTACGCAATTCCGGCTTTACAATCAACATCAGCGCCACTTGTACATTTTCGGCATCATTATTGTAGTAAATCTTAAAAAACTGAATGCATCACGAATTTTAAGAATTTCAATTATATTTCTTTACAGCTATGTATTATGCGTCTACTGATATATTTTTGGTTTATTGTATATGATGCACTAGATTTCAAGATTCAAATAATGACGCCTAAATATAAAGAATCGCTTAGGGCCATGGCCTGTGAAACACTACATCTTTTAATTTACGTCGATCCGATCGATTCCGATTATTCCGATCGCTATTCGTATGTTTTGAAACGAATTGGCGATCCTACGTCATAAACGCGACCGAAAAGACGCAAGAGTTCTTGGCCCTAAATATCCAATCCGGCACATTCAAATGCAGCCTTACACAGTACATCTAGATGCTGAGACCCTGGGCCCGCAAGCACTACGCTAAATAGAGCAAACACTTCACACTATCGAGTCCCCTAACACAAGCTTGAGACACTTTGCACTGCACTGTCGAGTCCGTTCACCAACGGTGGGCAGTTCGCTACTCTATCCCGTGAGCGAAGATCATGACGAGCCCGGGCTCCACCATCATATGCTCGTCGACGTGCGTGTTATCACACTGGAGCACCAGCACGGCCTGTTTACCAGGAACTCTTTTGCACACGTATTTCTCGTACAGTCTGAAAAAAAAAACGTTATTTATAAATCAACATTCTCTTTTCGATTTACCTATAAGCCTTGTCGTTGTCTACAGAATTTACCTTTTTATAAAGAGTATAGATTTCTATGGCTGCGTTTTCACTGAAGCGCTCCGAAATCCAACAATAGAAAAAGCTTTCTCGTTGAGAAGCAGAGTTTTTATGCAATGAGGGTTTTTGCAAATGCAAAATCCGATAGATGGCGTACGTTTAGACTGAGGTCTAAATTCAATGTCATTGGTCGTTTAGTGACATTTTGATATCTCACATCAAAAATAACCAATCACCGTGTAGATGGACCTCACTTCTCAAGTACGCCATCTAGCGAATTTTTCACACGCGGTAGCTCCCATTGTAATGGTAGATTTCGCTCCAATGGACAACGCAGCTTAAGGGACGACGATTGGACATAACGGCATGATAATACCTTCTATTGTTTTGTCTCGTTTCTAGCGATGAGAGGCCGGGCGGCCACCGCCTTTCGTGGCAGTTCTCCATGAGATCATCGATGATGTGAGGGGGGCAGCCCGACTCTGATAAACTTCGTTTTATCATCATCTGAAACATTTAATACAGATAAGACTAAAATAAAATAAAGCATCTTCAGGCGTTGAGGTTTCTGTTTCAAGACACTAAAGGTCAGCTCTAACCGACTTTGATATCGAAAAGTTCGTTGAATGACGCGCAACGCTGTCTGTTTAGCACTCTATATAAATAAATAAATAAAATTCAAACAAATGTCATATACTACTTAAGCACTTGTTTTCCAGGTATCAGACAACAGAGGAATTAAAAAATATTTGTATACCTACTTAAATACTTGCAGCACCCAGACACTGACAAATAGTTCATTTCACGAATGTTTGTCCAGGGTGGGGATCGAATCCACGACTATTGGCGTATGGGGCAGGGTCTAATTGGCCGGGTCAAAGACGCGCTACAACCACAAGATCTATCATGCAATTCTCATCAACATGGGAATGTTGATAAGAATTGCATGATAGATCTTGTATCGATCTCAATACTTCAGTAGGAACTGAAGTATTGAGGCCAATGCAACTATACAAGCCTCATAAATGTTTCTATTGAGGGTGTACCTGCAGCACATCGTCGGGCGTGGAGATCATGCCGCCCCAGCGCGTGACGCGCGCGCGCGCCAGCGAGTTGGCCCAGCGCACCACCTCCTCGCGCTCCATCTGGTCGGCCAGCGCGCGCATGGTCGGGTTCGACACGCGCATCGCTCGCATGAACTCCTATAAACAAATATAACATCTCATATATTGACCTGTCTCCGTACTAAGTAGCTTATGCACTTCTGATACAGATATCAGAAAACAGAGGAAACATAAATATAACCACACACACCCAGACACAGAACAAACACAAGTGTTCATCAAACGAATGTTTGTCGAGGGTGGGGATCGGACCAACGACCTTTGGCATATGAGACAGGGTTACCAAATGCGCCATCCGGCCAGTCAATTGTTTGAGAGATACGATAAAGAAATGGAACTCGTTGCCGTTGCATATGTTTCATCTGTCCTAAAATGTGGATTCCTTCAAACGAAGCGTGAAGAATCATCTCGCAAGCCAGTGCCGTCATCGGATTTGAGGCTGTGTCTTGCTTACCATCTGGCTAAGGCAAATCCCGGTAAAGTATGGGTACTGGCAGCCAGCTCCTGCTGGTAGTCGGTGAGCTTGCCCTGCTGCGGGGCGTGGAGGGCCTGCGGCTCGTGTTGGAAGCCCTTACCTTCAACAGCGCCAGTTCCCGCTTGTGCTGATTGATGATCAGCCTCTGTTCCGCCAGCTCCTGCTGGTAGTCGGTGAGCTTGCCCTGCTGCGTGGCGACAAGGCCTGCGGCTCGTGTTGGAAGCCCTTACCTTCAACAGCGCCAGTTCCCGCTTGTGCTCATTGATGATCAGCCTCTGTTCCGCCAGCTCCTGCTGGTAGTCGGTGAGCTTGCCCTGCTGGGTGGCGATGAGGGCCCGCAGCTCGCGCACGCAGTTGTGCTCCGCAAGCTCATCCTTGGGTATCACCAGGCCGCAGCCGGCCTCACACGGCATCGGCCTTTTGGGGTTGTATTCACCTGAAACCAAACATTGTTTTTATTTCCTGTGTGCTGCGCAGTGGTTTGAGCGGCGGTCTTGAGGCGCCCAGCACCAGCTTTTTAAAGAAATCGTGGCGCATATGTATCTTAAACAATTGGTAAGAAAGATTGAAGAGCTGCCTCTATTGTACGTATCCAATACATTTTTTAAGGAAATTTTGAACTGTTTTATGTAGGTAGTTTTTCTCATATCGCGTAAACTTATGGATGCAAAAATCCAGTTCACATACATTTTACATTTGTCATAGGGGGTCAAAATATATGGTATGGACACATTGAAATCGAGTTTAGTCATACTTCACACATTAGTGGTGACATAATTAAAGATAGATAGAGAAGCGATGACTTGATTTTTACGATGGAGGCCTTTGCCCTGCAGTGGGACAGGTACTTTACTCTATTTTACGTAGACACAGGCCACAGCTCCAACAATTCCTGACAAAGAACAAAGCTTTCAATGTCCATCTGTTTGTAAGAAAATAGAGTGATGTCTTTATGTGGCTACCACTGCATATAAAACAAAGAAAACTCGCTGTTGTTAAGTATCGCTCGCCTGTTCGGTTTTCGCACATATGTATTTTTACGACCACTATCGTGTCCGTGACTCATTAATTCTCTACTGACTTATTTTAACAGAAGTAAATAAGTTATTACAAATATTAATCACGTTTACATGTCAGCGATACTTGAGGAAAATGGTAATTTTACAAATTTTCCATCAAATGGCTGACTGAATTATATTTATAGAAGTGTGTTGTAACGTTATCTCAGTGGATAAGAACCTGCGCCTTCCAAATAGGAGGTAGTAGGTTCAAATCCGGGCATGCGCCTCTGGTTATTGTAAACTAGCGGCCGCCCGCGACTTCGTCCGCGTGGAAAAGTAACTTTTTACCCCCCTTTGAACCTCTTACAACCCCCTTTTCGCAATAAAAAGTAGCCTATGTTCTTTCTCAGGGTCTATATTATCTGTATACCAAATTTCATTTAAATCCGTTGAGTAGTTTTGGCGTGAAAGAGTAACAGACAGACAGACAGACAGAGTTACTTTCGCATTTATAATATTAGTATAGTATGGATGTATATTCTACCTTATGCTACGAAACTGTACTTATGTACAGCAGTTTCGTATAGTTTCTCCAACGTAGGTACTTGGATTAACGTCCAAACGGGCCAACATACGCGCAACGAGATAATCTTGTCGACACTCGTGTTGTGTCGTCGCAAGTTGCTTCTCGCTCACCTGACTGAGCGATGAGCGGGATAGAAGCATGCGCTCTCGCGAACGAGAGTCGACAAAATTTTGTCGCGGTGAGCATGTTAGGCCTACAAGTTTACCCTAGGATTCGAGGCGACAGTTTTGCACGCAATCGGGGATGAAAGGCAACATTTCAATTTGGAGCACTGTAGGTACATTTGAACACAATAAGGAGTACGTAAGATAAGTAAGATTCCAGTAACAACTAGTTAAGCCGCGTCCACACGCTTGCACGTCCTAGTTGTTGACCAGTTGTTAGTAGTTGACCAGCGAACACCAAGCTCACTAAGGAAATAAAATACAATAACGTTGTCTCTGTCCCTTTCGCGCACGTTGAGTAAGTTGTGTTCCAGTATTTTGCTTTCCCTTTTTGCTTGCAAACAAAACGCCAACATGGGGAAACGATTTTTCCCAGGGATTAAAAATTAAGTGATGCAAATTAGAAACAGGTAGTCAGAAGTGATACTAATGAAGCAAGTTTAACCAAAACAAAGCATGTATCAAAACATTGTCCATATTGCTTACACAACCACTGTGCATAGGAAGTGTTAGCTAATCACCAATTATAAGTTATTATAACCATTACTTGGTGGTAGCATGATACTTACAATTATCGGTAATAATCTGTATCAGTGAGTTTATTTATAGCTCCGCATTTTACTCTTCAATCAAGCATTACATAGTTAGCCTATACAATTTTACAATCGATTTTCAAGTAATAGGTAATGAAAGTATACTTCAACCAATTATACTTTACATGTTTCCTGCTAGCAACAGTTGTTGAAATGTTGTTTTTAAGATTTGAAAATAACAAACAAAATTGGCAAATATTTATTGTTTCAAAACAAGTCACCAAAACAACTATTATGTGTAATCATCAGCCAAGAAATTGATTCATGCATGAATATATAGAATTTTTAATAGGTATGTCTGATATGACACAATCAGCTTTATGCTGACAACAGACAGGATAACAAATGAAGTGACCTTTTCAACTAAATAATTTTCATTTCGCTACATGGTAAATGTATTGAAAAATTTTACCTTCTTTAAATAAATTGTGATAATTTGCTTGCATATTGCTGTATCATATTTGACAGACTCGTCAACAAAATATATGTTCTTCTAATGGTTTCTATATCTAGGTAATGTAAAAGTAGAATAAAAACTACCTATACATCTTCACGGCATGACACTCTTGAGGACATAAGACAAAATAGGGTTTTGCAGGCTCAGTTTTTGAAAACCATTTTTATTGTAGAGAAATATATAACTAGCTCACCAGTTAATTTTAAATTCATCTAGATAATATGTACTCCTATCAATCAAATATTTCTTATTCATTCAATCAAGGAAACACAGGGAAGAAACATAATAATATGGCAATGAAAATTATAGGCTCATTTTTTACTGTAACTATAAAAAAAATATGTAAACTTACATTCAACTAAATGATTGGGCAGTGAATCCAGTTTTAAAACTGCATTGCATCCATGTGGCTGGTTATCACAACTTGTACACAATCTGAAAAATAACAAAAGCATTAAAAATAAGTTAAGAAACATTTTAAACTAAACATTCCAATCATAGATAGTTTATCATAACCTTGAATACATTAAATTATCAATAAGTTGAATAGAAGTTTACTTGTTTATAGGGTTACATACCCTAAGGGTAAAAGCTGAACCCTGTTTTTTTAATTATATTTTAATTTAAGGACATTACTTTCAGCTAAGGAATTAAGTTTAATCATCTATACTATTTATGAAGAGATAACTTCTATAGACAACGATAAGGTTTATAGGTAATCCGAAAACACGAAACGCTTGCGCAATTTAATTGGACACAGCGCCATCTATTGGTTCAGAAGTGAGGGCGGGCCACTAGTTTCATTAATAAAGTGATTACTAACGAAAATGAATGAAATAGTCTATTTAACGTCGTAAGACCCAAATGTCCTCATACAAGGCAAAAACAATTGATTTTCTATTGTGTCTGCTACCTGGTCCTTACGACATTAAACTATATGTTATAATAGTATACTCATACCATCCTTTCTAATTATTTTAGAGCAGAGAATTGACAAATCATTAATAAAATAGGCATAGTTTACAGCATAACTAATTTTGTGTCATTACACAATGCCACCTGGATTTGCTTATTTACATTATGAATAAACATTCTAACAAAAAACAATCTTATTTGAATCATACTTCAAATTCTGGTCATGTTTATAGTATTGTGAAGTCAGAAGTTTCCCAAACTTGAAAAAATTGAAGAGTTATTAAAATAGTGATAACAAAGCTCAAAGCATTATTATTCTTATATCCTTTGTTTATGCAGAGTTCATCAACTTATCAATTCAATGTCAACGATTGGTTAAGGATTATCTTCTCATAAATATGTATAATTATGTAAGCTGTGATACAATTTGGACCGTTTGACCTACTAATGCAAGAGTTATGCATTATTACAAGTAATTTGGGTCATGTAAGAGGTTATGAAATGATGTTCACCTGGAAAGCAGGTTGCGAAGTATTCTGGGAACTGGTCTGAGCTGACTCGCCGTCACGGCCTGCCGGTCCACAGGGCAAGTTGGTTGGCGACTTATCCACTCCGTTATACAGGCACGACAAAACGCATGCTCGCAAGCGGGCGCCTGAGCAAACAACCCATTATGACAACACGTAACAACAATTTATTTAGCTAGAAGTCCACTTATAGAACACATACCTGAAGAGGGTCTTCAAGAACTCCTGAACAAATAGGGCAAATAAGCTCTTCGTCGACGTCACCTCCTTGAAATCTTTTTATTTCAAAGCCCATGGTTATTTCACGTTAAACGAAATCATAGATGCCAAAACAAGGTATTCTTGCCTGGCCTATGGTATATCGTAAATTAATAGCAACTTATGAAAACACTGTCTATCAACAAAAAATAATAGCACAATCGCCAAAACTGAACTCGCTTGCTTCGCCAATCGCAAATGACAGCTGAGTGAATGAATGGAAGAATGAACGAGTAAACAAATACCACAGATAATAACAAACTTTAATCGATTTTGTAGTAAAAATCAATTGAATAGTTACAACATCGCACAACACTTTGATCAATTGAATGTTAATATATGTAACCACCGCCTTAAAACATTAGCTACACTGTGTCATTGCCAGGATTTTAAAAAATCAATTGCCAACATAACTGACAGTCTGACATTTTCTTCTTTCTGCCATTGTAAAATGGACCCAGATCGAGGGTGCTGATTGAAATTCCACTATTTATTCTTCATTTTACTCAATAGGCTCATAGAAAATCCTTCAAAATGAGCGTCTTTAAATCAGCCATGGGCTACTTCAGTTCTGGTGGTGCCAACGGTAGCAATGATAATGATTTCGTAGGTCAATTTGTTGAGATTGGAAACATGAAATTAAGAGTAAAAAAGGTGATTGCAGAAGGTAAGTGATTATAAAATTTAATTGTGTTAAGTATGGATGTGATGTTGAATAAATCTGGGTCAAATAATTCGTAAGTTTGCATAGGTCAGTGCACCCCTTGTAACGTCATGGAACATTGGGGGCGTATGGTGCGCCAAAGTAGGTACCTACGTCAATGAAAAAGATTAATCCTCATTCATATCACGCTAAATCACCAACACAATATTGTTAGTTGATAACTCTTCATAATTTCGTCACTACCTGACTCCTTATCACATGCATCTCCTTTCTGTATAAAATTATTTGCTCTAAATAAATATTTTTCTATTCTATTCTTTTTAGAAATTTAGATTGCATTGCATTATGTATACACAGATTTTATGCTTTACATCTCTCATTCAATTTTAACTCTGTACTATCTGTGATATCATCACATCAACATTTTTTGAAGGCAAGATTTTTTTTCATTGAGATACCACAATAACTCTTTATACATGCTGACATAATTCTTAAAGAATTTTATCAAATTTTGTACTAGGTATAGCTGGTTTTATAATTACTATAATAGGTATGGTACCTATTATATTAGTATCAAAAAGTGTTAAAAATATTACATTCAATGAGAATTAATGTTTTTTGGGAATAATGTTCATTAGACATCCTGTTGCTGTATGATGATGATTTAGATATATTTGTATTATGGAATTAAATCGGTACAAATGTTGGTTATTAAATTGCTACTACTTGTGGGTATGTTGTATTACACTCAAATGTGTAATATTTGTTATAACTTTACGAGAATATGAGATGTAGAAAGAATTACCTATATAAGAATGTGGGCAAAGAAAGAACTGGGCAAAGAAAGAATTAAGACATTAGTAATTTAATTAATTATTAGTTTGTTTGTGTGAAGAGTGTAACTGACCTGTGATTATATAGTACCTAGATGGGGTTTTGTTGGACCAATAATAATAATACTGACTCCGGATAATCTAGACATAGTGTAGGGGAGCAATTAATGTATTAGTTTTATAACATTATGCCTGCTTGCTTATATATTTTTTTAATAATATTGTCGGTTTTCTTATGTATTACTTGCTGTATCTTTTTTAGTAAGTATGATTTATATGTGATCTAAATATGAAAGGTCTAAAATAGATACTACATTAGTAATCATTAAATAAATTAATTAATACTAAGAGAGGTTCTTAGTATGAAGTTGACAAAGTGCTTATCACACAAATGTTTGTCCAGAATAGTAATTTAACCTGCAATGTTTGGGGCAGCAGGGTCACCATCAAATCAGTGGGTAATAGTACAATCATACTAACTGCAGATTGTAGTTAGACGATTGCGAACAATTTCGAATATGATAGACACTCAATTTACAATTGTTGTACCTTTGGGCCAATCACATGTCACAGTCCAAGTGCTATACTATCCTTGATGCAAAAAACTTAAGATTTTTTTTTACAACAATATTGTACAATCTACAAATCAACAAGATATACAATCTATAATCAAAATACACTGATGAGCAAATAAACCGAGCCCCTACCTTTATACAAACATGCCTAAGTAACAATTGCACTTAAAAAAATCATTGAAGGGTTCAGGTGGGGCCTTCGATGATTTTTTTAAGTGCAATATTTACTTAAGAATAAATTGCAAAGAATTGCTATAACAAAAATTATTCAAACATGCCTTAGCCAAGCTTACAGATATAAAAGTTTCAGTGCTATGGTAACTTTTATATCTGTAAGCTTCCTAACTAGGCACACTTGTATGAAAATCATGTAGTGGCTCTGTTTATTTGCTCCCCAGTGTATGTAGCATGTATTATAAAGACTGTTTATTTTTAATATGTTTAATTTACTTTCTAGGTTCAAATTGATACATCTTTAAACTCAGACGTAGCATTCTGTAAATTAGGATTTATTTTCTTGCCATTTTCATTATTAAGAAAATCTTTGAAGGTCCATCTGATTGATAGCTCAGTTTTTTACGTTAAAAACATTTTCAGGTGGCTTCGCATTTGTTTTTGTTGCACAAGACGTGTCAACAGGCACAGAGTATGCCCTAAAGAGGCTCATGGCAGCCGACGAGCAGGCAAACAAGAATATTATCCAAGAAATTAGTATATTGAAAAAATTATCTGGCCACCCTAATGTTATCAAATATATTGCTGCCTCTTTTATTGATAAGTCAAAGACTGCCCATGGAATGGGAGAGTATCTATTGCTGACAGACCTCTGCAGTGGTGGGAGTTTGATGGAGGCTTTGCAGAATAGAGGAACAGCGTTTCCATTGCCAACTATATTAAGGGTGATCTATCAAACATGCCGTGCCGTTCAGCATATGCATGCTCAAGTTCCTCCTATCGCTCATCGTGATCTCAAGCTAGAGAATTTTCTTATATCTAATGAAGGTAATGTGGAACATGTATTATGGCTTGTTGCGGGATTCTGTTATTGGTTTTGGGAATCTGCCAAAAGGAGATCCTTGAACTTTAGATGTTTTGTTTTGTTTGTAGTTTTCGTATATTATTGAATATCAGCTTGATTTTTTTTTAAATACGTTAATATTACGTTGGTGGCAAACAAGCGTGGGTCTGACCGGATGGTAATAATCACATACCACAGCCTATAAACGTCTGTAACTCTGACATAGAAGAAATATAAATGTCTTATCGTAATATTTAGTTACACTCTAATTTTGTAATAAATTACTTGTACATTTATTACCTTTGTCGAAGATTAATATGTATTGTAAAATCGCCGTTAACCTACTTTCCGAAATCTTTAACAGAATTAGATTTTAGTGTAACCAACAGGAGATGGCGATTAAACTAAACACTTGCGACCATCTCTTTCTCGTGGCTTAGCTTCTAGTGGACAGGCGTCTTGCGTAAGTGATTTCAGCCAAAAGTGGGCGCCTGCCAGGCTTGTCGGTATACTAACTACTATACATTATGTTTTAATTTGAGTGGTAACCATCTTAGGAATCATTATGCATATCTGTATTTTCGAATATAGGTTTTACGCACCGTTTTTCTATTTTCGCCGCGTTCATTGTCACTTTTTTTTGTGATATGGGGCAGGGCAGACGGATCACCTGATGGTAAGCGATTAGCGCCGTCCATGGACACCCAAGAACAGAAAGAGATGTCGCGCAATGTGCGCCGCCGGTCGTTAAAAAGGAAAACGCGCTTTTCTTGAAGGCTTGTGCGTGTGACATGGCGACATAGCACTGTTAACTGGACAAGTGATGTTATGATTTCCTGTGCGTAAAGCAGATTTTTTTACATGTGGTAGGTGGCAGATAAAATGAATCACCTGACATTAAGCAATTAGCCGCGCGATGGACACCTACCCGCAACCCACTTGTGACTAAACTTACACAAGTGAGCTGCCAACATTTAAACTCCTCTTTGGCTCGGATTGTATTCACACTCGGCGAAACACTGCAGGCGCCGCCTTCACTCCGGTCGAGCCGGTCTATTTATGCTGAAGCGTGGCTTTCCTTCAAGAAAGATAGACCTTTGTCCTCCTATTAGTTTTAGATGACGTAGTTCGATGAATAAAACCAGGTTTAATGTTTTGTCTATTACCTACTATACAATGTTTTACATTTTTAGGTACAATAAAACTATGTGATTTTGGTTCTGCTACAACTGATATTTATACTCCAAATCCATCTTGGAGTGCTAATCAACGAAATATGTTAGAAGAAAATGTAAGTACAATTATTTTTTTCATGATTGATGTTATAAGCGTGGTTTGTTATAAAATTCTAATATACATATTTATTTGCACTATTTTAGATATTACATTACAAATAATAATATTATGAAAATAAACATCGCCTTATTACAAAAAGCGATTTCAAATGATTATCGTAAAGAAAATTTAAAACCGACTTGAACAAGTGTAGCCCCGGAATTTTTCTTATATCGCATTTCGTAACAAGGGGTCTAGTAGCTGTTGCTATTGTATGCAAATTCAATATGTAATGAAACTGAAGTGAAATCGTAAATGTATCAAATGAGACCGAACTTTTATTTAATAATTGTATGTTTTGTTTCAGTTGGCCCAGTTTACCACACCTATGTATAGAGCACCAGAAATGCTAGATACCTGGGACAACCGTAAAATAGACCACTCAGTGGACGTATGGGCTTTAGGCTGCATTCTATACACTCTGTGTTTCATGCAGCACCCATTCGAGGACTCGGCTAAGCTGGCTATATTGAATGGCAATTACAACCTTAACCCCAATGACCAACGCTATAAATGTTTTCATGAAATCATAAGTGAGTATTCATGTTTTTTTTACATAAGTAAATGCGATTTTTTAAATAGAATACAGCCGCGTTTTTTTGTTATTTTTTTTATAAGATAGGGGGCAGATGAACAGACAGGATCACCTGATGGTAAAGCGATTACCGCCGCCCATGGACACCCGCAACACCAGAGGAGCGCAAGTGCGCTGCCGACCTTTTAAGAAGGAATACGCTCGCTTTTTGAAGGTTTGCGTACGTTACTTTATTTGGTATACCAACATGTTTGCGTTGTGGATACTATTTTTGATGTAAAAATTATCATAGTATCAACTGCTTCCACAATAAGAGTTCGTAAAAACATTCGGATTGTAGATAGGCCCTTTGTACCGAAAACAGTCAATGTCCTTTCCTCTTCTTTTTTTATTGTAAGTTGTTGGGCGATAGCGCATTTGGTCTTGTTTGACCCTCTCTTATGCTCCAAAGGGTCGTAAGTTCCCACTCACAACAAACATTCGTGGGATTAACACTTGTGAATATAAATTGTTACTATTTAACCCCCTGCAAACAGAACCCAAACTTATCTTTAATGGATAAGGTCCGTTTTCCATTTAATGCATAAGGTCCTTACGCATAATCGCCTGAGCAAGTACGAAATTTGTCGTAAATGTAATGGAAAGTTCCAGAATGCCCACGAGGGTTCTAGAAGCTTTGGTACGAAAGTCCGGAAAGCGAGCCTTGCGGACAAATCTAGACAATTCTATTCACATATTGAATCTACGACCGGAATATAGAGCTTATCCCCTGGAAATAAGTTCTGTTTCCGCTTGCATTTTGACTGAGCCTTCTTTGATATTGATTCCAATAATCGATCGATGTGGTCGTCTTAAGTTACTGTTGTTCGGGTTGGTCTGATGAATAAAAAAACAGATTGAAATAACCTTGGATGGATATTACTAACCTGCAATTATTATGAAAACATTGCGATTTACCTTTATTGATTGGTTGTGTTTCTTTCTCAGGTGGATGTCTGACGGTAAATCCCGAGGAACGCTTGACAATAAACAATGTGCTGGAGCGATTGGCGGCCATTGCGGAGTCCAACAACGTCAATCTGAAGCAACCACTCAAATTTGAGCGTAAAAAAGTTGAACAATCTGTGGCCACTAGCTCGCCAGGTAATAAGAAGTCAAGTAAATATTACACTACCATATCCTGAAATGAAATAACGCGGCGTGGTACATTCAACCCGTTATGTGATCAAAACAATCGTCTGCTCCAAACCGTTTGCGTGCGCGCATCAGTTATCCATTCTCCTTATCGGTCCATCATTATGTTCTGTTGCATTTCAATCTCGAGCTAAAACTGGTCAAGCATTTTTTGACTTTTTACACTCAAATTTTTTTGTTTTCTCTAAATATTTATTTTGGATTGAGTTCCTTAGAGATGTTATTTTTACAATGTGAGATTTCGTTACATTCCAATGTTGATTATCACCAAAAATTGAACAACACCAAAGGTAAGGCAATGATGAAAAGATATTCTTGGAATGATGTAAGGTAGTATAGCATTTATTTGACTTTTTCATATTATATTATTTTAAATTATTCGATGTTCGGATGATGTTCGTAAATGTTTTTTTTATATTGCTTAAAGCTGATTGCGTTTACATGACGGTAGTTATAAATCGATTTTGTTATTTTAGATCGAGTTTTTAATCGATAAACTCGAGCAGTCATTCTCGGCCAGTCTAGCCAAGTGCAATATTCTAACCTGGTTAACAAAAGCAGTAAACATGAAAAGCTTTAATTTGATATTTAAGTCTGATCACAAGATAAGAATTTAAGAGTATATAATACTAGGGTAATAAACCAGTCTCTAAGGAAGGGAAAATAGGAAAACACTTCAAGTAATAATGAAAGCCTCTTACTATCCTTTAAAGGAGTTAAATGACATTTATATTACCAAAAATCGTGTGCATTTTTATAGTGCATACTTCTTAATATAATATTATGTAGCTTTTATAGACGTTAGGGTACCTGTCGCTAGCTAGGTTAGTACTTGTATGGTCTACTATCTAAACATTCCTGTATGTATTTATGGGGTTTTACTATAATGACACCAAGTCTAAAACCCCGTTTATCTAAATATTCTAGGCTTTACACCTAATGAATACACTTTATGTATTTAAAGTAAGTTTGTAATATGAGTAGCTTCAGAAACTATAAATAGTGATTATTCCACTAAATATTCTTTATACATATTTACTAGCCTATTTTATGGTAATATTATCGAAGTATCATTCTGGTAACCGACACTAACACTGGGACAAAGTATTTTAATAAGGAATACATTGATCAATATATTATGCACTAACATTTGGGTGGCTTGGTATCTGCACATTTGTTATTAAACTATAAATTTTATATTTGATTCATTCATTTACTATTAATTAATATTAATGTGTATATCACTAGTCTAACGTATCATTCTGTAGGCATAATTATATCAGTGTATTCTATACACGTCTTGTTAATGTTGATCAAATCAATCGCTACAAATCATGGATTGATCGGAATTCTTCCTAGACAATATAAGAGAACTATGTGAAATGTGGTACAAGAATTAGAATAGTTTTGTATATTACACAACAGATATATAAAGTCCATTGTTGAATATTTTGAAAACTTTCATTATTTAGATAAAAGTTGTGTGTTTAAAAGACATGAATTTAGATTAAAACATGTTGAAAGTATGTAGTCATAAATTAACTTGAGACTCTTGCTTAGAAAATCGTGAAAGAGAGTAATTTTGTTATCTATTCATTCATATTGTCGTGATTTCTTTTGTGCATATGATGATTTAGTCATGTGACTATGTCAGAGCTTACATTAGAGAAATAAATGAGTATATTCTTCGCATTCGTAGTTTGTTTTTATTTCTATCATTTTCGATAAATGTTTGGGCGACCTCTTCAGTCCTTGCGTTGGCACTCTCGGGATTGGATGCCCTATTTTGAGGCCAAACAAAGGACAAGCAAAAATTTAAAGGACGTTGCCTTGTGTTGTTGACCGAAGTTGGAGACCTGTACAGTAGTGGATGGGGCAAACGCACTTTAGGTAAATCACACTTATTTATATCTCACGATGTGTTAAAGGCACGTATACAAAGAATATATTGCAATTAAAATGATCTCAATATAATTCTTATTGGGTAGTCACACAAAACAATGCAACTGTAATATTATTATTTTTATAAATTGATTAAATTATTACATTTCTGTGTGTAAGTGTCTTTATGTTTGTGATTCTGGTTGATAACAACACTTATATTTGCCCGAGCACAAATTGGCTAATATTATTAACCCAGTCGAGACAAGAGACATGAGCAAAACTTATTTGGTATTGATTATACATAGGCAACATGGTAATTCTGGTAATACATACCTTGTTACCTACATGTGTGTATGTACGAAAGCTAATCTTCCAGATAAGTTCATTCACATCGGTCTCGCCTCTTGTTCGCTGATTCTTTAATTGGTTTATACGACGCTTGAAGTTGATAAAAATATCTCTGTTTAAATAATACATGTCTGACTTCGTATAGTCTTAAATGATATGATAACATTTACCTAGTTGGCTGTCTTATAACCCAATTACCTTAACACTTATGTCACAAAATTCTTTAACAAAATCCTATAGATTTAGTAATAATTAACTACTAATTTTTAATTAATATACTAACCTAGTAAATTGTGCTATTTTTTTCACTAATTTCATATTAAAAGGATGGGATCTCATAACAAAAGTAAATGGTATTTATTTATGTATGTAATAAAATTAATAAGTCGAATATTTCATTGCATCTTTAAAACTTCTATAATATGCTAAAACCTAATGTGATGTGGAGTGGTACAACGACAAATCAAATTATTTATAATAGAAGGCCTTCTTATATCATTAGTTATATCGAGTTTATCTAATCTATAGGTAGTTCGAAGGGATAGATAAAGTTAGAAGTATGCAATCAGTTAAAGGGAATACTAATAACTTGATATATTTCCGATTTTGTGCAAATAATCAAAGCATGACGAATTGAAGTGCGTATGTACTGGACTTCAAGGCTATGATACCTGTAATGAGATTACAGTTTTAACATTATTAGCTAGGAGGTTCTCAAGTTTGTTTCGTATGCATGAGACTATGATTTGAGTTGAATCGATGCTTCTTTGTTTAGTTTGTATGACCATAACTCATTGCATGTTCGTGTGAGTAGTTAATTGAAGCCCCACGCCTTATTTTGGACCGTATGCCTTTGGTAATAAGGAAGATTTTTTCAATTGAAACAAATCTTAATGTACGCAGTTCATGATCTTCGTTAATAATAAGTTTCAATTTGATATTGCTGTTTAAAATTGCTCTCATTTTTGTTGCATCACTATTTTACTGCGATCCTCGAATAAAAATGTATTATTTTATATTAAAAATTCATGAAGGGTCTCTGTTAAGGGGAATATACACCTAGGTATACGTTTTTTATTGATCACTGTGTATGTCATAAAACAAAAGGCGTGCGGCTTCGTTAAGCTGAATACTCTTTGATCGCTATACATATCACGTTTTCTTTTCATTTTAGGTGTTTTCAACTTTTTCGGGTGCCCAATAGTTTTCTCGTTTAAATGACCGGACGCACTAGCATGACCCCTTGCAACGGACTCCATTACACCCTGACCGCTTGATCTAGCCTATTGGACATGCTCGCAATGATGAGTATCGATTTTATTTATTAATGTTTGAATTATGCACTTTATATTTTGTTATGCATTTTAGTTGATTTCTTTTACTGTTTTTATTATTATAATGCTTCGTTGTAAAGATGTCAATAATTGGCATTTATATTTATTATTAATTAGGTTAGTTTTATTGGAATAACTTATTTATCTTACTAACATCACAGAAGATAAGCTCAATGATATAATGGTCAAAATGCTCTGCTTTTCGATATTATGTCAGTGTAACAGATACTGGTCTGTTTACGATGATTTAATAAGATGATAGTATCGTTTAATCGTTATAGATATGACAACAGTATTATCTGTCAATTTATCAATGAATGTGTACTTGAATTTACTCAAAGACTCTTGCACACTTAAGCTACATGCATTGTAAATAATATCTAATGAAAAATTTGTACTGAACTATATTTTCTTTAAAAAATATTTTATAATAATGTTTCCGTTTAAGTGTATATGAGCCTTAACATTCCCTATTTCGAATTACATACCATGAAGACAATAATATAATTAGAAAAGTATTTCAATAGCCATAGGTAGATCGAGTTACTTAAAAAAATAAAGCAGTAGTTAGTGAACATTATAATGAAATCGAATAATTTCTTACTACAAAGTATTAATCGGTGACTTGTTTCGATAAAAGTTCACCATATTTATTCGAATACAGATTGTAGCTTATTCGAATCCTTTCCAAATAAAATACTATTTATAAAGGTTTCTTCTAAAGAAAACCATAAGACTTATATGTTACCCGAAAAGACGAAACACTAGCGCGAAGTAAACGACAACCAGCGCCATCTATTGACAGAGATTCGAACTACATACTATGAATGTAGCAAAACTATTTCCCGAAACAAAGGGAAGGCGTAGTGAGCTGTTCTAGTTGTTGCGTAAAGGCAACAATTGCAACTGGTTGATCATAGTTTAGGTGCCTACCTAATTAAAAAAGTCTGGTTCTAAAATACTAATTTAGCTTACAACTTGTTAATTTTGCTCATAAACTGGACTAATGGACCAAAATGTATCATTTGTCTGTGTTACATACAAATACTAGATCTAGCATTTCGTCCATTCCACTTTATTGTACTCCGACACTGACTTTATAATAACGACATTCCAATTAGGACTGTATTTGGTCTATATTTAAGACTAGTGGCCGCCCGCAACTTCGTTTGCGTGAACTTTATGACTCTTGGCTTAAAGATGAACAAACTTGGAACCCCCTTTTCGCTCCATTAGGGGTTTAAGTTCGGAATATCCTTCCTTATAGCATCTCATCCAAAAATGCTCATCACATTTGACAATTTTCCATTCCATTTCATTCCATATTTGTTATAGTGTAGCTGGGCTCTTAGAGGTCCAAACCAGATGTTCCATGATCTTTGATTTTTTTTCATGGCATCATAAACTGCTCATCAATATGAACATTTTTTGTTAAGGTGCCATTGACCTACCTCTTATAGTTTAGCTGGGCTGTTGTAGTTCCACATCAAGGAGCCTGCTCTTCAAAATGTAATATATCCTATAAGTTGCCCTGATATTACAGCTATACAATAAAAAAGGTTTCATTCGAATTGGTTCAGTAGTTTCCGAGATTAGCGCGAACAAACAGACAAACAGATAAACAGACAAACAGACAAACAGACAAACAGACAGACAAAAATTTTAAAAATCATTGATTCATGTTCTGCTACTGTTTTTTAGTCGTCCTAAGTTATTTTGAGATAAATATCTTCAATGTACAGACACAGCTTTTTTACATTTTTATTATATGTATAGATATTTATCCACGATAGGCTTTAGTTTTATGAAAATATAATAGAATACATTAACTATCTCCAATGGAAGACTCAAATTGGTGGAATGCCGCCAGTTTGTAAATAACAAAAGACACTGAAAATATAATACATAAACAAAATCTTTAAGGGATCATATTCTCCAAAAAAATATAAAATTAAAATTTCTGTAGATAATATTTCAGTCGACAAGCAAAAATGTACTCTATTAGTACTGACAGCCACTATGAGGTTACCACAAACTGTCAAATTTCTTCAATCGATATACAACCTAATGTACTTGATAGTAAGATGGGAGTCGATTCAAGAAATTTGACAGTTTTGTATACTTTGATGTGTGGCTGTACGTATCTACTGCGCGTGGGCATGGGCGGCGGCAATAGCTTACCATCAGGTGATTCGTCAGCTCGTCCAAAAAATCGGCGTAAAGCAGCGCCCGCGCCAGAGGTCCAATCCGGTTTATCCGGGGGACATGAAATTGAAAGGCTGGCTATACTAACAGTCGCAAACAACACTTTGAGATAATGTCGAATTTTAACCGGTGACGCGTCGTCATGATTGGGCCGGCTCCACCAGAGTGACACGGAGAGCCAATAGGGGGAAGGGTGATTAAAAGGTTGGCAATGCACTCATCACTGGTGTTGTGGTTGTCCATGGGCGGAGGCAATCCTTAACCACCAGGCGATCCGCTCGTCGGCCACCTTTCACATAGAAAAGTTTTGCGACATTTTAAAAGGTGCTCGGTTACTTCTTCTTCTATTATATATTACTATTTATAAAGAGATAAATTCTAGAGACACCTGCAAACCTTTTATACGAACCAGAAAGGCGAAACACTATAGTCGGGCCGTTGTATCATGCCCGATTTGACAATACCTTTTTTTCAATTTTGCACTTATCCTTGTTATGAGGAACACATTTCGCGAATCATAAAGAACTTTATGATTTAAAAGTAGTTCTTTATGATTCGCGAAATGTGTTCCTCATAACAAGGATAAGTGCAAAATTTAAAAAAAGGTATTGTCAAATCGGGCATGATACAACGGCTCGACTATAGCACGATGCAATCAACTCCTGGCTCCATCTATTGGTAGGCAGTGGAACTACTATCCCGAAACGAAGTGAGGGCGGGCCACTAAGAGCTATAAATTAAAATTAAAGAAACGAGAGAAATTATATTTTATTTGGATGAATATTTTAACTACTGATGAGAATAAGATGAAAGGTGTAGGTTCTTTATACGCACCTTATCAGAAAACACGGCTTGTTTCTATTATTAATAATTTTTCGTTTGTCGTATTAGGATATTAAGGTACAAATAGGCGCGAAGTTGTGATCCGTTAAGTATTATGTAGTTACCAATAATTTATCTTTTATTATGAAACAAACCATGCTGATGTCGGCTTGCAAAACTAAAAGGCGTAATACGAGTATAGGTATATACCTATTATTTATACCTAATGGCACTAAATTATTTTGTTTCAAAAACGTTTATTTGTATATTATTGCTGATTTACTATATTCTTAATCTGCAGACTTAACAGTGCTAAATCTGCTTATATAACCTTATATCCTTCAAATAAGATGTTTTATCCTTCAAAACAAAAAATAAAGAAATATACGTGAATAACATTATCAGGGCATTTGTGACCGAGCGAATAAATCGGAGTTCCCCTCCATTTCATAAAGGGTGTGTGTCGCCTTTGCTTGGATGCGACAAGTTTACATCACTTTAACCACGTGTTCTATCAACCATTCTGAACAACATTTGTACAACAACTTTTCTAAATTCTTCGAAAAAATTTTCGACTCCCCTTACAAGATGACCAAGTCACGTCACGGACTTTGTATGGAAAGATGAAAATTTTTTATGCGAATTTTCAAAAGTCATAGAACAAATTTTGTTTAGAATGGTTGGTAGAACACGTGGTTAAAGAGATGTAAATGTTCACAGGTATACCCTGTATAAGTAATTTTGGGACGCCTTCGATATAAGCCATCAGACGTCACAAATCCCCTGTAAATAGTTGAAAACACCAACAATAAGAAAAGGGGTTCCCAGATACTGCCTTGTGAAACACCACATACAGGACTATTTAAAACATCAACAACCTTGCAGAACTAGATAATATCATGAACAATATTTGTTTTAAGACTTCATGAAATAATGTCACTTGCCCAAACTAAATAACATACATAAGTTTTTAATTTAAGTTTTTAGATTACCTAATGGAAATGCGATTTTTTTGAGATTAATGATAGAATAATAAATAATATCTATCTAGTCCTGCGAGTATATTGATGTTTTAAAAAACTGTATTAATGTTCTACATAAGTTATGACTTTTATTCAAATGCATTCGGCGTTCGTGCGGTGTTCTAATTAAAATCCTCTCCATTTCTTTACGTCTTAGGAGCATTCTTAGTTCTTCATATCTCTACAAGAGGCAAATAATTTACTAGTTGTGAGATAGATATTTACTGCGGAATGTATTCTCTTCTCACCTTCGTTTTTTAATAATCGGGTTTTTTGAGGGTAAACGACCCTTGCTTACAATTATCGCCATAATTTTTTTTGAAGATATTTATGGAAAAGGTCTAATCCAGTAATTACACTGGAAGTAGGTATGTGTAGATTTTGAGCCTCTTAATAAAACTACCTACAACCTACTCTAATATACCTATATATATATACCTATTAGCTACACATTAATCAAAAAATATTAAAATAGCTTCCTAGAGTAAAAATGTTTTTGTTGGTAGTGTCAACAGATTTTATCTTGAAATGTATAAAATCTAAATGGCGATTTTTATTAAGCGGTACTGTACCGTACAAGCATTATTACGCAACCAATATACATTGAACACAATTATTTAAAAACTATTATTTTAGACGTAATATTATTGATATGATCCACGTTTTAAGTAACAAATACAAAAAAAAAACAAAAATACTTGCACTTTTATTTTATTTCAAATTACGGTGCTCCGATTCCATCTAGCAATGATGCGAGTCGATTTATAGGTACTCTGTATAAACTAATAAATAACCAGAAATACAGTGAAACCTGAATAAGTGCGACTTACGCAGAAATTAGAAGCTTTGCCAATGGAAAAAATTACAGATGGCGCTACGTAATACGCAACAACTGGTCCAAACTTTGACAATATTGCTGGTTTTGCACGTAACTCCGCAATTTTGACAAGTAGGCCCTCGTCTTATCAGTCGTTGTGTAACGCCATCTATCGGATTTTCCTAAAACCCTCATAGATTCCATCAATAATTTTACGTATGAAGTAAAATTGTTAAGCTATCGTTGCAGCATATTTCAAACAAAAACATCGGCGATAGTAAAACAAAACTTGTGGTCGATGAGACAAGAGTAGCGAAGCGCGTAACATTCGGTTTCACTAAGAATTTTAAACAAACCAAAAAAATATATGTTGACTCAGATATATGAGTGAATGCCTATAAAATCCACTCGCTATCTGAAAAGTTTGCTAAGATGATAAAATCAAAAGAAAGAAAAGAAAAACAGTGCTAAAGTGTAGGGACTTTAGCAAGGTTTCAAACTTATCCAGGGTTCACTGTATTAGGCGTTTTCAATCAAGTAATAAGAGTGAGTTTTATAGTAGTAAAGTATTATTACGAATTTTAGGTTAATTAATATGTAGCATTTAAAATATACATTTTATTTATTGTACCTACTTCTCATAATATTTATCAACAAGTGTCAAAAATTTTTTTTGGAATTACGTTTACGTATGCAACGGGCCCCAAAGAGATCTAAAGTGTTGTGATATTTGCTCTTTTCGACAGTTTTTATTAGGTTTGGTAATTGATATTGTTATACATTATTTAAAAATGTAAATTATTAATATACTGATATTGTTGTTATGAGATCTTAAAAAAATAGCACTCCAGAGGTAATTATGTATATTTTTGTTTCATTGTTGAAAATCATGTGGATTAATCCTCTTTATTCATTAATCATAATATTCGTGTGATTACCCTCTGCTAAACAATTTTGGCCTAAATAACTATGATAAATATCTGAAATCAGCATTTTTCAATTTATATTCCACTTTCTCTGCTTATAAATATTAGGATAACATCAGTTTGTAGATATATAAATTGTAGTATAACCAAACGAACCTTACCTCCTGCATTTAAAATTAATCGAGGAAATCCGTCAGGTCTATAGTGGATAGAGTTCAGTATAATTTGAATTATGTAGGTTTCAAAATATGGTCTTTATACGTACCTCTTTTACTAACTTTCTGATGTAAATATAACTCACGGGCTCTAGACAAATGGACGCCATTACTAACACTACATAAAGTTTAAAAAATAATATGTGGGAGTATGTAACTCACGTATTTGACTAAATTTTCATCTCAGGTGTTCTAGCTTTTTTTTGGTATAGCAATTATTTGCAATTTATTCTATATTGCGCTTAAAAAAATCATAGAAGGGGGATTCAGGTGGGATTCGAACCCACAACCTTCCACAGACTAGGCGGATGTGCTTCCAGTTTACACCATCCGAACCCCTTACCAAGCTTTATTTAGTGGTAGAAATCAGCGCTACTGACATCTGTCTAAGCCCAGAGATTTTAAATTCTGATTTATAGATGAGCAATATTTTTGTTACTATTAGCCTTGTAAGTAATAATAATGTAAATTATATTTTAAAAATTAGAAATAAATATTGTGTAAATTGAGTGCAATGTAGTTTTTGTTCTAGATACCTACTAACCATACACTCAATATTTTTTCAGTAGGAATTTCAGGGTTTCGAATTTAGGGATTTAAACACTAGTAAGGGATTTTAAGCTAAAAACTAGCGGCAAAAGTTAAAAATTAATATTATTCTCTGATTCATAATCATGTAAAGTAAACTGACAGATGTCAATGTGTCATCCCCATACATTATCACACAATTTGACACATGCAAAATGTCAAAATGCAAAGAAACTTGTCATTGACATCTGTCAGTTTACATGATTATGAATCAGAGTATAGTTGGTTTTATTTACTTATCTAATTTAGATAAATGTTACATCCAAGTTACCTAATTCTTTGAAATAACTTCTATAACTTTGAAATAACAAAAAAAAGCAGTTACTATCTGCCAATAGTTTTTTAGTGATAATATTGAATAAGAAATTACTCATAACTTTCAGTTCAGGATTGTCTCCTTAGGGGGACAAACCGAAATAAATCAATTTAAAACTGATTTAACGTTACATACCGATCTGGCGCATTTATTTATTTATTTATTCCGGTATGTCCCCTTAAGAAGTCAATGAAGAAAGTGACAAGGAATTATTTGATATATCATTCAAAAATTTGACTTAGCATTCAAAATATACACTTAGGACATAAATATTTAAGGTGCAATTTACATATTCACTGGAACTCGTTCACAGATGTGTGTAGGTATACCAGTTTACTATTCTTATGTATCTAACATTTTTGCACAACATAATTTTTTACCGTATTTTCTGTCAGAAGACGAAAAATTAAAAAAAAATCAGATACTAAGGATAGGTGTGTTATAAAACAAAATAGGCAAATATGTTTTTCCTCTTTTTCTAGCTAACAAGGACCCCGTGTCGAATAGCCAGGAGACCCCGAACTCTCGGCCCCCCGAGCCGAGCCGGCCGCCGCCGCCCGCGCGGCCGCCCGCCGCGCCGCAGTACCACCCCCCGCCCCAGCAGGTCCCCGCGGGGGGAGGCCTGTTTTCGTCCATCAAAGGTGGCGCTGGTAGCTTCCTGAAGAACTTGAAAGATACCTCTTCGAAAGTAATGCAGACTGTTCAACAGTAAGTGTTTTGTAATTTTCAACCGACTTCAAAAAAAAGGAGGAGGTTCTTAATTCGACCCGTATGTTTTTGTTAAATTGTTATTAATATTTTTAAAAGTTATTAAACAGTTAAAACTCTCTATCAGTAAATGATTGAGTATTATATCCTCCATTACATATACTGTCGTTTGGGTTTTGTAATAGACAAGATAGCTAGCATCATAGGTACTTGATTAAAGAATAACTTTAATCCCACTTTCTGCAACTTACACTCAAAGAGATGGAACCGATATCGATAAACTTATTGTTTATATTATGTATACCGATGATATCAAACACTTGCACTTGTAACAGATTAGGATGATTATTTTGTTAATTAAAAAACTTTTATTAAATTTAGGGACTGTTAGGTTAAAACAAATTTTGTCATGTGTATATTTCAAAGTTATTTTTACTTTCAGGTCGATAGCTAGGACAGACTTGGATATAACTTACATAACTAGTCGGGTAATAATAATGCCGTACCCATCTGAAGGCCTGGAGAGTGCTTATAAGACTAATCACATCGACGACGTTAAGGTAACATTTTATTGTATGTTGTTTCTTATCAGTCAAAGTAGGTACTTGTGTGTCTAAGTGCTACTGGAGTCTTATGAATGACAAGTGTTCAATCCCCACCGCCTTAACCCCTTACGGGGAGCTGTCGATATGTTAGATACCATACTTTTAACCTTATGTGTTGGAGATTGGGTCCAAAACCAATTAATTAAGGTTTTGGCAAATGCAAAATCCGATAGATGGCGTTACGTTGACTTCAGGTCCAACGACTAGTGGATTGGTTCCATTTTGAAGTATCTTATTATAATGGGGGCTACCGCGTGTGGAAAATCGAGTAGACAGGTCCAACTTCAACGTCATTGATCGTTTAGTGACATTTTGTCATCTCACATAAAAAATAACCAATCACCGTGTAGTTGGACCTTGATCTACACGTACGCCATCTAACGGATTTTCCACACGCGGTAGCCCCTATTACGAAGTTACGTACAAAACGACCAATGTCGTCAGAGTTGTCTTATATATATACTCTGTTTAACGATACTGTGACTGATGACTGTTGTCTTTATAGGTATACTCTGTTTGACGATAAACTTTGCTCTACAGCAACAACAAAAGTTAATACTAAATCACAGAGTTATTTAAAACGTTTCCGTTTTTAGGCGTACCTAGAAAGCCGTCACCCCGGCGGCAAGTACTGCGTGTACAACGCGTGTCGCGGCGCGCGGCTCCACTTCCCGCGGCACGTGCTCGTCACCGACGCCTGCCGCGCGCTGTGGCCCACGCCCGCGCACAAGGCGCCGCTGCTGGCGCAGTACTACGCGCTGCTGCAGCATATGTACCAGTATCTGGGGAAAGATGACAAGACTGCCGTGGTCATCACTTGCCAGGTGAGTGTCTTGAGTATACGAGCTATTTGTAGGAGGTCTGACCTGCGCTGTGGCCCACGCCCGCGCATAAGGCGCCACTGTTGGCCCAGTACTACGCGCTGCTGCAGCATATGTACCAGTATCTGGGCAAGGATGATAAGACTGCCGTGGTCATCACTTGCCAGGTGAGTGTGTTGAGTATCTGAGCTAATTATAAGAAGACTGCCGTGTGCCGCGGCTCACGCTTACATAAGGCGCCGCTGCTGGCGCAGTACTACGCGCTGTTGCAGCACATGTACCAGTATCTGGGCAAGGATGACAAGACTGCCGTGGTCATCACTTGCCAGGTGAGTGTCTTGAGTGTTTGAGCTAATTATAAGAAGACTGCCGTGTGCCGCGGCTCACGCTTACATAAGGCGCCGCTGCTGGCGCAGTACTACGCGCTGTTGCAGCACATGTACCAGTATCTGGGCAAGGATGACAAGACTGCCGTGGTCATCACTTGCCAGGTGAGTGTCTTGAGTGTCTGACCTACTTGTAGGTCTGACATGAGGACTACTGCCGCGCACAAGGCGCCGCTGCTGGCGCAGTACTACGCGCTGCTGCAGCACATGTACCAGTATCTGGGGAAAGATGACAAGACTGCCGTGGTCATCACTTGCCAGGTGAGTGTCTTAATTATTCAACCTACTTATAGGAGGTCTGCCATGCACTGTGGCCCACGCCGGGAACAAGGTCCGCCACCACTCTGAGGCTACATGAAACCTCTTCATCGCCATTGTCCTACTAAAATACAATTCTCACTCCCATGCCAGATCTATACTATTTATAAAGTAATAACTTCTATAGTCAACGACAAGGTTTATAGGTAACCCGAAAACACGAAACACTAACGCGATGTAAGCAACGCCCGCGCCATCTATTGGCTTAATTTTCCACGACTGTCTCGAAGTGCAGTGTGGGTGGGCTACTAGACTAATAAAAGTCAGTACCCTCAACCGAGTGATCGAGCGACCCATTCGCAACGCGCATGGATCTCCCCCTGTACTATCTTTAAAGATCTACTCTGTTTCCAGGATGGCAAGTCCATGTCTTGCATCCTGCTCGCCGGGCTGCTGATGTACTCCAAGTTGGTGACGGTTCCCGAGGACGCTCTGCAGATATTCGCCGTCAAACGGACGCCAGTTAACATCTCCCCCGGCCAGCTCAGATATCTTTACTATCTCGCCAATATTATACGGTAAGGACACAAAATAAATAGAACAGCCACTAACCGAACAGAATGCAACCTACTAGTGATATAGTTAAAGTCGTCCATAAAGGGTTCTGTAGCATCAAGTAACAGTTTATTGAATGTAATTTTAAAGGTGAATTGCGGTTAAAGATTATGACTAATTAAAAAAAACTATTAACTTGATAAATTTTCGTTGGTAGTTTTTATGATAATGCACATCATATAATAAAAAAAAGAATGTGTCAGCTAACGTCAACGCTACGGAGGTTATGGATAAACTATAATTAAATGTCTGGTTGTTTTTTCAGGCAAGAGCCAAAGTTCCCACACTTCAGACCAGTAACATTGGTTTCTTTGACCATTCATCCCGTACCTCTCTTCACAAAGGCAAGGTAAGTGCTCCTTTTACTCTTTTGTTTTAGTTTACTATAGAATTTGAATTATTAGTTGGTACTTTTTACATCAGTGCCTTTAAATATGACCCTTACTTGCTATGTAATATCGATCGAGTCCAAGGTTGGCTGTGGGCTACTTGCATGTGCCCTGTGGCTTCCCGGCCTGTCGTAAGAGGTGACTAATCGGGCCTTCGGAGTACGTGAGCATGCTCACTACTGGGGAGTGGAAAATACTACTGGGTGTCGTGCAATCAGGTGTCGGGCTGCATTGCGCCACATAATAGGGTAGTTGACTATTTTTTTTTTATGTGTTTAATCAAAAGACCCCTCTATTAAAGAAACATTGTTGAAAGAATTATTTGATTCTGATTTGAATTACCTGAGATATCACAACTTTAAGAGCACATATTTTACGCGCGCCCAAAAACGCTCTATACAAATGGCTACTAACATGTGACGTCACACGCTCGTATCTTGTATGCGCGTCTAGCAAATTTTGTTTGGTAGCTATATCAAATGTTTCGTTTATGTACAGTGGCCAGCACATCAAGTTACTACAATCTGTCAAATTTCCTCAGTTGATATTGAACCAAACACGTTTGACATAAAAGTGAGGTTCGATTGAAGAAATTTGACAGATTGTAGTAACTTGATGTGCAGGCCACCGTACATAGTTTTATAATAAAAGTTTGTGTTTAATGTGTGGGTAGTTCAATGATATAATTATTTTTATCTATACTAATATAATAAAGCTGAAGAGTTTGTTTGTTTGTTTGTTTGAACGCGCTAATCTCCGAAACTACTGGTGCGATTTGAATAATTCTTTTTTTGTTGGATAGTCCATATATCGAGGAAGGCTATAGGCTAAATAACATTACGCTATGACCAATAGGAGCAAAGACAGAGCGGTAAATGTGTAAAAAACGGGGAAAATTATTCATTTTTGAAGGCTTTCTTTGCGTGCGCTGCGAAAACGGTTCAAGATACACAAAAAATATGTATGAAAGAATTATTCCTCTATACATGATCTAAAAAAAAGTCCGCGACGGCATATGTCTATCTTTTAAGGTTTAGTCACAATGACCGTTTTTATGGTACCAAATTTGGTCGAAATAATTTGTTTAAGTTGTATCAACATAATAATATTAAGGGGGTTGTAAGGGGTTAAAAGGGGGGTAAAAAGTTACTTTTCCACGCGGACGAAGTCGCGGGCGGCCGCTAGTAATATTATAAACTTTAAAAATGGACTTGCCCATGAAACTTTGAATGCTCACAAAACCAGCTAGACGTTATATTTTTAACTGAAAATTGTGGCTATTGGTTCTTATTTACCAATATTTTGGTAAAGTATCAATATTTTTTACTACATCGATATTACTCAACTACCCTATTGGAGTAAAGTGGCGAGCGCAATCAGCGGTGCGGTACGTTACAGCCCTGGCTGTGAGGTATCCGACCGCGATGGCGCTGAGTTGGGACACCCCAGGGATTTTGGTTATGCTTATAGTCTCATACACCACCTTGTCCCCCATAATGTGACAAGGTTCACCTTGTCCCTTCATGCATGATGGTTTCGCCAGAAAAAAATGGGCTACTTGAATAAAGCTTATGATTAGATAGCAAGCTAATAGGCCTGTTTCCATTTTTTTTTTTGATTAGTAATCAAAGAAGCTCTCCAAAGTAGAAACATCGGCAAAAGATTACTCTGTTAGCATGAATATTCTCCGAGATATCACCATTCAAAGATCACATAAAATAAACCTTGTCAAAACGCTCCATACAACGGCCCTGCCACGCTGTGACGTCACAGCGTGCTAGTTTGTGTTCATCACGGGAGACCTTTGTTCGATAGCTATATTAAATAATGCGTTTATGAAAATGGTTTCAAAAGAAAAGTTGCTCAAAATTGCATGAATTATCTAATTGTATATAATTATTTAGTAAATGTAATACTTTTAAAATCAAGTTACGTATCAAATTTAGATCTAACTTTAATTGACTGATGACAAAAAATATCAAACTAAATTCTTGTATATAGTTTTTTTTTACCGTTATTTCTCCATTTTATACAAAAAATCTTCCAATCTCTAACCTTGGAAACAAGTCTATTGTGTTACAAAACATGTACATAAATCAGTAATGTACTAATCCAGATCATGGTTGAAATTTTACAGAGATGGGTGCAGGCCGTATGTTGAAATATACAACGAAGATAGGCTTCTACTCTCAACGATGCAAGACTATGAACGGTTGCACATGTACACGATGCCTGAAGGAAAGGTAACACACTAATACCAAACACTACATTGATACGTCTTAAAAGATTTTAGCCCCCAATATATTATGTTCAAAACTCCCACTTGATAGCTTCAAAAAGAAACGAGCATACTCCTTAAAAGGCCGGCAACGCATCAGCGACCTCTCTGATCTCTCAGATGTTTATGGGCAGCGGTGATTACTTACCAGCAGGTGACCCATTTGCTCGTTTGCCGCCTCTAGTATAAAAAAAAATAAATTTTTTAGGCCCGCCATAGATAAGCTACGATTCAAACAGCTGATGACCAATCTTCAGTAATTAAGCGGCATCTACTGAAGAAGAATATGTACTTCAAAAAATAAACTCTAAAATGTTGTCCTTGTTTAAATATTTTAGCCCTTAACACACATATGTTTAAAGGTGACTCTCCCACTGGACACGACGGTGGCGGGCGACGTGTCGGTGTGCGTGTACCACGCGCGCCAGCAGCTCGGGCGCGTGCACTCGGTGGCCATACTGTCGCTGCACTTCCACACTGGCTTCCTGGACCCTGACCAGCATGCGATTAAATTTGTGAGGTAAGAATCTCTATGCATTTACCTTTTTACTCAATACTCAATAATTTATTGCAAAACCATAAGTACAATAGATGTTACATTATAAAATAGGAACATTATGGACCCTTAAGTGAATGGATGCGTTTATCTTGCTTTTATGTGGCGTTTAAGCTACACTTTGGGACTTGACGGAATAGGTAGACTATATTTACTTACGATTTTCGATGGGACTTAACATTAAAGCCAAGGCTGGAATACCTGGTTAAAATTCGCAACCAGGTTTCGCGCAGCTTCATACATTTTGAAAAGAGCGTTTTGATTTCGATTCCACTCGTTGAAACCGGTATTATGATTTCGCTCGCTCCGCCCTTAAATGAAAAGCAACGATTGAAAGGGAAAGAGAAGACGATGTTTATGCTTGTGGCTGCAAGCATCGCGTCCAATCGCATCGCGTCCTAAAAAGAGACAAAATATATTGCTGCACTATTCACGCGCCTCGTGGAATTAACCAGGTTTATCCCAGAAGCAATATTGCTCGCGAATCAGTTCCGCTCCGAACGAACACTAACGAAAAAACCTGTTTGAGATCGATATTAACCTGGTTAATTAAAAACCGGTTACCAGCCCTGATTAAAGCTGTTAATACACACTGAATAACAAAAAAAAATATGATTACGATTCTACTCTAACCATTACAGTAGAGTTTTAATTTAGACATCATCCAACCACTGCATATTATTATCATTGGTATTTAGTGGATTAAGAAATATCAGTTTTTGGTAATAAACATTCAGTGGTATTAACCTGCTCTATATTAAGTCTCATCGAAAATAGTAGTTAAAATAGTCTACCTATATAGAACGTACTACTTACATTAGTACGTTGCTACTTATATGGATCGACGATGCTGCCAACTGGTGTCATCTAATTGAGCTTCCTTCTTCCTGTTAGTCAATAGTAAGTGCTGCCACCTAGACGGTGCTGTTAACAGGTTCCACAAATTAGAATTAAAAAAATCGTACCGTTAGTCAATGCTAGGTTCTAACACCTATACTCTGATTTTTATTCATGTGGAGTAAACTGACAGGTGCAAATGTGAAGTTTCTATACATTTTGACATTTTGCATCTGTCATATTGAGTGATAATGTATGGGGATGACACATGGACATGTGTCAGTTTACTCCACATGATTATGAACCAGAGTATATATCTATTGCTCGTGCCCTCTTCGAATTCCTGGTTATCAAATGTTTATTTTACCTTGTCCTTAGGTCTGAAATAGACGGCATAGACGAGTCGGTCCCAGTGAACGACCACTTCTCAGCGAACACAACAGCCATCATCAGCCTGGTGGTCCAGAACGGCGAGCGGCGCAAGCCCCGCAGCGACCTCTGGGAGGACGACCACTCGTACCCGGTGCGGACGTCGGATGTACTCTTCTCTACTAACTTGGAGAAGTGCGAGACTATTGATAACTTTGGTGAGTGGTCACATGATTGTGAATTTAGAACGAAAATGTGATTCGTAGTTGTAGACGGCTCTACGTCCGATTCGAATCCGTTTCGTGGCGGCTTATTTTCGTTGTCCTCCCCGGATGGACTGTAACATATTTTTTTTATGTGATGCGTGCAGACGAGCAGACGGATCACCTGATGTCCGCCGCCCATAGACACCTGCAACACCAGTGGTGTCATAAGTGCGCTGATAACCTTTTAACCCGCCTTCCCCTGGATTGGGCCTCTGGACTGGTCTGCTTTGGTAGTCTGATCTCGAATCGGAAATTCGAACCAAATTACGCACAGATTCGATACGTTCGAAATGTTTAGTAACGAATTGTAATCGGACGTAGTGTGAAAAGCCCTTCAATCTCGCAGACGATAAGCTATTATTTTTTTTCTAAATACCTTTACGCTTAAATAATTATAGTTAAGAATTTGTATACTTCTATAATATGTTATAATAATACAATATTTGTATGTGTATACATTATAATATGATATAATTTGTATGTAGTTATTGTAAACTTAATTTATGTATGTGTTTATATTCACGCAGCTAATATGCGTGGCCAAGGCGCTACCTACCAGAATCCAAGTATGTCTTAGAAATGTGTGTTTAGTTCTAGATCGTATTACCATGACACATTTCCTAAAAAACATACGCACATTATAGATCACCCTATATTTTAATATTTATTTCATATAATTATTATTATTTGTTAATCCAATTTATAACACATTTAATCCAACTTACTTCAAACTCACTCAAAACCTAATCACTATAATAACTTATTAATAGTTACATGGTTTTGCATATTTTTTTGTTTGTATTAGTATGACCATATTTTAGCTAGTCTTATTATATTGTCAATCTCTGCCAAAATAGTCAGTCTATAAATTTTCATTTACGTTATACCGGAGAAGTAACAAATACCATTTGCTAATTTTATACAATTGTTTGCGTTACTTAAACTTTTCGTACTGCATGCCTTAATAAAAAAGTAACGACATAAGGCGCGTCCAGACGAGTGTAGCGTGTAATATAATCCACCGTGTAATTTAACACGAATTCTACGTGTGGACAGCATTACAAGCATTACATGTAACGCTTGCGGTTGATCCATCGGCTGTCGGTATTCGCGCGAACACAAAGGCGCTCGCAGTGCTCATTTCGACATAATTCGCTTTGAGTTCGTGTGCCGCCCACACTGTAGACGCTAAATTACACGTCTCACATTACATGTTACACTCGTCTGGACCCGCCTATTTTGACGACCCGTTTAGCGCAATGGTTTGAGCGCCAGTTGAGACGTAAGGGTCGCGGGTTCGATTCCCGCACCAACACAAATGTTTGTTGATGAAACAGATATTTGTGTTGGGTCTGGGTGTTTGTGGTTCCTTCGTTGTTTCTGGTTTCCATAGTACAAGGGAAAACCTTAGTTTGGGACCAGGACAATGTATGTGATGTTGTCTCAATTTATTTATTATTTATTTATTCTATAGTTCCTGGGACGAGTCGACACTGTTGCTACTGCACCTTAGTTTTCAAAGACTTAACCACTAACAACGTATGTCGTATATAGTGACAGTGGAAACCCCTCCGCGGGAGGAGAAGGCTCCCCCCGCGCGCCCCGCGCCGCCCACGCCGCAGCCGCGCCGCCCGCCGCCCCCCGCGCACCCACCGCCCCCCGCGCATACTGCGCCCCCCGCGCACCCCGCGCACCCCGCCGGGGACACGGCCGACTTCCTCAATCTCGCTAATGCACAACCCGCACAGGTATCAAATTAAAAGTCCCCGCAGACTACAGACTTACTATCGGCCGATAGTTGGGTTGGCCGTACGCATCTAAACTTTTTTATCGGCCGATACTGAATCACTGTAATGTGCGCACCTGCATAAATCTTCATACTGATTAAGAAGCCGACCAAACTATCGGCTGATTAAATTTTGTAGTCTGCGCGGAGTCTAAATGAAGAAACTGTTAAATCTGTGATCTGTTGGGGAAATACAATGGGAGCTGCCGCGTGTGGAAAATCCGTTAGATGGCACACTTCAGAACTGAGGTCCGTCCGTCTACACGGTGATTGGTTATTTTTGATGTGAGATGTCAAAATGTCACTAAACGACAAATGACGTTGAAATTAGACCTCTGTTCTCAAGTACGCCATCTAGCGGATTTTTTACACGCGATAGCCCCCATTAGTGAAACTTGCTGGTTATGAACACACTGACATTTATCTGACAAAACTCTAATGAACGACATATGGCGGAACGCAGCTGCCAGTATTACCGAACACCAAGCAAGCTTCATATACAACAGACACAAATAGTCTACTTTAGGCTGCTTTTCAGCCAGAGCTGTGCGAGGAATCTAAGCAGTGAGCGAGGAAAAAACCCACCAATAGAATCACTTCTAGAGACACATGAAGTTTACTGTAGTTTAGCAATTCAAAGTAAGTGTTTAGCAATTCATTTTCAACAGGCCCCTCCATCAGAGCCGGCAGAGAAGAAGTTGCCATCCCAAGATTCGTTTGATTTCTTCGGTATGATGGAGAAGAAGGCCGATGAATTTGGAGACTTCTTGAGTGGAAAGGGAGAAAATGCAAAGGTGAGGAATATCGTTATGAAGTAATAAAATAAGTTAATAAATAAGATATTACTAAAAAATAAATAGACATAATGCGACTCTACCACCGGAATGGGAAAATTTATTCTGACGAGAAGATCGGGTAATAAATTCGCCACTTATTAACATTAGTGGATTTTTTTTGTGGTTTGAGTACCGGGCGGTGATCACAGGAACAAATTGAATAAATAAAATAAATTGGATAAATGGGGGTTTTTGCAAAATCCGCTAGATGGCGTTACGTTGACGCCATATATCGGATTTTGCATTTGCAAAAACGCTCATTGGGACAACATCACATACATTGTCCTGGTCCCAAACTAAGGTTTTCCCTTGGAAATCAGAAACAACGAAGGAGCCACAAACACCCAGACCCAACAAAAATTTCCGTTTCATCAACAAACATTTGTTTCGGTGCGGGAATCGAACTCGCGAACCTTACGTCTCAACCGGCGCTCAACTCACTGCGTATTCCTAAATTTTTTTTGAAATATTAATGGGGTTGCACTTGATCTCATCTCACCTGATGGAGAGTGACAATGAGGTCTAAGATGTAGCGTGCTTTCCCAGAAGAAGCCTATTCACTCTCGACTTAAAGACACCCAAATTGTAGTCCTCGGGAAAAACAGAAGCCGGCAAGTTGTTCCATTCCTTAGCAGTTCGTATTAAGAAAGAAGAAGCGAAACGCGAAATTTATTTTCAAAATAAAATATTAAAACCTTAAAGTGACAAATAACTAGTATTTAAAAAAATACGCGGTGAGTATTACCGGTTACGTCACTTTGAAAATGTGTCAAACGGCGTAATTTTGTAAACGCGTAATACTGAGTGAAAATTTTACGTTTTCTTTTTATTCTCAAATTATTTTAAGTAATAAAAGACAAATAATTAGATAATTAGGTGCCTTTGACATTATAAAATGAATTTTTATATTTAAAAGTGTTTCTTTATGATTCGCGAAATGTGTTCCTCATAACAAGGATAAATGCAAAATAAAAAAAGGTATTGTCAAATCGGGCATGTTACAACGGCTCGACTATAGTATTCCTTTGCAACATTTCAGCAATACACCTCGGAGTCCATCTTCGGCGAGCCGGCGGGAGGCGCGGAGCCCCCGCGCGGAGGTGGCGACCCGCTGAGCTTCGACCCGTTCGGCCTCAACGACCCGCTGCCCAAGCAGGAGCCGCTGCTGGCGCCGCAGCTGCTCGACGACGGTATGGCTTGTTTTATACTGCGACTAGTGGCCCGCCATCACTTCGCTTTGTGCACTTCGCAGTAGTTCCACTTGTCTACCAACAGATGGGCCCACTCGAGGGAAGGGATAAAGGGTTGGCAGCGCACAGTTAACTTCACTGGTGTTGCAAGTGTCCATGGGCGGCGGCAATTGCTTACTTAATTGGCAATTGATCAGGTGATCCGCCTGCTCGCCTGCAACCTATCACATAAAAAAAAAAGATGGCGCTGCGAGTGGGAGTTTTCGGTTTACCTATATGCTCTGACGTGGACTATGAGATTAACCTCTTTATAAATAGTATAGATAAGGCTGATTTGAATACTGGCTCGCGCTTTTATTATTAATCCTGCTATAATTTCTTTTTAATGGCTTCGTTTACTGGTACAGCCAAAATCGCCTCTAACGGACCCGGGGGTCGAAAGCGACAGCTTAGGACCAAAGCCGAAAAAACTGAAAAAAACGCTAAGATGGCGATGAGAGGGGCCAAAAACAAATGCGTTCAATATTTTTTTCTTAAAGCAATATGTAAACTTTTGGTATTTTTTTTTAATACTGTACAATATCCTGGCCAGATTTGGGATATGTAAAAGTGTCATAAACACTTGCGCCCATTTGACGCTCAGAAAACAGCATTAGCATAGTCTAATAATGAGTATACAAGTTACCGGCAAATGTTTGTGTACCTATAATTCAGGTAAATTGTGCAATGTCATAATAAGCAATTTATAAAACTATCGGCGCCATGATTGTGTGAGCCATGGGCGCAAAGCCGTGTTTAATTTAAATCAACCGGAAGCCTTATGGTTTAGGTTATGTCAGAACTAGTGGCACCAAAGCGCGCGAACGAGCCGTGGACGGCGTAGCGCCAGAAAAACTAAAAACGAATGTAGTTTTGTTACTATAAAACTCATGTTTCAAAAACGGGTTGACTATGACGTTTAGGCATTCTATGTATAAGTACATTCCTAGGCATTGTAAACTATGCCAGATTATACAAGTTGCCGGTAACATACGTACATATTAAGGATCTAAAATTCACGGTTCCGTAACTAAAATGTGCTAACTTTCCCAAAGTTGTGTTATTCTTGTTTTGTTGATAACTTCGGAAATGATATCCCAGGGCGGCCCCAAAGCGTGCCACTGGAGCAAGCTCAACCGAACAACAAGAAGGACCCGTTCGCGGACCTAGGGCTCCTGGGGGCCAACATGCCGGGGGCGGGGTCGGTGGGCGCCACGCCCCTCGTCACGCCGCGCGCGTCGCCCGCGCACACACCTGCGCACCACGCGCACACACCGGCGCGATCGCCCGCGCATCAACCGGACTACAGGTAACATCAGTTATTTGACCAAAAAATTAAACCCTTATAGATTTGTCATCATCGTCCGTTCGAATGTCACAGCCATTTTTTCCTATAAGAACTATATTGTTGAAACTTGGTAAGGAGATGTATTTTGGGGCTACCGCGTGGCGTACTTGAGAACTAAGGTCCAACTTCGACGTCATTAGTTGTTTAGTGACATATTGACATCTCACTTCAAAAATAACCAATAACCGTGTAGATGGACCTCAGTTCTCAAGTACGCCATCTAGTAGATTTGTCACACGCGGTAGCCCCCATTAGTTTCATTCCAAGTCCGCACAAAGTGGCTTGGCCTGCGGTCTGCCATTTTGTGACCCCTGACAGATGAACTTCTAAAGTCTGTAGTACGCCATCTGTCAGTCAGGTGCCAATGTGTCATCCCCATACATTATCACTCAATTTGACAAATGCAAAATGTCAAAATGTACTTGACATTTGCATCTGTCAGTTTACTCCATATGATTAAAAACCAGATTATAAGTATGTTTGTTTCCCCAGTCGCACTCACTTCGAGCCAGCCAAAACCCCAGCAGAAGATAAACCCAAGAAACCGATGGACGTGTTCGGCGACTTACTAGGCAGCCAGGGGTACGACTTCGCGACCAAGCGGGACACTGGCCCCAAGACTATGAACGCGATGCGCAAGGAGGAGATGGTGTCTACGATGGACCCGGAGAAACTTAAGATACTTGAATGGGTGAGTGTCTTAGAAATCGTGAATATGATACATGATGATACATTTTTAAATTCCTTTGCATGTTGAACTGGAGGCACGAAAGTATAGCGATGACCGTTATTTTGCGCACTTGTAAAAATGAAGACTTTCTATGTAAATTGGTTTCTGCGCACTCAAGGTCATAACTACACTTTTTTGCGGCTATACACGACTATTTTATACGAAAAAATATAAATTTTAAGAAAGTGCGAAGTTTTTATATCTAATAATTGACTTAAATCCGACCGCGATTGCGTTGAGATGGACAACCCCAGTAGGCCTAACATGCGCACCGCGACAAAATTTTGTCGACTCTCGTTCGCGAGAGCGCATCCTTCTATCCCGCTCATCGCTTAGTCAGGTGAGCGAGACGCAACTTGCGCCGACACGATACGAGTGTCGACAAATTATCTCGTGGCGCGCATGTTAGCCCGAATGGAATTATGGTTAGGGTTAGAGTCCCACATACCACCTTGTCCTCCAAATGTGAAAAATAATGCCATGATGGTTTCCCCTGGGAAAAAATAGCTGTACGAAGTGTATTTGATTGATGATGTTGTAATGTCTTAGACTGCCTCGGTGGCGCAGTGGGTATAGTCTGTTTCAATTATGATGTCCCCCTGGACATTTCGAAGAACGTAACTCTGCACGTTACGTGTACGTAACGCGCGAGATCTATAGATCAAATCAAATATTATATCTTTTCGTACTTGGTAGTAAATCGTCATGAGGAAAATATACAATTATACAAAAATACCCTACAATTATAGTCTGTTTCAATACATTCAATTATGAAGTCCCTTTTTGTATTTGGTAGTTAATAGTCATTTGAAAATTATACAATAATCCAAAAACATCCTACAATTGATTCACAAGCAAAATTAACATATTGTTTTTGAATATAATGCTCAAAATAATGTAAACTTCAAAATAAAACAATAGTTATTTTTGCGCGATTGCGGTTACGTACTATGGTTTGTGATTGACTTTTGAACATAGTGACGCACCTCAAGTATTCGGCATGTTCCAGAGATACAAAATTCTATATTTGCCGATTTAAAAAATCGTGTTCAATCATCATTTGCCATTTTGAGTGTCACTTCAATCACTACGAGGAGAGTGCAGAAAAGCCTACGACTAAGTTTGCAGCATGAAACAATAGCGATGATGACCTTGAGTGCGCAGAAGCCAATTTCAGTAGAAATTCATCTGTTCTACAAGTGCGCAAACTAACGGTCATCGCTATTGTTAGATGCCGCGGACTATACAATAAGACGTACGTGTTTTTCTTAAGGCTTGTACATGCGCGGATTGGGCACTTTTGTGTATGTTTAAACTCGGTAAATCGTTAAGAACGATACCTAAAAAAAATACATGTTATAGACTGGATTTCGATCTTGAATTTCTGACGAGGATTTTTATTCAATGTTTATAGTTCATTAGGAAAAAAAATATAACGTAAACATCGATTTTATGCAAAATATTGGATAAACTACGAAACTAAACAGTTCAGATGACTGATTTTTTTATATATAATACAATACAATGTACACTACAATCCCTGAAGAGGAATTCTTGTTTCTTGGCTTAATAATTTTGTAATTAATAATATTCTGTTTTTTGATATACGCGAGCGCGAGTACTCTCTATGCTCAAGGCCGTTGGCGCATGTACAAGCCTTAAGTTAATTTGTTGTTTTGTTGTTGAGTGTCGTTTATTGTTTTGTTTGTAATGCCAAATAAAGTCTGAAAGTGTTCTTTCGACAATCTCTAAAAAACCTTAGTTGTTGAAAATAACTTTGATTAAAATTGGTTACAAATATTTTATTTATTTTTTATATATATAAGATGGGTTTGCACTTGACCTCATCTCACCTGATGGAGAGTGACAATGAGGTCTAAGATATATGGTTATGGTTAAAGAACTTTATCATTTCTCATTAGAATTACAAAGGTTATTCACTTATTGAGAAACAAACTTTTCTTAGTAAACTAAGATTACAAATTATAGTAGGTATCGAAGCAAACGAGCGATGTACAGACACATTATCCAATTTAGTATTATAAATAGGGTAAAAATTGGTTACAAATCGATAATCGATGCCGCTGAATATCGATTTCTAAGAGTACTTCCCTAGTACTGAACTTTTGACATCTTTCCAAAGGGACATCATAATTGAAATAGACTATAGTGGGTCGCACTTTAAAGCGACGGCAGTGCTTGGGGTCCCGGATTCGATCCCTGGGTCGGGACGAGAAAATTTGTATATTTTTTTAATGGTAGGTTTAATGGTATAGATCACCTTATGGTAGGCGATTACCGCCGCCCATGGACACCAGGAACACCAGTGGTGTCACAAGTGCGCTGCTTACCTTTTAACCCCCCTTCCCTTGGATTGGACTTCTGGTACTATCACGCAGCGAAACACAGCGCATGCACTGCTTCACGCTGGTTTTCTGTGAGGACGTGGTATTACTCCGGTCGAGCCGGCCCATTTGGACTGGCCGGATAGCGCATTTGGTAGTGACCCTGCCTCATACGCCAAAGGTCGTGGGTTCGATCCCCACCCTGGACAAACATTTTTGTTTGTTCAGTGTATGTGTTTAAATATTATATTTGTGATTTTCTGGTGTCTGATACCTGCAACACAAGTGCTTAAGCTACTTAGTATGGAGTCAGGTCAATTTATGAGATTTTGACAACGAGTGGATTGGTTACATTTTGACGTTTGATGTCAAAATTATGAAACAACCAATATCCTCAAAGTTGGACCTGGCGTCAACGTAACGTCATCTATCAGATTTAGCATTTACAAAAACTCTCATTAATTTGATTGTCATCAGCAACCCACACTCGTTCACAGCTGAACATAGGTCTCCCTTAATGCACGCCACCGCTCCCGATTTTCGCCCACTCCAGCCAGTCTTCGAATGTCATCATCCCATCTTGTCACAGGGCGTCCAACACTACGCTTACCGAGACGCGGTCTCCACTCAAGGACTTTACGGCTCCAACGGTTGTCAGTTCTGCGGCTAATGTGACCAGCCCATTGCCACTTTAGTTTGCTAATTCGTAATAGAGATACGCTAAGAAAATTATAATATTTCTGATCTCTGTTTAAAATAAATAATGGTAAACCGAATAATTCAGCCGAATATTCGGTTCGGTTAAGATTGAACCGAATATTATTCGGTATTAGGTTATTCGGTGAAACCACTATTCGGCGCATCTCTAGTATTTAAGTATGATATTTGTCATCCTCTGTTGTCTGATACCTGCAACACAAGTGCTTAAAAAAGCTAATTCTTATGGAGTTAGATCAATGTATGAGATGTTGTGTGAATTTTGATTGATGATGTTGTAATGTCGCAGACGGAAGGCAAGAAGGCGAACATCCGCGCGCTGCTGTGCTCGCTGCACACGGTGGTGTGGGGCGAGTGCCGCTGGGCGCGCTGCGACATGGCGGCGCTGGTGACGCCGGCCGACGTCAAGCGCAACTACCGCAAGGCCTGCCTCGCCGTGCATCCCGACAAGGTACTACTACTATCACCCTATACATCTATATCTATACTATTGTTACGACCATGGGGGTACCGTGCAAGCGGAATTAGAGCTTATCTCGATCTGAGATAAGGTCTATATTCCCTTGCACTACGTCACATACGCACAGTGGGCCGAACTCACGCGTCGAACGCAATCGAAACTTGTAGAACATTCGAGAAGGTTCGACAAACATCGAGAACTGTGTAGAAGACTCTCAAAGCCCTAGTTGTAATATGCTCCCAAAGATTTATATAGACATCGACTCATCTTATATACGAACCGAAAACGTTTGCTAAAGTGTAATATTGTAAGAAGAGCCTTCTCTCGCTGCAAAGGACGACCTATGTGAGAGCAGATCATAAAGCCTTGTAAAGTGTTTTCTGAATAAACGATATTCTACTCTAAAAGTGAAACACTAGCGCAATGTATTTGACGCCTAGCGCCATCTATCGGAACGAAATGGAACTAATGTCCCAAAACTAAGGGAGGGCGGGCTAAGCTACTTGGTACGGAGTCAGATCAACGTATGAGATGTTGTGAAAATTTGTTTATTAATTATGATGTTTATTTACAGCAAATGGGCACTCCCAACGAGAATATAGCAAAAATGATATTTATGGAGCTAAACAACGCGTGGAGCGACTTCGAGAACGACGCCAAACAGCAGAACTTGTTCCAGTAACGTGGCAGACAACTGTGATTCCGGGTTTTTAATTAGGGTCCGACTATTTTCGCGATACTTCCAAATAACCTATAGAATACATAGGCTATTTAGTTTTTCCTTACCAAAAATGTTTGGTTACACACAATCTATCCAATCACGTAGTATCATTTTAAACGCTATAATTTATATAGACCGTTCACTCTCTTATTTTAAAAATAATTAAATGAAGACAGAATATCATTCTCTTATTTTAACGGAAGATTATGGTGTCTATAGTTCTCTAAATGTCCGTGTACAATAGTATTTTAGTAAAGCGAGTTGAAGTTGGACCCTTACAAATTGTCTTCTTAGAGTATTTGTGTAACTTTGACTGTGGCAGATTAAATTCAAAACGACTACCAAAACGTCTGATTGGATCAACGTACATATTTAGTAAGTTGGCACACACAACTCATCACAAGTGTATTGATTTGCGTATCGATTAATCGACATAAAAGATAGGTAGTTTTTTAATCTCGTAGAAATTGACAGATAAAATGTCAAAATACATTTTGACATTTGTATCTGTCAATTTAGGATCGGAGATAAAAAAAATTAAATAAAATAGGGCAAGCTAAAAAATAATAACAAAAATAAAGTCGTTTAAAATACAAAGTGAATTAAAATACAATTACCGAAGTTTGAATTTAATATTATATTTACATACAAAATGGAAACCTACATAAAAGTTACACGAATACGGCGAAACGCTTGCATAACAGGGGGTCTACTCAAAAAAGGAATTCACTATCGAATCTTTATCTCCATACCTTTCACACCAGTTTTGCTTCTCTTTTGTATGAAAGGGACACAGATCGCGAATTCGTTTTCAAAGTAGACCTTCCAGTTTCGAAATTGTTATCGCTTAAATTGTTAATAGCAACTTTGCATTGATGTGTTGTCTACATTTTATCGTGAACTAGACATAGAATAGATAAATTTAATCTCTTATAATATCTACTACGTATAAAGAAGCAATAGTATGTCTGGTTTGTTTTAATTTTATTTTTTTTTGCTCAAGGAAACCTCGCGATTGGCCATTCTTGAGCTCTGTTGACCTCCGTATGATTACCGCATTGCACTTTTTTGCCTTACTTTCTGATGAACTCTATAACAAATTGTAGTATGTAATTCGCTTAAATATGTCCATATGATACTCAATTTGGTATAAAATTCAAGAAAAAAGGTGATTCGATACAGATCAATGGAAGAATGGCCAATAAATATTTTGTGCTGTGAAGTTAGCTACATAAAAGTGTGTTAGCTGAGCTAGTAAAGCTAACTTCACGTCGCAAACTGGTTTTATGCTGAATATATATTTATATATTTTCGACCCAAACCACTTGGCAACTATAAACTAGACAATTGATACATGGTTATTAGATGAGTTGTATTTATTTTAGCTTTGCTACTTATCTAATGTTCATTATCGATTATGTATTATATACGAAAAAACAATTAATATGTACATCAAAATTGGCACCACGAAAGAATTTTCTAATTGTCTTTTCATTTTCTACTGTTTATTACTCATGTTAACTGTTAGTATTATTACATAGAAGCTTTTTAATGATAATATTCGCGTAAGATGTTATAAATATGTAAATCGGAATATATGGGTATAATAAATGTAGATTCTGGTGCACATTATTAAAGAATAAACAATTAATACGTTTAATAGTGCAATTCAATAGTAGCAACAAGCATATAAAAGAAATGTAATTTAATATATGTACTGAAATCTATTATCCTTTATATTTTTAAAACACAAAACATGGACAGCATCAAATATAATTCTTATAGATGTAGAAGTTAGGTTTTTTTTGTTTCTCTTTGAATCACAATAAATGCTACATAATGTTTTATCGATATAGGAGCTTATTATATTTAATTTTGTACATTCCTATTTTTATTTTAAATAGTTAATATTTTTTTATTCAGGTGCATACGTAGTGTTTTATTTGTATTCATGTGAAATTAATTTTAAGGTATAATAAAAAAAACTGGCAACCCCAAGTTTAAAGTTATGAATTTTAACTTTCGAGTGTTATTTTGGTGCAATTTAATTAAAGGAATAAAATATAATAATGTTCAGGCCAGTGAATCCTAGTTACAATGGATGTACTTAGTATTTCTCACATTATGTGTATATTTTGCTTGAAAATGTCCAACATTAGATAAAAGTAATCTGAATACATGATTGCGAATGATTTTCGTTTTTTTCTTCTATCCCCAACTGGACCGTGTTCGCTTAAACTTGTAACTACTTACTGGCTTATAACGAAGCCGTCCCATAACAAATGAGAATATACATACATCAGCCAGTCGAATCAGTTTCCCCCGATTCAATCGTTACGTCATTTTAGGCCCTCTGATTCGGCCATGAGCTTCGATTGTCGTCTCGTACATCAGTGGTCACGGCATCCCACGCATAGAAAATGTATTTAAACGTTATCTATCTATATTATACATGTAGAATACTAACTAACGTCAACTCCCCCTTTCACTTCCACCACCTGGCGATGTTTGTAACACCCTTTCTTACAGGTGCGCCCTACACAGTAAAACTACCTATGTTTTAAATTGCATTTGGTTTTAGGTCCAGTAGTTTTGGCGGTGCGTTGATAGATTAGTCAGTCAGTCACAGGCTGTGGCGTTACGTCTATTCCAATTTTGCAAACCCGCGACCTTAGTATAAACACTGGTGGCTTATAACGAAGTCGTTTCGTAACAAATGAGAATAACCTGTCTCATTCTAATAAAAGCGCGCACAGCGTGCTGTGAACGGTTCGTCCTTAACGTCCGTAAATTAGGCCCTCTGGTCACTACCTAGATTTTACCTACGCTAAAATTATAAATAAAAGAAAAAGTAAAATAAATGAAAATCCTTATATTCGAAACTTATGTTACGATCGCAACGGCGAACAAACCTATAGGCGACCTATTCGTACAGGTCCCCCAGGTTGGCCCAGGGTCAGCTCTCCAGCTTGACGTCCAGGCAGCCGTAGCGCTCCAGCAGCTCCTGCTTCTTGCGGCGCAGCAGCGCCTCCTCCACGTCCCGCTGCGACGGCACCGCCACGTGTGACGTCACGCCGCTTCTGCTTACTTCGTCGTCCTCGTCTTCTACCCGCCGGTCGTCGGGCTGCGAGTGATACGAACGAGTGAACTTCTGTTCTTATTTGATAGGTGGCAAATGAGAAATACGATTGCGATAGATGGTAAGCGATTGCCGCCGCCCATAAATACCCGCAACAGTATTTTTATTAATTTTAAGCTTGCTATGCAGGTCCTAATGCTATACAGCAGCGTTTCCCAATAGCCGGGTCGCGACCCGGTGCCGGGCCACAAAAACGAAATAACCGGGTCGCGACATTGTCGTTATATTTTAAAAACATGAGTACGGAACCAGCTTGAGTTTGAAAGTAGCTACTTAGTGGGCCACGAAGGGTCAATGTGAAAATTACCGGGTCATGGCTTAACAAAGTTTGGGAAACACTGCTATACAGACCAGTATCACTTCGCCCAGTTTGATCTAATGAGCCGACGGATCACCTGATGGTAAGCGATTACCGCCGCCCATGGACACCTGCAACACCAGCGGTATCACAAGTGCCCTGCCTACCTTTTAACCCCCCTTCCCCTGGATTGGGCCTCCGGCACCCTAACCCACGCAGCGAAACACAGCACATGCACTGCTTCACGCCGGTTTTCTGTGAGGACGTGGTATTACCTACTCCAGTCGAGCCGGCCCGTTTATGCCATTCTCCATCTTTTTTTTTTATGTGATAGGTAGCAGACGAGCAGGCGGATCACCTGATGGTAAGCAATTGCCGCCGCTCATGGACACCCGCAACACCAGTGGATCTGTGTCTCCCACTGGGCAAAAAATAAAATTACTTACATCTTCTGGATAAATGTTTTCTTCCTCTGGTAAGTCTTGGTCTTTATTCTGTTCTTTATTACTTTTCCATTCTTCGACCGCTCGTGCTATCGCTAAAACATAAAACAAATTGGTAAGCCTTCTTCTTAAAATAGTAGGGGTAATAAATTATGTCAAACATAATTATTTCACGATTTTATGACTGTTCATGCTGGGATGCGATAGCAATATTTTGCTATCGCATCCCAACATCTGCGGCATTGCATCTAGTTGAACATTGACCCGCCACCCACGATGGACGATGAGGGAGAGTCCCAGGAATTTTAGTGGGTATACCCCCCCGCCGTCATGCGGGGAGGGGGGGGGGGGAGACCGACATAACTCGTCCGCGGGTATGCGTATTTCTCCTGGGTCACAAAAAAAAGCGTGTTCAGTGGCAGCTGGAAAGAACCGAAATTCTTCTTTCCGCAATAACTAAATTTTGACGATGAGTTTAGTTAGTTTGAATGATAAAAGCATGTCTCACCGTGTTTCTCGGCGTCCCGCTCGAGCGGCAGCAGCAGGCCGTCGTCGTCGTCGCGGTAGCCGTAGTAGTCCGCGTCCACGTCGCGCATCAGGTCCGCGCGCGTGCGCCGCGGCGGCGGCGGCGGCTCCTGCTCGAACAGCTCACGGACGCCTGCGAGGATAAACCATAATCACAGCAGCGTTTCCCAATAGCCGGGTCGCGACCCGGTGCCGGGTCACCAAAACGAAATAACCGGGTCGCGACATTGTCGTCATATTTTAAAACATGATTACGGCCCGTCCAGCTTCTGACGTTGTTGAAAGTAGTACTTAGTGGGATCACGAAGGGTCAATGTGAATTACCGGTCATGTAATAACTAAGTGTGGAAACACTGACATACAGTGTATCTGTAAACATGGTGTAGGTGAACAGTTCTGGTTTTCATTGGGAATTTCAATTCCACCAGTGGACAAGAGGGGTAAATAGACTTATCCTTCCTATATCTATAAAAGTAATCTAAAAGAACGACAAGGCTTACTAGGTCAACCGAAACACGAAAGACAAGGCGACATAAGCGTGATACGAACGCCCATCTATGGTTTAGTTTGTAACTACTGTCCCGATCGAAATTAAGTGCGTGCCACTATAAAGATAAAAAAACTTTAATTAAAATACGTATGTTTTTTATATAAATTCTCCAACTACCTAGGTCCTTTTTGGGATAGTTGGCAGATGAGCAGACGGATCACCTATTGGTAAGCGATAGACACCTGAAACACCAGTAGAGTACAAGTGCGCTGCCGACCTTTGACCCCTTTTCCCCCGAATGTTTTTTCTAGCATGACATATTAGTAGAGAAACCATGTATAATATGATAAAGCATACTGACCTGGCAAATCCTTAGCCGCGCCAAAGTATTTGTAACCCCTATTGCCGGGGACCTCTTTGCCATCTTGATCCAGCATCTTCGGCCCGACTCGCGCATGATCTGGCCCACCTAGAGATTTGATCTGCACCTCCCAATGGCGTTTTTCTCTCATCAGTTTGTTGATTTCATCGTTCAAGTCGCGTATTCGGAATTCGCCAAGACCGGCTGAAAGTAAAGCATGATTTATTGATAACAATTATGAAGTAGAAACAAATGAAATAACACTTATCACCTTTGTAGTTTTCAGTGGAAAGAATAAAATTATAATAAATAAAAGAAAATAAGTGTTTTATGAAGTTCAATTTGTTTAGACTTGTGCAGAAAAAACTGGAAGGGTAAATGATGGAACAATAAAAAAACACATGATTTATTTCTTCTTCTTTTTCCCTCCTATTTTTCCAGGTTTTCTCGCAGACTTTGCTCCTTTTCCTTTCTTAGCTCCTTTTTTTGAACCTTTTTTCCCTCCTTTCTTAGCCTTTTTCTTATTATTCTGAGCTTTATCCAAATCTCCTGAACTGTACTGTTGAGCAATGTGCGTATTTTCGACTATTTTTTCTGGTGGTGCTTTTGGTGTCACCAATTCAATTTCAAGATCTGTCTTCTTGTCTTTAGTCTCCAACTTTTTTCCAATTTTCAATATGAAGACGTCTTTCTGGGGGTGAATCATTTTTTGCATGTCTACAGGGACGGGACAGTTCGTGGGCGTTACGTTTACTATTTTTCTATCTTTGTTGTCATTGTTTCGACGATTCTCATCACCTCTGTAAGTATACGTCAAATTGGAGGTATGTGTTTTATTAGGGTTTGCCAGATCAGCGATCGCGTGGCAATTCAAACTGAATTTGTTCCCCAGTATTATAAGGTGTACTTTCGCATGAACATAATTCTTGGATTTTATCATATTTCCCCATTCTTTCTACTTTGGTGGATTTTGGTACCCTAATTTTAAGTTCATTTTCATTCATTTTGGTAAAAATCTCGTCATATTTTGGCACCCCATCTAGAAAATATACCAGTGTTAAGTTTATAATGTCAAGATGAATGTATAAGTACAACCGATAAGATGTCTATCATTTTATACATACCTGTGAACTTTGAATACACTGCAGGAGCTTTTTCGGAAGAATGAGTTGAAAAACTAGATAGTTGTGACACAGGGCTTTCAGACCTAGGTCCATAGGATTTATTACCATACCGATTAGAGACGCTACGTGGAGAGGTCCTCTTTGACATAACATCTTCATCTAAAAGAATCTTTCCATGGTCATCCATTTCCACTTTATGACACGAGTACATCGACATGCCGTTGTCTTCTTTTAGCAAAAATTTTGCTGCTTGCGGTTTCGGCGACGCGAATGCGGTGGTGATTTCCTTGCCGAGGAAAGACATTCGTACAGTCACTTCTATAACTCCAATAGACTCTTGGCAGTCTTCATCGCCAACCGACAAGTAGTACATATTTTTTGAAAGAGGAGTAGATGACGTGCAATGAATATCGTCCGTTGGCTGCTGTTGACACCACTTGCTGCAAAGATCTTCCCTCAATGCAATAAACTCCTTTGTATAATCCATACGAGTTTCACCTAATTTCGTTACACAATTCGAGCACGGGGGTTGTTTCGTCAACTGTAGTACAATCATAAATTCTTGAATGGCACAGATTTTATCGTAAGTCATAGCAAATAACGTTGACTTTCCGACATTTAACCTGTTGAAATTTTCAATTTTTCCATATGAAGGATCATAAAGCACTATCGGATGTTTGTCTAAAAATGTCGCCGCAATCACCAAATTGTTGTAATCTATGTCAAAACATTCACATTTCATGTGGATTTTATTAACAACGATTTCTATCAGAAACAAATGATACGGGAAGTCGGTTTCTACTTCATTGGAGTTGGAACATACGCAAAATTCGTTTTTAGTTTTAGCGATGTCCATAGAGAGATGTTTAATGGATTCTCGAAGAGCATTTGCTTCCTTTGTAAGTTTTTTACTCATATCCGCTATTTTAACTATATTGCCATCCATTTTAGGAGGTGATTGTGGACTCTCTAAATCTTTCGATAAATTTCTGATTGTATCTGTCAATTTGTCGAGGTGGTCTTCCAAAGATTGACCAACGTTTTCTCCAATGTTGCCAGATTTTGTTTCTTCTTCAATAACGTTAGATTTTATGCTAATACTTCTTTGCTGCTGGAGTTTAGAAGACGCGCTTCTTATGCTTTTTTCACTCCTCAAGGAGTTTTGTCTAGACTGGGCGCTTTGAAACGAACTACTCCTCAGTGGTGGCTGTGGCGGAGACCGTGACGCTTTTGGGGACGGCTGTGGCGGAGACAGCGACGCTTTAGGGGATGGCTGTTGCGGAGACGGCGACGCTCTAGGGGACGGCTGTTGCGGGGATAACGACGCTCTAGGGGACGGCTGTTGAGGAGATGACGACGCTTTAGGGGACGACTGTTGCGGAGACGGCGACACTCTAGGAGACGGCTGTTGCGGAGACGGCGACACTCTAGGAGACAGCTGCTGCTGTGTAGGCGACACTGTTGGGGACAGCTGCTGTGTAGGTGACACTGTTGGGGACAACTGCTGCTGTGTAGGCGACCCTGTTGGAGACCACTTCTGCCGAGGAGGTGACTTTATTGGTGACAACAGCGGAATCGGAGACGGTGCCGTCGACCCTTGCACGGAAGGTGTTCGGAACGGCGAAACCTTCACAACCTCTATATTACCGGAAAATGTTTGCGATTTAACACTGGGCTCTTTACTACGTATGGATGGTGATTTCACTGTTTCAGTTTCATCCATGATAAAATTTTTGGTCTACATTAATCCCACTCTACTTTGTACACTAACTAAAATTTTGAAATTTATTATTACTAAGCCATATTTGAGGAAGTCATAGCCACATAGATATCAAATATCGTATTAAATTTAGTATTTGTTTTTTTTTTAATAACAATTGGCATAACATACAAACAGAGTGGATATATGATTTATATCGAAACTGGTCAGTTTTGTAGGTCACTGGGTTGCCAAACCATGTGGTGGATGTCTCTTGGTCAAGATGATGAATAGGAGTTAACTATTTGTGTGCATGAGATTTTATGGTAGTTTCATTTGGTGAATGTAGACGTCTGGGGATCCAACCCTCAATGGACCCCACTCACTTTTGTGTCATTCGGAAGCACAAGTTATTCGCAGTGCCTAGATGTCGCACAGTAGCATGATTACGCTACCGATCTCATGGGTCATTAGCCCACTCAACACACTTCTCATAGCCAATCTCAAGTTTGATTTGTTTTCGGATGATATATATTTTTATCCATTACATTTATGTATTTTGTTGATTTATTGTGTATGTAATGTAATTGGTAAGAACGTGTTAGTTAAAGTACAATAAGTAAATAAATCAATTTAGGAAACAACATTTTCTAAGTTTTCTTGGGTCTGGGTGTTCTGGGTTGACGCCCCCAGGTAATTATCGTCATCTGGTACTCATAGTACAGGGGTTGCCCTAGTTTGAGACCGGGTTCATTGGCGTGATTGTCTGGCGCATTTATTTATTTAAATTACAACATTCCTAAGCTAAACTCACCATTTTGTATCTGCGCAACTTTCTTGGCGATTTCTCTGACTATCTGCAGCCTCCATTTCTCTGCCTGTTGGAGGTCGTTGCACTCCGAAGCGAGGTAGGGCCGCCGCTCGCGCTGCCCGCCGGCTTCCTGGACTTGTGCTGCGCGCCATCGCGCCAAGGTGGTCCTTAAGAAAGCTTATGATGTTAGACAACTCTATTGTAAATTTTGATCTATTGAATCTTACCAACTTTACTCTTTCATTTGCCACTTTTACAAGCACAAAAGGGGCAAATGCTAGTGCAAGTTTTGATTGAGCTAAAATAGCCAGAATTTTAAAACTTAACGATATTTTCGTGTTTTATTATATTTTTGAAAAAAGTTGCGTTTGGCACTCAAGGTCACCAATTGTGATTATTCAATAGGCTAACAGCATAAACAACTCTGCAAAAAATCAGGACTACCGGGATAAGTACTGGATTTTATGGACCCCATACTTTCAGATGACAAAGTTACTAGATTACATAGGTAGGAAAGTTTTTATCACAAAAATGAATATGTTTTCTTATTACTTACATAGCTTTTTCTGCATTTCTAGCCTGAAAGAAAAGGGATCATGTTATTATAAGGTAATTTCATATCAATTTCAACTTATGCCTGATAATACTTATATACAATACTAGACACCCACCCTCACTTTATTTTGGTACATTAGTCTACAACAGTACCAATAGATGATGTTAGGCATCTGTTAAATCATGCAAATGTTTTGCATTTTCAGCAGCAGATTTATTGAATGAAATGGGAGAAATTAAGGTAAAAATAATCTGTGTTCAATTTGAGCTAGTTACTCCCATAATAATTTTCTTAAGAGAATTCTTTCAGCAAAGTGTTTTCTTGCAACAAATTGGGAGTGCTTGTTTACAAACCAAAACATACCTATTTGACTGTTACATATTATGGTCTGTGTGTTATAGATACTGATGTAGATAACTTCCAATAATAAGACTTAAAATTTTAATGACTAGGATATATTGACAGACAACTCCTCCCTCGTAGGATAATTCAGGAGCTTCGACTGTAAATACTTAAAGCCTCCACAAAAAGGATAAAACGTTGTAGAATATTTTCACAATCTTACCATTTTGGGTAAATAAGTAATGCACTTAAAAAATTATCGAAGAGTTCAGGCGGGACTCGAAGCCACCACAACCATTATTACTCAAACATAAATTTAAAAAAAAATGCTATAACAAAAATAAAAATACTTACCATTTTGTACTAGTGAGATAAGAGATATTTACTAAATTTCTGTTTTGTACCAACAAATCGTACTATCTTCAAAAGAAACCCTTCTATTTACTTTTCATTTTTCAACTTATTTACGATTTCAGTCAGATAACCTCAAAAAAAACACATCAGAGCAATTTCAAACGTCAATTTAAAGGGATGTGCTTCATGTGCATGTATCAATCGATTATTAATAAAAACGGTTTATTAAATGTTTTATTACGAAATTCTCTTGTTACGAAATTTAAAAAACGTAATAAATTTTCGATGTCAGTCCTGCATGTTTGCATGTCCAGGATATCTTATTTTTGTTAAGGAAATTCAATTAATTGTTTTGTGAATAACGCACTTAAAAATAAAATATATCTATGTTTTCAAGGCGAACAACAAACACACAAAACTCGTCAGTTGAGTTAAGTATACTCTGTCAATTAAGTCGTGATTACCATATTCCTTGACTTAAGTGGCAGAGGTGCCATCAATTAGTTTCATGACTTTCTTTCTTCAATCTTGTTGCATTATACGAAGTTCGATTAATTTAATTGGAAGAACAGCTGGTATTAGTTTGAATCCCACTACAACCCTTCGATGAAGTGCGTCATTTACTTGATAAATAAAACAGAAGCATAGCGCGCGTAAAAGGAACGGTCAGGCACGCACGGGCAGGTTCCGTTGTGATTTAGTCTCATTGTAGGCCCTCCGGTTAGAATTGAATCTATAATGCATCAAGAAAGTCATGAAAGTTATTGATGGAACCACTGCTGCGCTTACGTCATAGATTATGGTAGCCCCATTGGTTATACTATGGAACTCCGTAATAGTTCACGACTTTATTGACAGAGTATAAAATGCGCGAACTAAAACTATATGCTGTACATCCCTAGGTCAATGTTTGACGACTAATGTGACAGTGACAATGACATTGTCGAAGTCCATCCATTCGAAACCTACAATATTACAGATAAATGTTTTCGCGAATGATTAATTTACATTTATTTGTTTTAGAACGCCAAGAAAAATTATTATAGAAACTCTATTACTCTATTTTCCATAAAATGTTTACTTCATCTTTTTGGATGCCACTTCTTTGCTTAGCAAAATTAATAACTTCTAATTCTGTTCTTATTATCACTGTGAAATAAACTTTGGTTTTGGAACGTATTTCTGGATTGTATTGATCTTTGATGATTTATCCAAGGATTTTATATTTGTTATTTTAAATTGTTATGTCGTATTTTTGAGTGTTTAATATGTTAGAGAGGACGTACGATGTGTTAACAGAAGCTTGGTAGTGGTGTAATAAGACAGATCTCTTTATAAGACAAGAAAGAAAATATAAACAATTTTGCAAAATTGATCCATTATTATTAGTTTTCATAAAATAATAACGATACGATTTATAAAATGTCTTACAAATGTATTGAGGATTAGCTTTTGTTATTCACTCATAATATTGTCGAGTCAATCAGTAGTGTAAGACATAAAAAAATTGTAAAACTTAATAACATCAGGTATGGAATCTTCTGATGCTGCAATTCCTGCAAACACCTCGCCTGTGGATTGGAAATACTGCCCTCCAGAAATATTACTGATGATATTTGAGTGGCTAGATGTGAAAACTTTGATAATTGCATGGTAGTGTGCAGGAAATGGTGGGACCTTACGAGCAATATTGTTCAGGTAAGATCTTTACTTTAGTTGGCGAATTATACTTATAGTAATCACTACATACAGTTAAGTTCATTAAAGGGTTTATGTTATCTCTAAATTAAAAGTACCGTTTGGGCTGAGTGATAAAGAGAGTAACATCTAAATAAGTAAGTGAATGAAAATGAAGAAAGTTTATTATTATTATAGCAAAATATTTTCTTTATGTTTAATATTATAGCGCATTGTTTAAATAACCTGCATCTGACGATCAGATGACCTGCATCTTGCTTAGCTAATTACTTTAAATTCACCTATACAAGTATGCCTCACTTGAAAGTTACCAAATATGATTTTATACTGGTGTTTTACATTATCATTTTCTTATAGCACATTGGATGGGAGAGATTGGCTGAACTTACACTGTCAGATAAAGCAGCTTCATATAGAAAAAAATCTAAAATGAACTTTCATGACGCAATTCTTAATCTGAGCTTGTGGCAAGACATTTATCTAGCTACTCCCCAAGATTCCTTTAACTATGATGTTAATGGAGTAATAAGTATAAATGTTTATAAGCGTAAGTATTAACTGTATTTAATTAATTTATGTTTATATTCTTTTAACCAAATTCCCAAGGCTCAGCCTAGTTTGGGATCCCTTTGCCCCTTATAAAACGGAGGCTAGTTAGACATGATTTAAAAATTATGCTGTCACTTTTCTACAAGTCCTTATTAAAAGTGACAGCATCAGTTTTAAACGAAAACTTTTTTTTCTAAAATTATATGCTATAATAATTGAAAAATGTAGGTATGTAGGTATTACTGGTGTAATAACTTCGAATATTTATTTAATAAATAACTTATAAAATATTTTCAGATTTCCTGATAGTGGTGACACACTGGGACGTAAAGTATTTTAACTATGAAACTAACAGACTTGTAAAAACTTTACCCCTTACATGTAAGTATAATCATTTAATTAATTTGAAAATATTTTTAATGTATTTATTTTAAGTCTCTCAAGTTTTGTGGTAAAATAAAATATATAATTTGGTTTATCAGACCACTGCCTTAGTGTTGCATCTGAATTTCTAAGACTAACATTAGATAGTTCAATAGTTTGAGTTTAATTTAAATAACTTTGTATAAATGTCAATCATTACTTTTTAGGTATTGATTTTGATGAGAATGATCACATGTATTTGAAGAGTTGAATTGACATTCGATTCTGACGCTAAAATTAGTAAATATCGCACTCTGACCCTGTACGGTAAGCAAGGAGACAATAGTAGCATAGATGAAGAAATCACATTTACACATCAAAGCGTATTGTACTACAGGTAACACACGCATCAAAATGTATTGTATTAAAGTTCAAATATGTATCAGCTATTCTATCTAGAAATATTCTATCATGATAACATATGGTAATTGTGTTGTAGATTGCATGAAAATAGCTGCTATTTTACCATATCTGAATATTGTATATTTGTTGCGACTTGGAGCAAGGATAACTGGATTACGCAACTAGTAGCCCGATATTTTGGCTTTGGAAAAATCATAGATATTGGTGTGTATCAAAATGACATACTAGCGTTGCTGAATTGGGGTGGCGTGCTACAAGTAAGCCATGGCAGTGTGAAGTTTAAGTTGAACAAGAGAAAGAGAAGCAGTGTTGTATTGGAGATACCAAAGTATAGTTACGGTTCGACGATGTATGGAAACAATGGAGCTATTGCTGCAGGTAGGGACCTTTTTTATGTAACATCACGTTATTCACATTATTATACAGTCAGTGGCTCAATATCTCGCTCGCGCGTGCGTGTCTATTGCTCATTTCAGTGGCGGCTAAAGGGGGAGGCAGGGGCGGTTCACCCCGGGTGCTAGGCATCAAGGGGTCACAACATCTGCCAGAGCGCCTCAGCGCGTAGAGGGGGGGGACTGGGATTTCGCCCCTCTCCCACCCTCTCGTAGTCGACGTAACCAGTCCCCCTAGAAGATCGGCCCGGGTGCCAGCCCATGTAGGTACATACGCCGCCACTGTGCGCATTGTTTTGGTAACATCAATCTCTGTTTACAACGTGACAGAAACTCCTATGTTCTAATACTGGACTAGCTTCTTACTGTTATAACAATGACATTCTTCAAATTATTAACAGTATCTATGTTCACAGCTTACATAAGTTGTATAATTCACTGACCCGAATGTTTATATTCCAGTCCCCAACGATAAACCATTCAGCATAAAAGTCAATGAACCTGACTTTTGGGTCTTAGAATGTCCAGGTCTGAGATCTACTCTGAAACATGCAAATATGATAGCACTTGGTTATAGCAGTGGAAAGGTAACTATAGATCATTTTAACTGCCGTCGCTTAACGCCATCTATCGGATTTTTCATTTGCAAAAACCTACATTACGTATAGTGTCTATAGAGTTCAAAATGACCATGACTTTGCTCTATTTTAGATCGAATTCTTCAATCCTAATAAGTTCCTGGACAAAAATCCTGATGAGGTATTACCCCAGCTGACGCTGAGCTTGCCTAAGCTCGCCCGGCGCGACGTCCTGGATCCCTGCCGTGTGTCAGATAGAAGTTGCTGAGGTAAAGGGGGCCCATGTCCTCTTCATCGTGACCCCTTCTTTCATTCACCAGGTCTCTTTAGGCTATCCGTTATTGGAATGACATGAACTCACGGCATAGAACTGATGGTGGTGGTGAAGTGTGGACATAGGCAAAGTAATTATTTGTAAATGCATTTGGATTCTGGATCTCAATATTGGCTATTGTTCTCATTACCTACTATTGAGGCGAAAATATAATTTAATCAAGGAACAACTCTGAGTACTTACCTAAAGTGAACCAGAGAAACAACTATGATATTAAGTATTCATAGTCGTGGGTAGTCACTACAATCTCTTTTGGTAGGTAATAGAAAAATATGAAACTGTGTTTAACTCGGTATTACTTAAGCACAGGTATAAGTACAGTCGACTCCAAAAATATGTATATTTTGAACCTTGTCACAATACATATGTGTAAGAACGACTTCTACCTTCTTATACATGATGTATTGTGACAAGGTCCTAAAGTGTATACATATTTTTGGAGTCGACTGTACGAGTGTACGACTTTAACTTTTAGTCGTTTTAATGCCTAAGCCGTCATATATCATGATTAACGCCCTTTTAGCATTTTAGATCAACAATAAAAGCGGAATAAAATCAACTATTATACATAATAAGATGACGTCGGCATTGCACGAACTAAAATTTAACTGCGTACCTACCTATAGTGCAAGATGCTACCTACTTAGATAAAATTATGATATATTTTATTTACCTTTTAACCATGATCACAAATACGGGGTATATGTGCATTGAGGATTTGATATTTCAATTTATACAGTCGTTTCTACACGAATGTAGCTTTAATATCGCCGTACAAGTCCTTTACCTGTAATAAGGGCATTGGTGTAGGCTAAACTTTGAATATAACCATATTTAAATTATATTTTTACGTAAGTGTAACTCGTTATTTGAGAGTATTTAAACTCCCGAGACTGGCATGACAGAAGATGGAATAGGTATAAATTATACCTACCTACAAGTAGGTAAGTGTTCTTGAATTTTTGAGATTTTAGAAAGTATTTTTGACTGATGTTTAAGGAAATCAAAAAAAAGAACAGAAAAGATTCTCTATCCTGTCTAATGTTATTGCTCTCAGTATTATCGATTATAAATCCATGGCAGTGTAGTACGTTAGTGCGTTCGGTAACGAAATAAATCAGACAGATAGGGACCTACGGTTTAATTCCAGACCCCAACAATGTAATCATTGGCAAATGCCTTCAAGAATCTAGTCTTGTATTAAAATAAATTGGTATTTTTAAAAAGAATAAACACATCGTGTCTTCTGGTCTAGAGATGGAAAAAGTCTTTATACTTTACTCCATGGGTAATATTCAACGACCTGTTTAGTGAAGTGGTTTGAACGCTAATTGAAATAGAAAGGTCGTGGAATCGATGCAAGTACAGTAGAGTTCAAAAATATGTATTCACTTTAGAACCTTGTCACAGTACATATGTATAAGAAAACGACTTCCACTTTCTTATAAATATGTATTGTGACAAGGTCCTAAAGTGTATACATATTTTTGAACTCGACTGTACAACATGCCAACACAAAACTAATTGTTTGTTGGAAATGTATTTCTACCGGATCTGGGTATAATTATGGTGTACCGTTGGTGTTTCTGGTTTCCATAGTACAAGGGAAAACCTTCGGAAAATCTATGTGATGTCTCAATTATTATATTCATTTAATTTGCCCGGGTTGCGTACATACCTACGTGCCAAATATTGTTGTAAGCTAGCTAGAACATTCATGTTTGCTTTGAACAGTAGTTTGTTTTTTAAAAATACCTTAACTATAATATTGTTATGTTTTATATAATTCTTAAGTCTAAGGGTGCATTCAGATGTGACTGCACGCGCTGTTGTACATTCTAAACCATCCTTAGGATTTTATTATCACATAGAAAATGTGCACCACGAAACTTAAAGCAGAGTCAAACTTTATGCAACTAAACGTTGGAGTGTCTTTAACGTCATAATAACCAAAAGCGTAAAAGGCAAAAACAATTGATTTTCTATTGTGTTTGTTGTCTGGGCCTTACGAAGTTAAGTATTTAGGTATACACATTTTGGCTTACGCGGAAATGATTCCTTTGCATTTGCATTTTATCGTTTACCAAAACAGTATGAATTAAATGTTACCAGTAGGTACGAAGCTATTACATAAGTTTTTATAGTTATTATGATAAAATATTTATTATAGAATCACAAATGAGTTATAATTATAAGAGTATTGTAATTTGGCACATAGTGCCAACAAGGAATCTCAGGAATATCGCATGGACATAAGTAATAACATTAGGTATAAGTTAAGTAGTACCTAAGTATGTTAAGGAAAGCGCACATTTTACAGTATTTGCCTAAAGTATTGTATATACCTACGTTGTCTACACACTTGTTAAATATATTATTGGCATAGAATCAGGGCATTCAAGCACGATTGTGGCATATACGGTGTATTCTATGCCACATATCCGCTTTTGTAAAGCTGGGATTAACAAAAAATTACCAATAATGTTGCTCAAATCACACATCTCATCTCCGCTTCACTATATTTTCGCTACATTGGTAAATTTTTTGGTGAGCTAGTTTATCTCCGCGTATCTGCGCTTTTGTGGAATCACACCTTTGGTGGATTACCTGTTTATTAGCGTGACAATAGTATGACAAATGTATGCATATACCTACTCGATAAGTTAGTCCAAAACTGGACCTAAGTCCTCGATTTGTACTTTTCTAATTTTATGCGTCATGTAAAAGTAAATAATATTTTTGGATGTTATATAAAGATAGAAGGGTATGCGCATGCTAAGGTATAGAGGGGTCTCCCTATCCATTTTGTAGCAGGATTTAAATTGACACTGCATTGCTTTTTGATGTGTAATAACATTACAAAAAACAGACGTTTCTTTATAGTATATACGTTTAAGGCCCGATTCGACTAATCGTCACCCGAGAGTGAATCTATAGTACCTAAGTAAGTATAACGCTTCGATTCGTATGGAATGACAGATTTGTTGTCGGGTAAATATTGGTCGAATCGCACCTTAGTATAGTTACAAAGCGTTATTATTATACAGACTGCAGTGCTCGAAAGGATGTAGATATAGGTATAGGCAACCAAAAAGTATGACAAGTTATTTTAAGTCCTGTTACGAATACTGATCGTGGGTCGCGTATGGGTGTTAATTCCTACACTAGTCGATCGAAGGTGGAACGCACAATAGTTAAGTAATTTTAACTTTATTCGATTAATCTTTAAGAACAGTTTCATTTCAATCATGATTCCGAACTACGAGTAGTAGAATAGGCACTTGTATTACGAATACCAAATAACAATTACTGGTTAGAAATGAACCGATAGCTCTTATAGCTCAGTGGGTAACGACGCGTCGTGGTTCAAATCCTTCTGAAACGTTTAACCATGATTCAGTTAGTCTGGTGCCCCTGTAAAGGGTTGCGAAGGTTCGGCAGTCGCTTCATTGTAATTACCAGACTCCCCACATCCTGAACGATGGTCTTGGAATTCACGCTAAGATAAAAGAAAGAAAAGATTTATATAGGTTAAAAAATATTTATAGATGCGGATCAGATGCATTGCAAAATCGATGACGGGCATTTGAGATGCAAAATACGTGCCTGGGTGAATATAATGTGCATCAGCTGAAAGTGGTCAAACCATTGTAGGTAACAAAATAAGTATATTGTGCAATATTCGAAGATCCGATCTTAAAATAAATAAAAAACATTTCTGTACTGTGATTAAATTAAAAACAACCTTTTTAAATAGTTTTATTTTTAATAAATAAGTATTATGTAATGAGTTAAACGAAAATTAAATATCTCGCATTGTATTTTTTAATAACTGAATTTAACTTGACTGGCTTTTGTTTTATTATTATTTTTTAAATTATAACGAGCAGACGGCACACCTGATGGTAAATCACCGCCTCCCAATAATTTATTCTGGATCTTATATAGCAATGTAATTAATATTATTTATCGATATGTCTGTATGTCCGTCTACAATATACATAATATTTTTAAATAAAATTTGTGGCGTCACAAATAGTCAGCTGGAAGAAATATCTTAGAGATAAGCTCACCTGTACGTAATATTTATTTTTGTTCCTAAAAGTTATGTCTATTTGTTAACCTTTTATGTGAGAAATATTAAATAAATGTTTTTTGTTTGAAATTAAATAATGTCTGAATTTTTTTTCCTCTTTGGTCAAAATATCACGCGTAAATCGGTATTCAGAGTACTAGAATATACATTTCTGTTAAAACACACAAAGCACTGGACAAAGTTGTATCAAATTTTAACAGACTTTAAAGGGTTTTATATTTATTACCGCTATTATTAAATAAAACAAACAGCCGGTGTTTATTGTCATATTTATTAAATAACAAACAATTAAACAAACTTTATTTTTGTTTGAACTTTTATGATATGCAAGATACAACATTGAATATAATTAATTAAAATTAATAATTAAATCAACAACTGAGATTCATTGACAAACTAACATTGTAATAAATGTCTAATATATTGCACACTTATTTAAAGAGCCAACACTCTTTTGTAAAGCAATTCTTCGTATTTACCTTTAAACGACTAGATATGATAGCGGTACCTATATTACGTGTTTTCTAAAGTACCTACATACATGATGCTACTATGAAAGCATTTCTACCACGATAATGAGTATATTTAATACATATCATAATATATATCTCCGACCATCGTTCTGATATTGTCTTTTCTCATCTTGTGATTTGAATTGAAATTTCTGCAAAATGTTTAGCACGTTTTTCTATACAAGTAAAATATTATTCTATCACACTTTGGTATGTACAGAAATCAACTAATGAACGAGTATCCCATTGATTTTAATATTAGTCTTCTGTACAGATAAGAGCGCTAATCAACAATTTATCTAATTCGTAACATCAAACCTTACTTTTCCTACTCATTTTTATGTATTTTATATATATTTAATTCGTTACGATACGTTCCCCTCACGAATTTAATCGTCTTCGTGGTCATCGTTTCTATTGAAAATCAACTGCTTCATGGGCCTTTCGTCTCACTCAGCTTAGAGGTATAGTCCTCGGTAACCGAAAGGTCTGAAGTTCAACGCGCGTCTCCTACTAGAATTGCTAAGGTCAGTGTGGTCCTTGCACTGTACAAGGACCGCATAGGACCGTAGTTTTGACAATCACTTTCCTCCCTCCTGAAATTCGTACATCATTGACAACCCTAGAAACAGCGCGGTAAATTGATTCGACTGGTATAGGTGAGTGAATGTACCCTTCGAAATCTGTAGCTGCGTCCGCGTCCGTCGTCTACTATTGTTTGCTGCGACGAATGTGCCAGGCGAATGTGAGCTGTGTCCCCTCGGAACACGGTGGGGCCTAGCGGTCGGTGGCGTTGGGGTTGGTGTAGGAGAAGCCGCGGAAGGGCTCCTGGTCCATGGAGCGCAGCACGTGCGGCTCCACGGCCGTGAGGCGCGGCCGCTCGCCCGTGAACGCGCGGTCGAAGTACTGCGTGTCGAGCGGGTGCCTCTGCAACCACAAAGTTATCCATCAGCTAAAGTAGGTACCTAACTTCTTTTTTGAATAGACACACTAAGCATTATACAAGTCATTATTTAGGTTTTTAAGTAAAATTACGCGACAAATCATTAGTCGTGTAAGCGTTTCGCTTTTTCAGTTTCCTATAACGCGATGATGATGTATTTTTAAATTTTAATTTATTTTTTTGTTTTTTTTTATGTGATAGGTAGCAGACGATGGTAAGCAATAGCCGCCGCCCATGGACACATGCAACACCAGTGGAGTCACAAGTGCGCTGCTAATCTTTGATCCCCTTCCCCAAGATGGGCCTCCGGTACCCTGGGTTTTAATAAAATAAAATAAATGTTACAGGTGGCAGAAGAGATGTCCATGCTTGCAAGACCAGTAGAGTGACAAGTCAGCTGTTAATCTTTAACCCCCCTTTCCCTTCAGTTGGGCCTTCATTGCAGTACCCTGACTCACTCGATGAAACACAGCGCAGGCGCTGCTTCACTTCACTGCAGGCGGTCTTCTGTGAGACCGTGGTATCTTTCCAGTCGAGCCGGCCGCCTATTCAAACCGAAGCATGGCTCTCCCACGGTTAAAGACCGTTCCACAGTCTTGGTAAGCAGTAAAGATATATAATAATACTAGTGGCCCGCCCTCACTTCGCTACGGGAACGTAATTCAGAAATGAACCACTAGATGGCGCTGTGCTCAATTACATCACGCAAGCGTTTCGTGTTTTCGGTTTACCTATAAGCCTTGTCGTTGTCTATAGAAGTTATCTCTTTATAAATAGTATATTAGTTAGACGACCCGTTTGGTTCAGTGGTAGTGAATGCTGCGTCTGAGCCAAGGGTTGCGGGTTCGATCCCCGCACAGTACAAACATTTGTGTGCATGAACATGTCTGTTTGTATTGGTCTGGGTGTTTTCTATGTATTATAAGTATGTATTTACAAAAGAAAAGTGTTATATGTATATATTTGTAATCCCACTGTTGGTTCTGATATCTGTAACACAGGTGCTTGAGCTACCTATCTCAGAGTCAGATCAATGTATGTGATGTAGTGAAATATTATTATTATATATAATATATTAGTGGTATGATCTCGCACTCACCACGCGCGGTTTGAAGGGCGCGTCCAGCTCGCGTCGCTCGAGGCGGTCCCAGTGCACGCCGCGGAAGAACTCCTGGTCGCGCACGTCGCCGTGCATGCACTCCGCGCCGCCCAGCCGCGTGCGCGCGTCCTTGTCCAGCAACTGCCATGCCACGATCAGAATATATATAGAGGAAAAAAGAAAAACACAAATCTTAATTAACATTATACATGCGAAAGTAACTGTCTGTCGGTCTGTCTGTAGTGTCTGTTACTCTTTCACGCCAAAACTACTGAACGAATTTGAATGAAAGGTAGGTACACATGGGCTAGACCCTGAGAAAAAACATTGGCTACTTTTAATTGCGAAAAGGGGTTTGTAATATGGAGCCTAATTGCGGAAAAGCCCGTATGAAAGAAGAAGGGGGTTGTAAGGGGATAAAAACGGGAGTGAAAATGATAAAATAATCAAAAATGCTTTTAACGCCAATAATGAGCATTCATGTTGACCGTTGAAGTGTAGCAACCCATTTTTAATGCGGTAAATAAAAATATTGCAATAACTATCGAGATAATCGGACGGCCTCGATGGCGCAGTGGCTAAGGTGTTCGCCCGAAGCTCGAAAAGGTCCCGGATTCGATTCCCGGTCAAGCCAATTTAAGAAACTATAATTTTTAAGTTTTCTTTGGTCTTGGTGTTCTGGGTTGACGCCCCCAGTTAATTATCGTCACCTGGTACTCATAGTACAGGGGTTGCCCTAGTTTGAGACCAGGTTGATTGGTGTGATTATCTGGCGCATTTATTTATAATAGGCATTGACGTATAAAAAGAAGACCACTTACCCTCGTGAGTATGGTGAGTGCGTCCTGCGACAGGAAGCGCGGGTATGACGGCATCTCGTTGCAGATGGACCAGAACAGCTCGTCCTCGTCGCAGCCGCTGAAGGGGCTCTGCCCGATCAGCATCTCGTACAGCAGCACGCCGAACGACCACCAGTCCACTGCCTGGTTGTACTTGAGCCCCTTTATTATCTGGAACAAGGATCAATCATTGCTAACAATGGGTATTTGACTAATCTCGATATAGTAAAAAATATTGATACTGTATCAAAATATTGGTAAAAAAGAACCAATGGCCAACATTTCCAGATAAAAATATAACGTCTAGCTGGTTTTGTGAGCATTCAAAGTTTCATGGGCAAGTCCATTTTTAATGTATAAAATTTTAAAAATAATTTGATTATTGAACTACCCGTACATTTTCCACCAACTTTTATTACAAAACCATTTACTTAAACGAAACATTTGATATAGCTACCAAACAAAATTTGCTAGATGCGCACACAGAAGTTTGAGTTGTGACGTCACAATTCAATAGCCATGTGTATAGAGCGTTTTTGGGCTTGCCCAAAATATGTGCTCTTAAAGTTGTGATATCTCAGGTAATTCAAATGAGAATCAAGTGATTCTTTCAACGATGTTTCTTAAATTGAGGCGTCTATTGATTAAACACATAAAAAAAATTAGTCAAATACCCAATTGTTGAGATAATACAGGATACATAAGATACAGGGCTCACATAACTCCAGCGCCATGGAACCTATACTCTGGTTTTTAATCATGTGGAGTAAACTGACAGATGTCAATGTGTCATCCCCATAAATTATCACTCAATTTGACACATGCAAAATGGCAAAATGCATAGAAACTTGTCATTTTCATCTGTCAGTTTACTCCACATGATTAAAAACCAGAGTAGGTATACAGGAAGGCTACCTACATCTTCCTTAAGTTGTGGTTTTAGCTAAGTGAGCTACTTTTTGGGACGCGCCACGACTTGACAATTTTTTCTTTTTCCCAGCGACCAGCATTTTGTATTTGCTTCGTGTTTTTTTTGTTTCTTTTTTAGTTTTAATGTTGAGTCATTATGTTCTTGTTGTTCAGCCTGTTTGTATATTTGTCCTACGTCTGTCGTGTGTGACCCAAGGAAGGCAGGAAAGAAGACTCTGGGTTCCCAAGCGAATGCTTAGGCCGAAACTGTCGACTTACCCAGATAATCATCATTTGGTGCTATACGCATTGCGTTTGGTTTAAGATATGCGGAGGAAATAGCGGGGACAGGAGGGGGTGGCACCTGCCAAAATATAAGCGGATAGTATATCACTCTTAAAAACCTTTTAATACTGTTGATTTCCTTGGACGTCAGCCATAAATAACCTACGTCACACATATCTTTATGTTTGGAAACTCCCCATCTTTGTCACTTTGTGGACTTCCTCTTTTAGTGTGACGTCACAATTTTTGCGAGCAGGTTCACTTTTTTTCGCACGCTGACTGTCCTGTGACGTCACGAAGCTTTTGAAGCGTCGTCACGTAAATAATAAGATGGCTGTTTACAAAACAAATTGAATAAATAATAATAAAAATTATCGGCGTGAATACGAGTAAGCACCTGCGCTGTATTTCGTTGAGTGAGTGAGGGTACCGGAGGCCCAATAGGGTAGAAAGGATGTAAAAGGTTGCCATCACACTTGTGACTCTACTGTTATTGCAGGTGTCTATGGGCGGCAACAATCGCTTAACATTAAAAAAAAATAGTTTTTTCTTACTTCAGGCGCCATATAGTCAGGGGTGCCGCAGAAGGTATCCGCGGTCTTTTCCAGGTAAATCTGTAGCTTGCACATGCCAAAATCTGCGATGCGCACGTGTCCGTCGAAATCAAGTAGAATATTGTCCAGTTTTAAGTCTCTGAAATGAAGAATTAACAATATTTACCAACAGTTAACGCTCCAATACTAAAGTGTACGAGTTAAGAGGTAAGTGGTGGTTGGTAGTACCTGTAAACAATGCCTCGTTTATGCAGGAACTTGAGTCCGGAGACGATCTCCGCGGCGTAGAAGCGCGCGCGCGACTCCGGGAACCGCCCGCTCTGCTGGATGTGGAACATCAGGTCGCCGCCGTTCAGGTACTCCATCACGAAGAACAGGTGGGACTGGAATAAAGGCTCTTGTTAGGCTTAGGGGGCAACTCGGGCAAAAAAACTTGGGCAGGAATTTCATGATTTTTTGGCTGGTCACTGTTCTAACCTAACCTAATCAACACGAGTTTTTTTTGTTTCACAAAGTTTAGTATGTACCTGATATCATCACAAATATTTTGGTGGAGCTTAGTCTAAACACTGACCAGCTAAAAAATCTTGAAATCCCTGCCCAAGTTATCCCTTAAGAGCTTGTTATTACAAGTTACATTAACATACCATATCCTGTGCTTGATAACTGGTTATTGCTTAAGTGTTCGGCATGCGAAGGAACGTGCAGATAAAGTTGATTAACTGGTACACATGTCTCGTTCCCACTCTGACGAAAAAGGGAGAGTTGTTGGATGTTTAGTCGGCAGGCCTTTAGCCATACCAGAGGAGACCCCATCTTAATCCATCCGCCCCTGGCCGGTAAAACCGTCGGCCGGTGCACCGACGAGACGACAGCCCATTGCAAATCCGCCGCGGCAGGCACGGAGGTTTCATTCTGAGTGACCCGTGGTGCAGAGTACCCCTTCTTCTACAGAAATCTGTAGTCAAGCTTCATAAGAAGGCCTTATAAAGCATCAGCTTCATAAAAAAGCTTCATAAGAACGGCTTAAGGGGAGCCTCCCCTTAAGCCCCGTCACTGTTAGCTGATCGTTAGTTGACCAAAGAAAGTGTGACGTCACCAATCTATTTAACATGCCTACAGTGTCCACAACGGTGGATCCGCGCCTGCTAGAGGGAATGTTTTGCCAGCTGTTGATACTCACGTCCGTCTGGAAGGTGGCGAACAAGTGGCAGAGGTACGGGTGGTTGGTGCCCAGCGCCAGCACCTTGCGCTCGATGAGCGTGCACTCCACGTCATCGTCCTCCAGCACCACGTCCTTCTTGAGGCACTTCACAGCGTAGTAGTACTCGGTGTCACGTAGCTCAGCTAGTAACACCTGGGGAAGTAAATCAAGATAGATATCACATTCCTCCTAGTTGTATACCTCTGTTTGTGTGCAATAACATTCATTCATTTCTACTGCTAAGGAATGGAACAACTTGCCGGCTTCTGTATTCCCAGCGAGCTACAATTTGGGTGTCTTCAAGTCGAGAGTAAATAGGATTCTTCTGGGAAAGCACGCTATATCTTAGACCTCATTGTCACTGGCCATCAGGTGAGATGAGGTCAAGTGCAAACCGATTTAATACAAAAAGAAACATATGATTTAGAGCGATTGGTAGTTCCGTGAATGAGACATGCACCTCTGGATGTTCCAAATCTATGTGCATTAGCTCGGCGGTTATTATGAAAACATTGACGGGATCTACACGTTCTAATAATTTCCGAAACGTGTTGTACCTAATGTTGTAATGAGGCTGGTTCCCCTGTTAAAGGGTCGCGAAGGTCAGACGTTAGTTGCTTCATTGTAATTACCAGACTCCCCTAATTCTGGATCATGGTCCAAGGCTCCAAAGCGACAAGGCTTTGGTCGCAACGAGGAATAACATGCTGATATGCTTTTTAGGATATTATAGTGTAGAAGATCTACCTCCCGGCGACTTGTCCGTTGTAAATATTTCTGATCATTCTACGAGTATTAACATTTAATTTATGTACTTTTGCATCGAAATATAAAATGGATTGTTAATCCTTAAAAGATCTGTCACAAAAAGTCGTAGTAGGTAATTATTAAAACGCAGATCACGTTTTAATTCAAATCAGTACAAGCAAATTCGCCCACGGTCTCCTCCTAACAAATTGTCAAATACAAAATTAGCAGCATTAGCTTTTGATAAATGTCCCAGGAAACGCGCATGACACCGCGCCACGGCGACGCGGGCGCAAGTCGCGCGCTCTCCCAGCGCGAATATATCGCGCTTTCTCCGTATTCTTGGCGGCCGCTCAAAGGCAATTGGGCCGCGGTGTTCGATGGCACAACTGGATGGTTATAGGATCGCCGGTTCATTTCACTTTTGTAGCACTTAGGTCTCAGATCAAAAGGAGACGCTATATAGTTGGAGAGCCGACGCATACTTTCCTACGTCATTGGGTACTTGGACATTGAACTTATTATAGCGCGTTAAACTAGATTAGTATATTAACCAATTTTAAGCTTTACATAACCAAAAGCTTCTTACACAGAATAAACTACTTTATTAGGTACTAGCGGCCGCCCGCGACTTTGCCCGCGTGGAAAAGTAACTTTTTACCCCCCTTTCAACCCCTTACAACCCCCTTTTCGCAATAAAAAGTAGCCTATGTTCTTTCTCAGGGTCTAGATTATCTGTATACCAAATTTCATTTAAATCCGTTGAGTAGTTTTGGCGTGAAAGAGTAACAGACAGACAGACAGACAGATAGAGTTACTTTCGCATTTATAATATTAGTATGGATAGTATGGATTGCCTCTTTAATTTCGCGGTATTATTTGAGGAAAACTCTGCAATGTCTGTTGCCAGGACATTTTTGGCTGACTCGTTTCTCATGAGATATGATGGAAGGTGTCGTGTCAGTGACATAGATAAATATCGTAGGTTCGCACAAATGACTTACAGTTCAAAGATCTAAGCTACCTACGAATTAATAAAAACATATTATTGTAATCACTTACTATGTTATAAAAGCGGTCTCTATATTATTTAAATTCTGTTGGTTATATTTTGTCGGAGTCAGAATTTTAACCCTTAACTGTTTTCGGGGGTTAGAATTCCCCAGTAGCACAGCATCACCAGAACATTTTCCAGCTACCGTTTGTGTTTCAGTAGAGAGAAATACTTAGATTTGAGGCCACTTTGGACCTGAGAAATATTATACTTGATTACCAAACGTCCAAGTTGCTTTAACCACTCAACCACTTGGTGTTGCGCAGTTATAACATTGGTTATGAAGTGGTGGAAAAGATCAACGAGTTCCTTTTGAGAATAAACTTAAAATTAAGTTTATGTAGTTTTTATCAATTGAACCAGAGCCAACCTTTGACAAAATTCGCAATAAGTAATTTTCCCTTAAGACTTTGTTCGTTATTTATTATTCTTACAACCAACGTCATCTGATGGTGTACGGTGAACGTAGACGTGACGTAGGAAAATCCGTAATGAGAACTCTAACTAATAATCGTGTTTAAATTGGCGATAGATAATGTCGCGGGGACGATGACACGTGCTCTGACGTTTGAAAGGTGGCCAGTGATGCGGCGGCCAAAATAGACGACCAGCGGAGACGCACACGCCGAGACACAGTATAGTCACAACAGTAAAAAACGAGGTGCTTTTTTCGCATAATGTACCTACCTAATGTAAGAGAAAGTGGGAAGAAAAGGGGAAGATATCTCTTCTTTCTTCTCCAACATTATTTTGCCCACTGCAGGGCACATGCTTCTACTACAAAGCCCCCTCCACATCACTCTATCGATATTTTTCCTGATCAGGTAGTGGCAAATTGGTTTTTAATGTCGTCGGAACATATGACTAGTGTTTTGTCAACCCTTCCCCTGCCGACTGCCGAATCTTAATGTCCACTCGAAAACTGACTTACACCATTTATGTCATCACCTTATACTACTTATTTTTGTATAATAATATGTGCAAAATGTAAATATCCACCGTAAGTTCATTAGTGATGATAAGAAGCACTCAAATGGGGCTACGATAAAAGTGGCGCCCAACGTGGGGCCACTACAAGGAGGGACTAGTGAATTCTATTTAACATAAGTTGAAATTGCCAATTTTAATTAATACTTGTAAGCAAATGACAACGCCCGAAGAGGGAATTATGACTTTTGTTTTGGAGTAGATATATAAGAAATCTTAAGTAATGTATTATAAATCTAGGCCCCAAATGCTTAAAAGCCTACCAATACCTACTGGTGCTGTTAATAATAAGTGGTTACTAAGTCTACGTAGAGTTTTCTCACTGTCATGTATCTAGTTTTGGCAACGAGCAGGTGAACCGCGGCGATGCACTTGTGTTGCCAGATGTCATGTTCTGCTATTACAGATTTGTCCGACCAGTAGATGGCATATTACCTACTCTTTCCGGCTTTCCTTTCCTTGAGATAGACAATCGCTAACAATTAATCTAAATTCTATTAATAAATTATAGTACAACATAATGCAGCTCAGAGCTTCTATCCAAGATAAGATTCTCATGTACCGGTATTTAAACGATTTCTAAACGTTATAAAAATGATATTTTTAGCCTTTATATAAGTAAAGAGAAATCGAGCTTTTGTTACAAGCTATCCTACTAATATTTTAATTATTTATTATGAACATATTTTAGTTTTGGTCAAAAAAAAACTTTTATTTAACAATCAGGTCATTTGTTTCATTTTGGTAGTCTCTTCCACTACTATTATGAGCTGCATTGCAGTCAACGACAACGCAGGCAGCGTAGCGGTGTATTGGACTGAGAAAATTTAATATCATAACGCCCTCGACACTAAGCTATTTCGTCGTCCGTTTCCAAATAGTACATCGCTATTGAGGCACTTTTTCTGCTAAATCGTCTGATATTGACTTATTGAACTTCGTTTCTGGCGATCCTAGCTGCACTTGCAGCAGCAGCGAGGTGCATACGTGGCACGCTGCCATCGGAGGGGTTACGGTCACCGGGAATTGGGGCTTACGCCGGTTTTCGATGCCCCCTGCTCGTGGGTGTGTTAGCCACCTCTTTCGCAACTACTGGTTAAATGCGTGATTTTGTAACGATTCTAGAAGCTTTTAAACTATATTTAACACGTGTAAAATGTCTGTTGCATCAACAGTGCGTAAGATATTGGAGTCTAACGATTTAAAACTTTGAGGTCTACTTACCTACTTACAAGAAGATAATGGAATTTATGTAATTTAATTAATTACAGGATTAAAATTACTTAGATTTTATCGAAGTCATGTCACCCTAAAATGTCAGGTTTTCTAATTACTTATAACAAAGACTTGGTAACACAAGATCTAATCTTTATCGTCGTAAGGCCCATAAGCCTTTTAAAAGGCATAAAACAATTGATTTTCCATTGTGTCTGCTGTCCGGGCGTAACGACTTTAATCAATGCTGAGGATTGATCAAATAGTTATTCCCATAATTTAGCAAATTATGCACTTATATTTTTAATCTACGTACCTACTTTCATGTTTCGTAATTAGAAAACGTAGCAATAATTAATTTTATGGGTGAAACGTCCCTCAATTCAAATTTAATGTTTCAATTTATACATCCTTCAAAACTCTTTGAAGCAAGATGGCTTGTGAAACGGAAACGCAAAATTTAATTTCAAGCTTCATTAAAACGTTAATGTGATGTTAACAAGAATTCATACCGAGGAATGATCGTTGCGAAACTTAAATTTTGCGTCGGTTACCAGGTTACAGCACTTGTCGAGTAAGTACTTACATACTAATTTTAAAACATGTTTTAATATAATTAATTGCGGATGTAAACACAATTCTTTCCAAAATCGCCAGGTAATTTGTATAGTGTCTAACTCGCTCGAAGTACGAAGTATAAACAGGAGATTTACCTACGTACCTCATTACCATTACTTTGAATTATGCCTTAAAATTGGCTACGATTCGCTGCAATTTGCGTTTTCTGAGGAACTAGGAGAAACAACTCCTGATTATCTTCTGTTCGTGACATATCTTTTCTAGGCATCTTTAACTCTATAGGTATCTTACTGGCTCGCTGGTTCCGCGACCAGAATTGAGTCTTGGCCTCCGAAACAGGAGATCGCCACTTTGGTCGATCCTGCACTACTTCTTACCACTTATTGGACCGACTTATTATAGTCATTGATCTAGGTATAGGTACTGACCTAAAATTTATATGAATTGATTGAAGCAGAAATTTTAATTGAAAGCTGCCAAATATTACCTATCTGTATTTAAGTAGCAAATCAGGTAGTTATTTCCCAAAACGATGTCTTCGTCTAAATCTTTCGACTAACTGAAGCTAACCGCCTTAGAAGTTTTATTGGTATACAATAAAAGGGTAAAGGCGGTAGTAATTAAGCAACAGGTATGAATTATTTTGGCACATGCAACCTACATCGAGTGTTGGCTTCTGTCGTGAGTCTATTTCACGCAAGTCATCTGCCACTCACTCATTTTTCCCCGTAATACAATCAAAATGAGTTCATTGTTCAAAAAACAAATGCATAATATAACAGAGGGCTTTTCTTTTTGTCTTTGATGTAAATCATTCCGCATTTGTCTTAATCACGAGGTGGCGCGTGCCAAATACATCGTTCTCTTTCATATATTTGAGAAATTACACATTTTCGATGTAACTGAAGCCTGATGAGACAGTTTAATATCTATTAAATTTATTGGAAGAAGAATTCGGTTTAGTAGGCCAGCAGAAAAGAACTCTTTGATAAAACTTATTTCTGTCCAACGCATACAAATTTGTTTTTACATACATAATTTGAAACGGTTCAACAGACCTAACGTTCCCTGTAAATAAACTGAGATGACATATTCTAAGAATTCCTCTGAATACCAGAGGCTTGAACTAATATTAAATATCAGGTTTTTAAATTATCGAGTATATTTTGCTGTGCTGATTGTCAAAGACGAAGATACTCCAGCGACCTACTTAAGTATCTATTCCGGGGCACAGGTAGTTTAGGTCTATTTTCATTTGATTTCCTAACTGTTTGACACAGTTTTCACCCGGAGCAGCGAGGATATAAAGTTGAGAGCATTGGCCCGCTATTGTGATATAGGTGACTTTTATAGCTGGTACGTGTAGCGTACAAATGAAATGAGCCAGTGTACGTTTCAGAATTAGACATAATATTATCTGATTGGCGAACCACTCGTACAGCTGTATGTAAAATATTGTATTAGATTTAATTTGCTTGTTGGCAATAACATTGTTGTAAATATTGTTATTTAGGAGAGGGTAGAAGTTGCATCCTTGAGGGACCACACACGCCAAACGGACCTACTATCGAAATATTTCATTCAAAATCACTGTTAATTCTCACACATCTAATTGTCTTTTTGTGTGAAACAAAAGACTATAAGTTATGTGACAGTAATGCTCAAATCGTTGGTAAAGATTTTCATGAAGTGGAATAAAATAAATCTGAACGTTAACACCACATTATTTTGTTTGGCACTTGAGACGACGGTGTGTGCGAGTGTAACAGACATTACTGTGGCGCTCTACTAAACCCACCATTAGGTAAAGCAATAATGTATGTTTATGTACACTAAATAAAAAAAAAACATTTTAAATTAACCGAAATAAACGTATCCCTCATTTTGTTGGAATTTGTATTCGCGTTTTTTTACGTAAGATCTCAAGGCCTATTTTGTTTTCTTCCTGAACTTAGGATTTAGCTAACGTAAAAAATAAGTAGTAGGCTTAAGAGAATAGTTAAAACGTAATTAGCTCCACTATGCGAAATATTTTTCATGCCCGTAACAAATTACTTTTAATCTCTTTACAAATATTAGATTTGTAGGCAATGAAATTGGTCACGAAGTTATAATAGTAAGACCTGAATGAAAAAGACAAAAGCATTCAATTTTTCACGCATAATCGGGGGCAAGTTCCGTCCAAATGACACATTGTCGACTTCCCTAAACATCATTATGTGACAATAGCGTTTAGCAAAAAAAGTGATGAGACAGTTCATATTTTAGTAGTTACACATGGGTTACGTACTTATTTCGAGCGCGGGCGCATGTCACACATTCGTCCCTAGACCAATCTTTCATCACCAACGGCTCCGATACTCGTCTACGTGTTGTTGTGTATACGAACGAGTTTTTTTCTTGGCAAAATCCCTTGTTTCGTTTCGCGTACGTTTATTTTGGGACTGAAGTTCGCTTACATTTTGCATTTTTATAATTGCCAGAACTAGTTTTAAGATTCTGATTAAGAGACTTATCTATCTATCATTGTTCGTTCGTGTAACGTTATGTTACATATCGTGTTTTAATTATTATTTCAAGTATTTTATGACAGAGACAGACATTTTTTGCAGATGGCTAAAATTAATGTATAAATATTCGTATAACAGAAGTAGATATACACTATGTATATAAAAAGGAACGAAAACAAAGTAAATAAATAGAATTATTAGGAACACTACGTTATGCTTAATCACTGTTTCTACGAATATCATCAGCTTTTTCGGACGCCTACGTAAATAGTTCCATTCGTTTTGTAATAAATATCTATCTTTTACTTTAAAATCTATAGTTTTTCACACGATATTTTGAGTATTATCAGACAATTTAGTGAAAGTACAGCCATATGCAAAAAAAGTTTCTTTTTCAGTAATTCGTGCGTGAAAAAACTTATAAAACTATCCGACTAGAAGCCTGTCCTCACTTAGTTTCGGAACCAAAAGATGGCGCTGGTGTGTCACAAGTGTTTCGCCTTTTCTATTTACCTAAAAGCAAGGTATCTTTTTATAAATAGTAAAAGTAGATATGGCAATTCATCACCCCGAGCCGGGAGACAAAATATGTGAATATGAATATGTAGGTAACAAAACAGAAAAATATCTCTCATCTTTTTTTTTAATTATATACACCTGTATTAACTCTATAAGTTGCAACATCTGACGACCTCATTCACATTGAATTAAATTAGAGCTTATTTTCTATATCTATACTGTTTTTAAAGAGGTAATGTCTAAAGATCAACAAGGGTTATAGAAACCGAAAAAACAAAACAGTTGCGCGATCTAATCGATGCCCAGCGCCATCTATTGGCTCAGATCGGAACTTATGTCCAGAAAACAGTGAGGGCGGGCCCTTAGTCTTAAATTAAAAAAATATTGTTATGATATTCAGAATACAAAAGCTTAGAATTTTCTCTACAGCTGCGTTAACTTTCAATACGCATCAAGTACAGTGAAAATTAAATCAGCAATCGATTGTACCGATACAGTGTTGTGCCATTTTTAAATCTTAAAACGGTCTCGGACGCTGGCACTCGACTGCGTTCATTTGGGTCATCAGAAAGAAAACAATGCTAATAGTTATCAGAATCTGCACAGCTCAGTAACTGCTAATGACTGTTTATTTATACATGCCCGAATTATTTCATTCTTGCTCTCTTAATACCGTTAGCTTAGCTGATATTGTCTAATCAGTGTTTCACGACAATGAACTTCGAGTAGATTCTGTATAGTTGAATATATCGGCCGGCAATTATATGTAGATTAAATTATATAACAAATTGAACTATATAAAACTACTAAGTATAACAAGTTGGTATTATGTCATGTTACTTATAAGTAGTCATATATGTGTAGCTATGTATTGCAAATAAATAAATTACCGGTGATTCTAACTCGATATAATAACTGGGATATGCCCAACAACACCTGCGGTTAATCCCTCTTCGGTCATGTCACGCTGGTGTCCCAACATTTGAGGGTAATGGAATAGAGAGAGAGCACTTGAGTCTGCGCACAAACTTGTACACTATAAATGTCCTGCGTCGATGGTTGATTGTTGAGATTGGCCATAGCCAAAATTTAGGACATTAGGTATGTATCTACTATAGTGGCCCGCCCTCACTTCGCTTCGGGACCGGAATTCCGAAATGAACCAATAGATGGCGCTGTGTATAATTACATCGCGCAAGCGTTTCTTGTTTTCGGTTTACCTATAAGCCTTGTCGTTGTCTATAGAAGTTATCTCTTTATAAATAGTTTAGATATAGAAGATATAGATTTAGATATACAAGTTAAATTGATCGTTAAATGCCATGTGATAAAAAGAGTGAAAGAGTGCTAGATTGTTCATAATTCTCAAAAGTGATGTCGGCTAATGTAGTGCTGAAAACCTAAAAGAAATTCTCATTGCACGGAAATTATATAGAATGACCAAGTTTCCACTTTCCATTTATTACATCGTAATTACTGCTCGTGTGTTTATTTTGACAACATCGCTAGATGTAGGAGCAAACGTGCTAGTTTAATAACACTGACAATTGCTAGGCCTATATATTTATTTATTGATGCAAGTAATGTGACATGAATGATGCAAACAGTAAACCAACTGGTATTAAAAGCACATAGTTAAACCGAAATTATGTAACCCAAATTCCAAATAAATTATTGTCATCGTTAATTCTATTTTCTTCCGGGAAAACGGGCCGACCAAATCTTTATTACGTCACTTTACGATGTCACAACATCGGATGACATGATTAAATTACGAGGGCAACACAAATTAACTTCAATTTTAATATTAGACAAATAGAAATTGTTTTGAACTCGTAACAGTAACAAGGGATTTAACAAAATTAAGCTTTGCCCAAACTTTTATTTAATAGTCTTTACGACGATATCTGCTATATGTAGGTGCAGATATATTACTGAAGTAAACAGATTTCGACTAGGTACTGCACTAGTCTTAGAACAATGGAAGTTAGGGGTTTTAGGGTTCCGTAAGAAAATGCCAGAAATAAAACACTTATTCGTCATGTATGTTAGTCTACTAGTCCATCCGTACCTATATTATGTTAAAGCCACTTTTTTCCAAAAATAAAAGAACTATATTGTTGACACTTTAGGAAGTAGATGTATTTTGTTAGCCGCATAAATATTTTCATAGAAAAATAGAAAAAAAGGCTTTTTTTTCATTCGACCCAATTACGTGTGAATATAGGGTTCCTATCTAAATATATATATTTTAAACTGAACCGTCCTTATGTGTAAGACACAAGTGCTATTTGTGCACTACAGGTAACTCGATCTAACGCCGCGTCTGTACCTACCGATAAAAATTAAATAAAACTCAACTATCAAAAATTCCGACTTACCTTGCCGAAGCTGCCTTTTCCTAGTACTTTGATGAAGTGGAAATCGTCTATGGCATATTTCCGGAAACGCGGTATTGACCGCGCCGGTGGAGTGAACCGCCCAGTCTTCCTGAACAGGCCGTACGCTGTAGACTGCTCTGTGAACATTAAGGGATCATCAGACTGACAGCTCGACGACACTCAAAAACATCGCTATGCTAATAAAAGTAACAAACATGATACAAGAGAAGTCAATGAACGGAGATGAAAATATATGAAAGTTTTAAATGCTGAAAATCGTTTCGAATTTAGAGCCATTAGTTAAAATTAGATGTTTCAAATGTTTTAGGAAATGCTTTTTCTTGTTTCAAGACATCACAGCTTTATGAGTCTCAAGCAGTCTCAAGTACCGGTATAAAAATTAGGTAGGTAACGTATGACATCCACACATTTTATTTTATGAATTAAAATCAAGATAAACCAAAGAGAAAGATCCTATATGAAGAACAATTAATCGATTAATTCATTATAGTTATTAGAGTATGTTTGGAAAATTGAAGTACATTATTATTTCATGTTGATGGAAGTTTCAAAAGCTCTGCAGTTATGACTGCAGTGCAGTACCTGCTTACTAGGTACATGGCATCTATCTTTTACAAGCAATATGTATCTTTCAAGTCATTTGTAAATCCGTACCTACTTAATACATCTTTCATTACTGCTTTCGAAGTGGTGGTAGACATATTTTACGTGGGTGTTGAGCGCAAAACATACATAGGATCATGTAGCGTTTTATTGAACTGTGTGTCCGCAGGTAAATGTAGGAATGGTGTATTTTCTGAATACTGTGTCACACATTAAATATACAAGTGTACCAAATCGTAGCGAGCCGTACGCGTGATTTCCAAAGATTTGAGTTATAGCTGCACGTGTTTTGGCATTTCATACGTCTCATAATTTCTGCTTTAAGATTCATATCAGCGTAAACATCCTTTCTTTCGATCCTTATCAGTCAGGGGTGTCATCCCATGACGCCATCAAGTGTGAAACGGTCACTTTCTTGACGTTAAAAGTTAATATGTCTGTTTGGTTTGCCCGGCATTGAACTTTCGAAGCGCTGTTTTCTCTCATCATAAATATGAAATCATATCTCCAGCGTTTTCCAGACAACTTGGCTGCGATATTTGTCGTAATGCCGTCATATTTTTATTTTCATGATGTTTATGTTTGCCACTAAGTATTTGTCGAGTGATTAATTAAGGAGGGACTTTTGAATGACGGTTCCATTGGCTTAGCTGAGATCTATAGAGCTCTTCTATATTTACTTGACGATAGATACCGAAGATAAAGTAATTTACGAGGTATAAACGTCTGATAGCGGAGAGATCATAAACAATGATTCAATATACTCGCTCGTAAAATTCGTTCCATCAATGAGATTATGACTATTTGTGACCAATATATGGTTTTCATAAAACATTTCTGCTCATACTTATGATACCACTGAATTTTTCAAATCTACATACACTACATTATGCGTAATATATTCTGCCACTAGCCGCGCGACGAGGGAAAACATCGTGGAGAAAACTACACGTTTCGCAGTCCTACAATCATTGAGAGAATTATTCTGAATGTTACACGTACACCATGATCCAGCTTGGTTTGGTTCCCTCTCTATCTAAGAGTAACGAAGGTCAGACCACAGTTGCTTCACGGAATAACCACGAATTTACCAAATTCCTGGATCCTGATTCCAGGCGTTTTCAAGGAAGTCTCTAATTCCAGCGTCCATCGGGCTCCAACACCGTTGCTTTGGCTTTGGATGTATCCGTGATTGAACACACAGGGACGATCAAAACTATTGAAACCGTATATTTCGATTGTTTTAGTAATTCATTTAGTGCTATTAAACATTTCGAATGTATTACATATTTCAGTTAAAACTCCAATCTAATATCGTATCTATTATCTGAGAACAATGAACCTATTAAGACACTTGATGAGCACCATTATGGCTGGAGAGTCGTAAACAGTAATATAAATCAAATCAACACAAGTCTACTATTAATAGTGTATGCCATTCCATGTAACGATTCCCAGTTATTAGCGAATCACTTACATAAGCAAGCCGCTGGATTACGCATCCTGGGTCAACGGCAACATTCGAACAATTCAGGAACTCACGCGCAGCTGCTATAGTGTTTACTATGACATAATTCGTGTACAGCATGTGTGACATATTAATTTTCTTTCACCTCGGTTGGGATCGCGACCGAGCAGCTAAAAATATTAGCTGACATCTACAATATCAAGGCCGCTACATTTATTTCGACGAAAACCACGGGATCTTCGAAAAGATTATCAAACTCCATAGATAGTATCACTTTGTTTTGTTTTTCTTCAATTGATTCAGTTTACAAATAGGTGGTGTTCTTTCGTGGTCGTATATGATAAGTAAAACTTTCTTCATGTCCTGAATACCTTCTATTATTTCGCGTTTTATTTCACCTGCCTAGTTATTTAGTCTTCATGTGCACATTTCTTTTTCAACCTACTATAGGTATTCATCATCATATTTATCTTGCTTCGGTTTGAGTCTCTATTCTACTGTTTCTTTCTTATTTACAACCGTATTTCTTTTCTGTATTATTTTTCTTTTTGATCAGGATGTTTTTGGATTAGTTCTCTCTTTTATTTCAAGTTGTAGGTACATTTCTGTTGAGAACCGGCAACAAACACGTATCTTTCGCATCGACTTTAATAAACATGCGAGTTCTATTAAACCGAATGAGCATTGTAGAGTCATCGATCATGAACCCAGTGCGCGTTTTCGATCAGGCTCATTTGAAAACAAGCGCTTGTCTGAATAAATTATGGTTACAATTAGTTCATTTGGCATCGCGTCTGGCTTCAGGAAGTCTGCCGAATCTTTTAGCGTAAGTTGTAGCAGTGCTAGTAGACACCACACCATCGACTCGCTTCTAAACATGTATTTTCGTATTATTTATTGGCTATTATAATTTCAAGTGACGACAGCAGCGCGGTGACAACTGTTATGAAATGTTATTATTACACTTGGGTATAAATAAGTATGCGGTAGGTAGGTAAATATAATCGTTCTGTTTATGCAAATGGTGCGCAACTTTTCTAATGCCATGCGATAATTAGTCTCATATAAAATATCCTTTATTCCCTTGCATTTACATCGCACCTACAGCTATTTAATTGCACTATTAGCAAATTTAATTAGTCGTGCAGTTTTTATTGCGTAGATAGATCCAACAATAATAAGAAAGTTCCCTTTGGAGAATCTACAATCCATCAATCTAAAACGGATGGAAAGGAAAAGATAGTAGATGATATCGTTCTGCCATTCTGATTTTAATCAGTTGAAGATTCTGCGCCATTTGAATATACTGCTATGATTATTTTACTTTGCCATTGTTATTTATGGGTCTACCTACAATAGACATTAAATATATTACGAACATTACGTAAAAGAGAAAACTTGTTTTTGAATTAGCAAAACGTGTAACGCAGTAGAATTCAGTCGAGATCCAATAAAAACGTCAAATTAGTCGCGTCACTTGAGCGGTTTATGAATTTTGGCCACTTTTTCTTTTACTTGTGCCATCACCATGGCTGATGGCACAGAGAGACAAGAACAATCCAAAAATCTGTACCTATGTTTGTCTTTTTTTTTTCACGGCAAAACGGAGCGACGAATTGACGTGATTTTTTAAGCGGAGATAGTTGAAGGGATAGAGAGTAACATAGGGTACTTTTTGACCCTTTCTAACCCCCCATTTTAGGGAAATGAGGGCGCGAGCGAAGGGCAAAAGCTAGTAGTAATATTAATAAGTAAGACAATCAAAAGATCAACAGTAAAACATGATACATGCATTATTGTAAACGACGCGACCAACTTGACTTTTTTGCTATTGTGATTATTAACTATTTGCGCATGTATAATTTAGTCGTAATCTCAGGGGTTCCAGTATTATGCCTTAGAATAGAACACACTTTAAATTCATTTTGAAAAAGGCATAGTCTGAATCATGTGGGTATTTATGTGTGTTATAAATTATGTAATACTCGTAATAACAGAAGTGGTTTCTTTGTTTACTATGCTTCCATTCCATTACGCAAGAAGTGAAATGTCATACGCTACGATTCCTATATTTAAACATAGGTGGTGGAAATATGGCGCCTGGATAACGGAATGCGGAACCCGCCTCACGAAACATCGGGGTCTGCACTCCAAGCGAAAGTCCTCACGCCTTCGTCAGCTTTATTTATACCCGCCTAAATACAATTCGCTTTTTGCCAATAGTGTCCGGTTGTAAAAATTTATTATCAAGAACCAAAGAGCTTTTAAAAATAGAACAAATCGAGTGGCTTGTTTATAGTAGAGAGAATGAAATACAGCCTACACCTGAATTATCTTTTATTGCCGTTAAAATAAATGATAGATTTATCTGACACGAAAATATGAAAACAATGATAAATAATAGTTGTGTAGTTTTGCAAATTGTGTGTGTTAGTGCCTGCAAGCAAATTAAGTTAACAATTTCAAACTATCTACATAGCTTAACGGTAATTACAAATAGGTCATAAAGGGTTATAGTAAATTTTTAAACTGGAGGTTAGATGAGATCTACAGTTGGAAATTATTAACCTAGCTGCAGTGTAATCAATCTCACCGAGCTCCTGTTCCAGGACACCAACCGCATCCTGCGCCTGCGCCGCTCCGGACGTGCCCGGAATCTCACCACCTGGTAAATAACACCATAATAATCTGCCTTCCCGGTATCTACATATTTTGTAATTTTAAAAAGTCACCCACCATATTTGAGATAGTAAGGCCGAATGAAGTCACTTACAACCACCTACAAAACATGAAAAGTTACTTTTGGACAATCAGGTGATTCAAGCCTGGTATATTCTAACCGAACCGGGGCAACTTCTATACATTCAGTGGTCAGTGACTTTAAATTTCGACTTGGGAAATTTACAACATATTTTGGTGGAAATTTTCTAAAAATATTCATTAATAAATCTAATACTGAATGTTCAAGTATACGTGTATTTGTTAAATTTCAGAAATTCAAATTCGATTGCCTGTGAGTTTAAAATAGTGCAGAGTTGTAGTAGTAGTGTAAGGAGTAAGTATAAATTGAAAAAAAAAGGCTTAGTTAAAGAAAGGGAAGAAACAGCGGCTTCGAGTGTATCATTTATTTGCCTTCATGCTTATTGTTCATGCTATGCTTATTTTTTGTAATTGTCGTTGAAAAAGTATATTGCCAGAGACGTCGTGCGATTACATAATATCACATTTGTGCTCTTTGTCCGATTTCATCATCTATATTCATCATTTTGATGTCTTGAAAGACGGTAGACATTTGGTGATTACTTTTTGATTTGTTCAAGTCGTAGAGCAACAAGAAACGGATTCAAAAACGAACCAGTGCCAGTAATTCGACTGGGAATAAAAATACCGCGTGACGTTTGAAGCTCAGCCAGATAATCGACTATTAGGAAACTATCGATTTATTGATCGGAGGACAGCTGGCACGGCTCGCCATCTACGGCAGAGACGAGACATCAATGAATGAAATAACTCGTCAATCAAATTCTATTTTATAATAACATTATTTATTTATAGAATTATACAGAAAATTTGTGTCTTTATTATAACCATAATAATGTCACGTACCTTTGTGTAGTTAATTCGTTTGTTTGTAATAGTTGTAACGCGATAAAAATATAAGGAAGTTGTTTTTTTGGAAATTATACTATGTATGTATGGAGTCTTAATACAAAAGTATATTTAGAAAGTAATGTGAAGTCAACCATTTGTTTAAGTTAATTTCAGCAGCAATTGGTGCTATTAATTCTGTATACAGGTGAGAGGCGAGTGATTGGCCGCTGTCCAGACTAGCGACCGCATCGTACCCACTCCTACGCAGCAATATACTTACTCGTGAGCATAAACAAATACGCACAATTCTTTATACATTATTACCGTCTTGTTTCGTATTATCGTTCTAATATTTTTTATATACTCGTCTTTTTATTTACATCCAGTATCGTAATTTTTACGGTACTTCACTTCAGCAAAACGATATCCAGACAATTCAAATTAATTCAAAAGATTTAGTAACTTTGAACAAGACGTTAATTACAATTAGTATTTTCTCTATAATGCAGGTGACGATAGATTTAAACAATCTTTTATCCAACGATTTGGAGTATTTTTACACGTGGAACTAATATTAGCCGTTACAGACGATAGCCAGCCAATAAAACATTGCTTTATTTTGAGCAAGACGAGTGACGTATCTGTGACGTTAATGTTTCCGATACATTTTGCCTAGAAGATAATGTGACCTCCATTGCTCGAAGAAAAATCTTCAATTTAGATACCCACCTTTTCTGAAGGAAGGTCGCGACGCCAAAGCTTCCACCAGAAGCCGCTGGTTCACTCCGCATAAGTTCGCCGTCAACTTTTCACACTTGCGATGGCAGTTTACGTCACAGTCTAAAACAAAATAAATGTCTGGCGGCTAAAGGTGCGCGTCGTCGAATCTATAACCGCAACTTACATTAATCCGCTTTAAGCCGTGCAAAAGCATACGTGCATTCGGAAGGATTTGTTATGTACATGTTAGTTGAAAGTTAGCTTTGGTAAAACGTGTATGTGTTTGTGCCGGTGTACCTGAACTTGTGAATACATTATTATAGTCACCTTTTTTGATTTGAACAAATCCTGCAGGCGAAGTCGGAGCGGACGAATCAAATCCTGAGTCGTTGGAACCGGTAGATGTCCGACCGTCTGGATTGTTTTCACATTCGTAAAATTCGGTTGAACCTTCACTCGAGTCAGATTCATCCGTATCTTCGTCTTCAGAAGATTCTTCCGAAGATGATTCCGAGGAACTAGAGGAATGAATAACTTGTGGAACTTTCTTTTGGAGAGGACGTGGAGTAGCTATCAAAGGTCTTATTGCGGCTTCTTCTTTAACGGGCTTTCTTGGACTTGCAATAGGTTTAGCTACTATAGGTACAGGTTTTTCATTTTCAACCTTCTTTTCTTCTGTTTTAAGAATATTTTCAGCCTTATTATCCTCTCCTGAATTAGCCTGTTCTACTAATACTTCAGTTTTTAATTCACTCTTGTTATCTGGAATGTTTTCTACGACTGATGTTTCTGTCACAGATTGAACCTTTGATTCGTTTCCACATTTGGGGCATTTGTTATCGCTTTCATTTAAAGTTATAATACTATTGCTATTGCAAGCTTGAGATTCAAATTTATTTTTTGACTTACTATCTTCTACTTCCTTACTGCTAGTACCAGCTACGCCCTGGATTTTATTTTCTGAAGGACTGTCTATTTTTTTCCCCGATTTTAATGGCGAACATTTAGGCGCTTCGACTTTATCACAGGTTTTGGCTGATTTTGCCAGTGCGCTTAATTTTTGAGGTCCAGTTTTAGTATCTTTAAGATTGGGTTTTTTTGGAACCGTTTTGAGTGGACCGGGTTTTTCAGAAACCACATTACTACAAGTATCGGTTTTAACTATATTTTTTAGTTGAACTTCTTCTTTCTTTTCCAATTTTAAGTTTGAGGGGTTTTGGGGGGGTTTGGGTACCTCAACCTCTTCTGTTGACTTCATTCTCGTATTTAATTTTTCAGGTTGTTGGATGATGTTTGCTTTTGAAGGAGTTTCTTTTGGAGAGTTCAAAGTAACTTTTTCGGGTATTATATTCACGTTAGCTTCAGACTTAGATGCATTTATTGTTATACTTTCTTTTGGTTTTTCTAATTGTATTTGTGATTTCAATGCCTCTTTTTCAGGTACTACAGCATTACTTTCAACGTTGATAGATTTGAAAGGAATTTCCTTTGGAGGTTTCGATAAATCTTTTTCCCGTATTTCATTCACGTTAGCTTCAGGCGTAGATGCATTTATTTCTATACTTTCTTTTGGTTTTTCTAGTTGAATTTGTGATTTTAATGACTCTTTTTCCGGAACTATAGCATTTCTTTCAATGGTAATCGACTTAGAAGGAGTTTCTTTTGGAGGATGCGAAATGTGATTATCCAATATTTTATTCGCATTAACCTCAGGCTTAGTTGCATTTACTGTTATAATTTCTTTTGGTTTTTCTAATTGCAATTGTGATGTCAATGATTCCGTTTTTTCTAGTGACTCCACAGACACAACTGCATCTGGTTTCTGTAATGCAGTATTTTTTTCATTTGATGTTACTTGTAACATTTTGGTGCTTTCTTCACGAACAAGTGAAGGCATATTTCTATTTGGAATCAGCTTTTCGGTTGTAACAGCAGATTTCGTGGCCAAATCTGCTACAGGCCTAGCCAAGCTTTTATTGTTCTTATTGTCATTTTTACCACTAATGTCCGATCCATCAATTATGAGTGAGCTTTCTTCCTTAATGGGCTGTTTTTGCACAGTCTTGACTTCGTTAGTGGCCAATTTGTCCGTTATACTCAATTGAGTACACTTTTCTTCTATAGGCTTTTCCTCAGGTGCTTCTGGTCTCGTAATGACTTCATTTTTAGTCATTAAATTGTCTGATTTTATGGTATTTGTATTTTCATTGCTTTCCACATTTGTCGAACTATCACCAAAGTCTTGAGTATTGGATTCAGGTTCATCTAAGCTTTCATCAGTATTTAAAATTGCCTTACCTTCTTCGTCATCTATGGGCCCCAAAATATCACAGGTGAGTAAACTCCCATGTGCTTTGCCTTCACTATTAAAATTGTTAAGAATTTTTTCATCATTTGCTTCTTCATCTTCTGGATACCAAAACAACGCTCTTCTATTTCTTTCTCGAGCATCATCAATATTCTGTCTTCGTCTCAGCAAATAAATAGTCTCTCTTTTTCCAATCTTGTCCCAAAAGTTACCCTCATCGGGTTCAGGGGATACCATTTCGTTTTCGTTCTTTGTATTTGTGAGTTTTGATTTTTTCTTTACACTCCTTCTGTTCTTGGTGTTTCTTTGAGGTATGTTCATATTCACTTCGTTTTCTACGGGCACTTCTTCGATACTACTACTATATGTGATTTCCTTTTTTGGCGCACACGCAATTTCTTCAACAGTTACATTCTCGACTTTAAATTTCAACGGACTTTTTGGCGGAGATACCTCCACGGACGAAGTTATTACTTGTTTTAATTTTGGTTTCGCCTTATTGTTTTCTTTCTTAATAGAAGCTCGATATTCTTCAATAGATGATAGCTCTGTCCGACACGATTCTTTGGGAAACTCAGGTAATAGAATCTAATCGGCAAATAGAACTTCCCGAGGAAGATCTTCGTAAGCTTTTGCGTTTAGAAAATGATCGCGTATCTTTACGATCTTGATTCGCTTTAAAACTGTCGTGTAAGGAATGATCGGATTTAGTCGTTTTTAAAGGATTAGAGTCACTACCTTTCCTTTTTTTCACTGACTGGGAATTTTCTACTTTTTCTGTGGAATTATCACTAATTCCAACTTTACTTAAATCTAAACTGGTTGTACTTAAGTTTTCTCTACGGATCAGTGAGTCAAATAAGCTAGCTTGCTCTGCCAAGAGCTCCATAGAACATCTTCGGTCTGGAGATTTTCTTGGATCAATGTTACTTACATCGGGTAAGGGAGTTTCAAGCAAAGTTTGTTTGTTTTCTATCACAGGTTCCTTTGTTGAGGCAGTAGTTTGAGATGCGTTCAAAGAGACGTCATCTTCATCTTTAATTTTATGTTTTTCTACCATCTTTGTGCCCAGAGATTTCTTTTCTTTTTTTCCTTTATAAATTAAATCATCAGAAAGCTTTTCTCTCCACGTTAGATTTTCCGTGTTCTCTTCTTGTGTTTCTGTTTCATTAGTGGACGCTGTATCGACGCTAACTTCATTACTAACAGCATCCTGAAATTCAGGCTCCTCTGTAGATTTTCGGGGGGAATCTCTTTCGCGCCTTTTTATAGTATGTAGTCTCACTACTGTTCTTCCCCGTTTGATCGTGCTTCTTTGCGAGCCGGGGGAGGAATCGATACCTGTTTCAGGCTTTCCGTCCACTCGTGGCATAAACGGGCCATTTTCTTTGTCCACATTTTCTTTTTCCACGTTTTCTTTTTCAATGTTATTTTTATTTACTTCTTCATTCTTCGGAACTTCTTTTTTTGGAGATGTTTTAGGACTAACTAATGGCAAGCTTCCGCTTTTATGACGATACTTATCTTTTGATACATCAATATCAGCCGTATTAATATTGATTGGTCGAGGAGTATACGCTGGGGTTCCGTATGTCCTCTTCGATATAGGAATTCTTCTTGGACTATTTAATCGTATAGGGCTGGCAGTCCCTCTCTCCGAAATAGTACTGAGTATCGGAGAGTAGTTTCTCCCTGCACTGGAAATCCATCTGGACGACAACGGCGCTCGAGAGTATCCACCGAGAGAGGAGTGACTGCTGTAAGATCCACCAGGATTGAGGTATGACGCACTGTACGAGGAGCCCAAGGGCGACACTGAACTTCCATAACTATACGACGAACCGGAGTACGAGGGCGATCCTCCGTAGTACATGTTCGAGATGTGCTCGGAGTACAGCGGCATGGTTGCGCGGGATCCGTATCTCGCGGCAGCGCGTCGACCGTCGCTCGCGCGCGCGCAGACTGCCGGCGCGGGCCCGGGGCGGCGCGCGCCTCACCTGCCCTGCCCGCCGCCCGCCCGCCCGACCACGCCAGGTGATCGATTGGCGATGATAAATATACAATAATAATCTCTCGTGACTATTGTGTCGGAAGGAAGTTCTGACCGCACACCGATAGAGCACGCACGCCTACGTAATATATTAATACCTATTTGCGCATACAATATTTTTTTGTATTGTGTATAAACGACACGAACAAACAAGCATTAGTGAACCGTGCAAGAGCACACCTATTTTTAATTTACTAATTATGATGGTGTTTTAATCGCCTCTGTTAGAAGTGATAACATTTATTTTGTCAGTATAATGTGACGTTTTTATGTTCTATTTATAGGGCAACTGCCAACCATGCAAATAATTATCCAGCATGCGTATAAATATGAATTATGCCATAACACCTGAAACGTACAAGTTCGCAATAAATTTATTATGATGTAGTATGGAACAGAATATGTACAGATAGCCATAAAATGTATAACTAGGTATAATCCATCAAATCTATTGTATGGTAAATGCAGTGTTTATTTTTATCGATTTTATTTTTAGGAGACCATACGAGAGAATCACAACAAAGACTGTCAGTAGATATTTTTAGGCAAAATTGTTGACCTAAATTCAGTAGAGACAAATTTTCTTCAGGGGCAGTTGGTCGTACCCAACTATATATAACATGTAGATAGGTATACAAAAAAGGTTAATTGTTATTTATATTTTTAAACAGTTATAAAATGTTTGATTGAAGAGTTTGAAACATTGTTCGGCTTCCTAATAGGCCTGCAAAAACCCCCGATATTTAATACGGAATCATGAGGCGGCGACCGTCTAGGATTTAAAATTTGTCATATTTTATGTATTCTACTACTCAAATCCGTTTTATTTTATTTGATACCTATATGAAGGGAATTAAGTCAAAATATGTAATCCATCTTTTTGTGGCAGCAGCCATGAAACTTAGCACTTCCGACTATTTAAACTTGCAAACTAAAAAAACCCAAAATCCAATTCCGTAGGGAGTTACAATGCCAACAGAGAAATCAAAGTTACATTACAACACTCCATTGTTTTTGTCGGGCGTTAAAAATGTTTTTTATTGAGAAAACCTGACCTTTAACAATAAATCCTTTAACCTCGACACGTTATCGGCACGACCATCTCAAACTGAAATAGAACTCTCCTAACAACACTCAGATGGCTTGTAACGAAGCCGTCCCGTGTGAGAATATACCTGTCGCATCCAAACAATCACTTTATCTCAATTTGACCGAGGGAAAGCTACGCTTCGGCAGGAATGGGCCGGCTCGACTGGAATGATTCCACGGCCTCACGGAAGACCGCGACCGGCGTGAAGCACCGCCTGCATTGTGTTTGGCGTAGCGAGTGAGGGTATCGGAGGCCCAATAGGTGGGAATAGAGGTTAAATTAAAAGGTTGGTAGCGCACTCGTGACTCTTTTAACTTGAATTGCAACTTTTAACACCTACCTACATATATCTAAGGTTTTCTTTGTTTGTTCATAGATAGCGTCCATCCAATTTATCCCTACTTTTAAGTTTTCTTATTGTTTGCTTTAAATGTAATCTGTCGCACTGACAACTTGGTTTATCGTTAAACCGCCGCATTTTTAAACGGCCCCGTTTTGATAACAGCCAGCCGTAATGTAGAGCGGATTTAAATGACTGGACATTGGGCGGCCGCTAGTATTTTCATACATTTCGTAACGCTTAATACGATTCGTCATCCCGTTTAATACGCCCCCGCCGAGCCCAGTCGAAGAGCCTAACGCGACCCCCGGAGTCAGGTCAGATGATGGTCATTTTCTTGACTTTACATGTCCTATCGCGAGCGCTCTGATTCATTTGTAATAGTGCATCATTTTTGTTTGTTACAATATGACTAAAATTAAGCGAAAGGCATTGTCACTTCAAGAAAAATTGAGATATTGAAAGTTTTCGATGAAAAGTCGCAAACAACAATCAGTTAGCTGCTGAGCTTCACTTACCAGTTTCTACGTTACGTACCATTTTGAAGAATAAAGACGAAATTAAAGAAAAATACAGATTGGGACGTGTGCATAGAACATAGCAAAAGGTAGGAAAGTCTGATAAATTGGAAAAAGTGTTAGTGGAACGAGCTTTAAAACTGCCCAAGTGGCCCCCGTAATATTCGAGAAAGCACATAGATTGCTGAAGGCTACACATCATGATTTAAACGCTTCAAATGGCTGGAGTAGTATCGTTTAAAATACAGAAACAAAACACATTGAAATAAAAATACATAATAATATGTACGTACGTTTTATTTTCCCTATCCCGCATAATACGCTTTCTCGCTTAAGACGCGTTTTGGTAGGGTCCCTACAAAATCGTCTTAAGCGGGTTTTTACTGTATATAAAAACTATATCGTTTCGTATAATTACATCACACCATTTAAATAATTCACCTTGATTTGTTATTTATCTGTGTCATATCAATAACATCCGATTGAGACCTATTTTTGTGGATTGTGATGTGACCGCGAAAACTTCGTATGTACAAAGATTTTCCTGCTCAGGAAGACCGACTCTTCTCATTGTCCTCGAACTTATCCTTGGAAAATATCGGTATGCCACATTTGGCCTCAGCATCTGATCAACATACCTACAAACAATACCTAAAAGGGCGCAGAATCGCGGGGGAATAATTGAATGATGGCCAAAATGGTGTAATTGTATGAACCAGTGTTCATAATAAATTAAAATAATTACATACATAATTGTCACATTGTGATGTGTGTCATGATCTTTTATGCGAATTTAATGTAAGGTAAGGGAAGAAGAGGGGAGGAGCATTCGTTTTAAATAATTAGCTACCCTATCATATTAGTCACAAAACATGACGCGCAACGCATTTTTATGAAACGCAGCTATGAAAATATTAGCTGAAAAGTGCTCCTTCATCATTAGTATACATTACACTCAACCCTATCTAACCTATATTCGGCTACGGGCGGCCACTTTTAACAATCAGCCACGTACGCAGGATAGATATATTATAGTGCTGATGTGTGTGCGCAAACACAGATGCACTCTCTATTCCCTTATCGTGTGGCACTACTAAAGAGAGATTGACCGCAAGACCAACGGCTTAACGTGCTGTCCAAGGCACGGGGGTATAAACCGCCAACTACCAGACTTCGGGCTTACACTAAGTAGTTCTGAACAGAAAAACTCATGTACAAAATTGGCCCGACCCGGGGATTGAACCCAGGACCCCAAGCGTTATCGCTTTAAAGTGCGACCCACTACCCACTGCGCCACCGAGGCAGTCACTATAGTAGAATAAAAGATTAATCTTCATCACATTGTTGAAGTGATTAAGTGCTGTCTCATGAACTTGATCTATTTGAAATTCCCAGCCAGGCGTATGTAGTAGATGTGCCTACTCCCTATCTATACTATGTAACATCCCTACACAGGTATATAATTTGTTTTTCTAGACCATGACTCCATAGTCTTCAGTGTGTAAGTATCAGCAGTATTAGGGACTAGCTTTTGCCCGCGACTTCGTTCGCGTGGACTTCAGGTTCGTAGAAACCTCAAAAATTGTAGCCTATGTGTTATTCTGATGTATATGCTATATTGTGGTAAAGTTTCATTCAAATCCATTCAGTAGTTTTTACGTGAAAGAGTAACAAACATCCATACATCCATACTTACAAACTTTCGCCTTTATAATAGTAGTAGGTAGGATGTAATGCAACGGAGGTATAGTCTGCCGCAAGAAAGTGTAGTTATGACCTGGAGTGCGCAGAAACCAATTTTCATAGAAAGTCTTTTTTTTTACAAGTGCGCAAAATAACGGTCATCGCTATACTTTCGTGCCGCCAGCTATAGTTTTATCGGAACTGAAGGCGGAGTCGGAGATTTTAAATTTGATTTATTGGAGGCGGAATATCGATTGGATGACATTATTATTTTCTGTCTCATCTCCCATCCCTATCATCCCCTCATGTACTCTCGCCATCGCGTCTTATTACTACCACTTACAGTAAGGTCTACTTCGCAAAACACTCGGCCTTTTCTAGCCAGCCATGGAAGAGGCATGTTTGTCAAATATGTAAGCGTTGTTGTAAAGTAGGTAACTAACATAGTTTTTAACAACACAATTAACAGTGTGGGTAAGTATTGTTAGCATTTTGATATCGTTAAGAGAAATCAATTAAAAATCATGCAATGAATGGAATGGATCTGTGTCTCTTAGTTACGACCAAAAAAATCAATCTATTTTTAACTATAAAACTGCTCAAACATGTTGTCACTCTCATTAGAAATAGAAATTGAGACAACATAACATACATTGTCCTGGTCCCAAACTAAGGTTTTCCCTTGTACTATGGAAACCAGAAACAACGAAGAAACTACAAACACCCAGTCCCAACACAAATATCTGTTTCAACAACAAACATTTGTGTTGATGCGGGAATCGAACCCGCGACCCTTACGTCTCAACCGGCGCTCAAACCATTGCGCTAAACGGGTCGTCATTAAGTCGAAAAGGAAAGAGATAGCAAGACATTTGAGTAGTTCTGAAGTTAAAAGGCATTTGAGTATTCTCGGAGGGCAACTCATATGTTTAACCAATCGTAGAATTGCAATAAGTAAGCAGAAGCAAGCCAACCCAAAGGGGGTTATGGCGTATGAAAAATCCGCTAGGGGGCGTATTGTTGCACTTAAATTCAATTTCAAAAGCATTTGTTGTTATCTTCTATCTATATCTATACTATTAATAAAGAGGTAACGCCTCGGCCTGTGACTGACTGACTGACTGACTGACTGATCTATCAACGCACAGCCAAAACTACTGGACCTAAAATCATGAAATTTGAAACATAGGTAGTTCTTACTATGTAGGCGCGCACTAAGAAGGGGTTTTGCGAAATTCACCCCCTAAAGGGGTGAAAGGGGGGGTTTACGTTAGTATGAAAGTCTTTCAATTTTGATGTTAGAGATTTGAAAATTTGGATTATGGTTGTTTATCAAAAATAAAAATTGACCTGTTTTAGTTTTTTTTAATTTAAGCCATAAAGGGGTGAAATGGGGGTTAAAACAATGTATGGGAGATTTATTATTTTTAAAAGCTAGAGTCTTGAAAATTGGTATTTGGGTTTTCCATACAAATTAAATGAAAGTGATTTCAGCATTTTTTTGTTCTTCAGCTTACAAAGGGGGTGAAAGGGGTTAAAACGTCGTATGGAAAATTCGTCATTTTTAAAGCTAGAGCCTTGAAAATTGGTATTTGGGCTTTGCATGCAAATGTAAAGAAATTGAATTCGGCATTTTTTTCTTCAACCTAAAAAGGGGAGAAAGGGGGATAAAACGCGTATTGTCAATTTTAAAGCTAGATTCTTGAAACTTGGTATTTGGGCTTTGCATACAAATGTAATGAAAGTGAATTCGTTATTTTTTTCTTCAACCTAAAAAGGGGGGAAAGGGGGTTGAAACGAAGTATTGTCATTTTTGAAGCTAGAATCTTGAAAATTGGTAGGTAGGTATTTAGGCTTTGCATATAAATTTTATAAAAGTCCCCAACTATAGGGGTGAACGGGGGAACTGATTAAATTTGACAAAGTAAGTTATAGATTTCCAGCATTTTTTAAATCGAATCTTTTGAGATTTCCTTCATTATGGTTTACGATCACCAAAATTATCAATCCTATAAGTATCAGTAAAATTTCTTTTGCTAATTACTTTGATTGTTCACCCTATTTAATAGCGAATAAAGAATTTTGTATTTGTATTTGTTGTGAATTCTACTTCGTTCAAAAAATTAAAATACCGAAGCGAAGCGAGGGCGGGCCACTAGTTTACAGATAAATTGACATTTTGACATACGAATCTTAAGAATAGGTAGGTACTGTGTTGTCTATATCTAGATATATTATTTTTGATTCCTTATAGGTGGTGTTATTACTTCAAGTAAAAATCCTTAACTAAAAAAGACGTTTTGATATATCACATTAAAAAATAGCCAATCACCAGGACTAAGTCCTACAATACGCCATCTAGCGGATGTTTCGCACGAGGTAATTCCCATTATAATGTGTGAATAAAGTCATGAAATTAATTGATGACACCACTGCCGCTTATGTCATAGGGTATGGTATCCCCATTGGTAAAACATGGGAGGGAGAACACTGTTAGTTCCCCAAAAAACCCGTTTTTAAGACTTTGTTGACGCATTATACAACATCTACTAAGACTGCCTAAAGCCACACAGATAAACGTGTGCCCGTTTATTATACTACGAAAGTTGATCAATTACCTATAATATACCTAAGAATCTGATCAACTTACGATTCTTATAATTTTCCGGGTATACGTAGGTACAGATACAACTTATACTACAGCAATGACATTCCACCTACAATGGACTTCGCTCTGCGCCTTGTGAACGGAACTTGAAAATTATGCCTAGGCATACTTTTGATTAGTCGTGTGTCAATGATAACTATGGAGTCGCTCTTTTGTTTTTTTTTTTTCACCCGAGCGAGTTGTGTTTGTTTTTTTTATCTTTCCACTACCTACTTCCATGAGATTATGAGAGGACAAGTGGCGCAAGTTAGTTGTAATGGAAAGTTTTCAGGTTCCAGTTTTTCCCATTGATATCATTAAAATAAATTATTACGCACAAAAAAGTAATTTTATTTTCGCAATAACAAACCTTTTATTGATAATGGGAAATGCACAAAAAGTAACTATACTCTAAACTGCGGACATAGCTAGACTAGCGGACAAAACATACAGAGTAAAAAAATAAAGTTATGATAAATATGCCGTGTTTGGTATCATTTGAAAGCGCTTGACTTGTACATTTTGAATATATATATTACTAGCACTTGGACACCAAAATAGTACAAATAAAAACAAAAGGTAAAAAACTAAAACCCAACTACGACAAAAAACGACGCTGAAAAAGTGTAAAACAAGCCTTCGTTGTCAATTTACAATAATGTCATCAAATCAAATCAAATTGATTATTTACAATAATGTCATACAACACTATTCTGAAGTATGCAATATTCACTATGTAGAGATAAATTTTCATGTTTGGAAAGGAAAGATGAAAAAATTTTATGCGAATTTTCAAAAGTCATAGCACAAATGTTGTTCAGAATGGTTGGTAGAAACCGTGGCTAAAGGGATGTAAACGGTCACAGATACACCCTGTAATACATATAAAAATATAATTAAATTCAAATGAGTGCACGCAAACCGATAAAATACCTATAGTAGATAAAATAATAATAAGCGTTGCGACTCCGTGTATTCCTTGCTCTGAACTTTTCCGTAAATCACCATATGCAGCTTCGATTGACACGGTAGTTATACATTACTGCTTTAACTGTCCAAGACATGTCTGTTTACACATGCAGGTTTGTAAACAGCAGTGTATACACAGATCAGTTGAAGCTTAATAAGGTGAAATTTGGAGCATGTGCCATCCTCGCGCTTGGTTATTGTATGGCGCGCTATGTCCATTTTAGGTGGAATGTCATTGTACTACAGTAACAGTAACTAGCTTAACAACTACATAAAACCTCCTGCGCTCGTAAGATGCATGCATACGATTTTCTTTCTTTCTTTTTTTAGGGTTCCCTGCCCTGAGTAAAAACTGGCAACCTATTATTAGTAATAAGACTTCTTAGGAAGTCTTAGGACTTTGCTCTTTGTCTGTCCATCCGTCTGTCATCAGGCTGCCAGCTCTCAGGAAGACCGCCTTATACTGTAATTTTGACAAATTATGCAACATTATTCGGATTATTTTATGGTCACATATACATTATACATAAGAGATTGGGCCCTGGAGGGTAACTCGACTTAACCTGAGCAGTTGTACTTAAAGGAAACATTCATTTATTTATTGAACTGAAAACTGGGTGTTCTTGGTAGACGCTCCCAGTTAATTATAGTCATCTGTACTCATAGTAAGCCCTAGTTTAAGACCAGGTTGATTAGTGTGATTGTCTGGCGCATGTATAACATACTTCATTTAACAGATACGTCAAAGATGTACCATCTATCGGATTTTGCATTTGCAAAAACCCTCATTCGTTTGCAAAGGACGCTGTCTCCCTATCTGTAACACAGTTTTTGAAACTATGGTTGTTATTATTTTATTAAAAGCCCGTCGTGTCCCACTGCTGGGCAAAGGCCTCCCTACCCCTCCTCCACGTTTCACGATCCTGGGCGACTACGGTCCAGTTGGCGCAATAGGTGTCGAGCTCAATCCCGCCATCGCCTCCTCGGTCTACCTCGTGGCCGCCGTCGATTGTTGGGTTCCCACTCTGTGGCTATTCTGGCCCAAAAGATGTCCGACATGCGGTAGACGTGTCCAGCCCAGTCCCACTTCAGTTGAGCGGCTCTTTTGGTAACGTCCGTGATTTGAGTTCTGGAGCGCAATGTAGTATTCTTAATGCGGTCTGTAAGACTTACTCCAGCATGCTGCGCTCCATAGCTCTTTGGCAGACTTCGAGGGCGGATTTTTGGCGAGCGTCAAAGGACCATGTTTGGGCGCCCGTATGTGAGGATGGGAAGAATACACATGTCCATGACTCTGCGTTTTAAAGAAATGGGTATTTCGCCTTTCATCACGTAGGTTTAAGGGACCAATAGCTCCTCCAGGCATTTTCTGTGCGTCTTACAATCTCTTTTCTTGCCTAGAATTGGAAGGAAACTATTGTCCCAAGTATATGTAGTCATCAACATATTCA